>CM039606.1:15564160-15947806 GCA_022457205.1 Saccharum spontaneum
TTCTATTTCTGCCCAACGGTGATGTAGAATTAGTGTAAAAAGATAAATTGTATGTTTTAATTTTGACCAACGTTGGAACTAAAGCATGCAATTATTGTTGTTATAATTATGTTCTCACTTTATATGAAATATGTTTTCAGGAGGTTACTCTTTGATGGGGTTTATCAAATATATTCCACCACTCAAAGGTGACAACTACATCAAATAGAAGAAGAAGATTGACCTCGCTTTTGTCTTGGCTGAGGTGGACTGGGTAGTCACCACACCGTGCCCCACTGAGCCTGTGGCACTGGTGAGAGAGACTAATGAGTCTGATGCTGATTAGCAAAAGAGAGAGGGACCATGCTCCCATACAGATGACATATGACCTGTAAAAGTAAATATGGGTCAATGCCAATAAAAATTGTGTTGCTGTCATAAAGAACATGATTGAGCCTACCATAATGAGCTCAATCCAAGAGTGTGACACTGTCACAGAGTATCTAGAAAGAATAAAGAGTCAGTTCTATGGCTCTTCAAAGACATATGCTACTCAGCTGATAAAGCAGCTAATGACAGAAAGGTATTCTGGAGGAGGAAATGACACTGGCATAAGAGAGCACATATCAAAGATGAATCATTTGAACAATAAGCTAAAACTAATGAATCTGGCTCTTAAGGAAGAGTTCCTTGTCCATATGATTTTTGCTTCTTTACCAAAAGAGTTTGACACATTTGTTGTCATTTACAACATTCAGCCCGAAAAATGGGATCTAGAACGTTGTATGGCAATGTGTGTACCAGAGGAAGAGAGGATAAAGGCCGTCAATGGTGGTACTCTTAGTTTTGTTAAAGATAATAACAGAAATAATGTCAATGCCAACTCTCCCTCAAAGCCAAAGGGCAAGGGTCCCATGCAGCATCAGGCTCAACAGAACAAGTTCGTAGTGAACAAATATCAGTGCCTCTACTGCAAGAAGGAGGGACATTACAATAAAGATTGTCCTGAATTCTTAAAGATGATCATGGCAAAGAAAGGTGAGAACATTATTACGTTTATAAATGAATCCCTGTATCTACAATATTCTAAATCTACTTGGTGGATTGATTCAGGCGTAACTATTTATGTTGCTAATTCTTTACAGGGATTCCGTTCGACGAGGACTACACAAAGAAGCGAAAGACACGTTAAAGTCGCAAATGGAGTCCAAGGAGATGTCGAAGCTATTGGTGATGTTTCCCTAGAGCTAACTGATAGCTTTCATTATTTTACTCAGAAATGTTCTATTTGTTCCTTCGTTACAGAGAAATTTAATTAGTGTGTTATGTTTGGACAATGATGGATTTGATTGCCATTTTGGAGATGGCAAATGTGAGATACTATATAATAATGAATATGTTGGTCTTGCTTTTCAAAAGCAGGATCTTTATTTGCTATTACTTTGTGAAAATATGAATTCCATATGTGATGTGAATGAGAACATATCCTCGTCTGTGAATGTAAATAGAAAATGAAATAGAACTCAAGATGCATCGTCGAAATTATGGCACTATCATTTAGGCCATATTTCAAGGAGGAGAATAGAGAGACTAGTTAAGAATAAAATTCTTCCTCTATTAGAATTCTCAGACTTAGAACAATGTAGAGAATGTATTAAAGGAAAATACACAAAGAAAATTAAAAAGGACGCTAAACGAAGCACAGGGATTTTATAGATAATCCACACAGACATTTGTGGTCCTTTTTCTGTGAAAAGTGTGGATGGTTATGACTCGTTCATAACATTCACAGATGATTACTCTTGTTATGGTTATATTTATCCAATTAAAGAAAGAATAGAAGCGTTGGATAAATTTAAGATATTTAAGGCTGAAGTTGAAAATCAGCACAATTTAAAGATAAAGATAGTCCGATCTGATCGTGGTGGGGAGTACTATGGTCGGCATACCCCATATGACCAAGTTCCTGGACCTTTTGCAAGGTTTCTATAGGAGAATGGTATAGTAGCCTAATATTCTACACCGGGCGAACCTCAGCAGAATGAAGTAGCTGAAAGACGTAACCGTACCCTGATGGATATGGTGCGTAGCATGATAAGTTAGTCTAACTTGCCATTGAGTCTATGGATGGAGGCGTTAAAAACCGTCATTCATATTCTAAATAGAGTACCAAGTAAGTCGGTGGCCAAAACACCGTATGAGTTATAGACAAGAAGAGTACCCTCACTAAAACACTATGTGTGTGGAGGAGTCCTGCTGAGGCAAAAGTGTTTAACCCAAATATTAGAAAGCTAGATCCCAAAACAGTAAGTTACCATTTTATTGGATACCCTGAAAAGTCAAAATGTTTTTAATTCTACTGTCCAGACAGATATACAAAGTTTGCAGAAACAAGACATGTTGTTTTCTTAGAGGATGAAATGATGAGGGGGAGCATGTAGCTCGAGAAATTATCCTTGAGGAGAAGTAGGTATGTGTGCCCACTCCGATGATTCAGGAACCATTCTTTAAACTACCTGTTCTTGTTGCACCAACAGTGCCGGACACTGTAATGCCAATACATGTTGTTAGTTCTCCTATGGCAACAATAAATAATGATGAGAAACCTGTCCTTTAGGAACCCATACAAACTGATGTCACAGATGAGGGGGAGCAACAACAGCCCCAAACAAAAGATGTGCCAAAAGTGGAGGCCCCGAGAATGTCTCAAAGAGTTAAAAGATCAGGTATACCTGATCATTATGAGGTGTATAATACTAAAGAATTTTAAAATGGAGGGTGATCCCACTTCATTTGAAGAAGCCATGAGAAGCGATAATTCATCAAAGTGGTTTGAGGCCATGGAAGATGAGAAAAAGCCAATGAGTACTTACAAAGTTTGGGATTTAGAACTGTCACACTCTAATTAAAGGACAATATAGAGTGCATACATCTTATGTGCGCCCCAGGAATAGTCGCACACATAAGCCGACAAATTAACAGAAGTATCATCACTGAGTACATACATAACGTTATTACATCACGTAGTTCTTACATAAACAAATGGAAAGGTAAATAGCAACTCTCAGGCGTAGTGTCTGATCCACAGGGAAGGACGACTGGTTGACCCAAACCTAGAAATCCTCCGGGAAGTCCTCGTAGAAACTGTCATCTGTTACCCATCCGGGGTTTTACCCAAAAACAATATAGCAACAAGTGTGAGTACATTCGTACTCCGCAAGTATAGTATGAGGATTCATGAGGCTCATAAAGGTTAGACACGGTTGACTGCAGTTAGCATTTTTAGTAGATCAACATTTCATTATTAATCATTATTAAGTTATGCTCAAGCTCCCATTTATCCCACATGATCCACTACTAGATTTAAGAAGAGAAAGCATCAGTGTGATCTCATCATCATGGTTCAACACGTATCAAGTAACCATTTATTCTGTGAGTTTTCCGGGCCGCTCGTGTCCGTGAGCACGACTGTTATAACAGTTTTAACACTCTGCAGAGGTTGTGCATCTTTACCCGTGAGTCGTGTTACCCATATGCCCGGGGCCCGTCGACCCCCTAACACTTCCAAGGTGAGCAGACAGGGTACACTATGAAGCCTTCCATAGGCCTCTTCTAACAAGTTAGGGCCGCTAGGTTTCCTCGGCAGGCAGATATAGAGAACCCCCCTTTCGATGGCACAATTCCCGCAGGCTATACACATCTGAACAGAGGCAGTTCTATACCCAACGTGGCAAGCCCCTCTTGCGCCCTTTCGGGTAACCTCTAACAAGTTAGAAAAGATCCTACTACTGGGCCAAAGTCAGAGCCATTTAACTCCCACGGTTGCACTGTAAGTCCCAGCTTTTGCCCTACAGATAAGTCCTTACGGAGGGTTTAGGGCAACATGATCAACATCATTTGCACCATCACCCTACAGTTCCACCATTATCATCATGTTCATCCATTGGTGCCATTAGTCATAGTGTAGATCATATTTAATTAGAGCACTAGCTTTCTACCCAAATGCAATTAATCCCCATAGGAATCAAGGTACAAGTCATCAATTTGCTAGAAAGTCCTTATAATCGAGCAATATTAGACACATGCATGATGAATATGTTATATAATGAATAGGACAACAAGGTAGGCCCATGCTATACTTGCCTTGGTTCACGAACTGCTGCTGGTCCTGCTGCTCCTCGTACGTGTCCGGATTTCCGACGTACTCCTCACCGTCTGAACTCGAACGACACGAAGTACAACACGCAAATCGGAGCAGACATACAAGCAAAACATAGCTACTATTAGAACAGTACACCAACAATAAATAAATCTGAATGAAATATTTACCAAAATCATCTACGTCTCGCTACGATCACATTGACGCGAATTGCACGAAAATCGGAGCTACAACGCAAAAGTTACGCGCAAAACAAGGTTCCAAAACTAGCTACCAAACTAGACTTAATTGAGAAACTTAAAAGCTTCTAACAGGTCCATCAGTGGCACTAATACGTAGATTACTAAATTACAAAACTAACGCAAGTTGAACGGGTCGAATCGGAGCTAAAACGACGATTTTATACACGTTTTACTGCAGTGGCAATTCTGTAAATAGATCAAACTATTTTTGGGTTTAAAATAAATCAAAATTCGGATTTATTCAAATGGCCGAGGACTGCGGGTTCAATTCCACGAAAGTGGGGGGGTCTCTTTAGCAAAAAGCACCCGCGAAGGGGTATCGGTGATCTTGAGCCACAGGATTTCAAATGGACGGCTCAGATGGGGCAAGGGAAGGGAAAGGGGAGCCGGTCGCCTGAGTTGGGGAAGGCCACGGCGGTGTCGCCATTGGCGACGGTGGAGGGCTCGCCGGTGACACCCAATCGAGCACTACGGGGCGTGGTTCTCAAGTCCGATGGCATGGGGATGAAGCGGAGAGAAAGGCGACCTCAACCGTGCCATTTTCGTGGCCGGGGAAGGTCCTGTGCGGCCCCCATGACCGGCGGTGGAAGGAAGTTCACCGGAGTAAGTGGTTAGGGCCCTAGAAGTCACGGTTCTCGAATTAACTGCACAGGGTGGGAGAGGAGAATGCGGGGATGCTCACCGAGGAGAATACGGAGGCGAAAACGAAGCGGGGACGACGAATTCGACCGAGAGGCGGACGACGGTGCCCTGCGGTGATTTGAACCGAGTACCTGTGCAGCGTCGAGTGAAATTGAGGAGAAAAATGGGTCGGGAAGGTTCTATACCGAGTGGAGGAGCTCAAAATCGGACGAATTCCGGCAATGAGTCGGTGGAGCGGCGTCACCACGACGGCGGCTCCGGTGGGTCGCCGCTGCGGTTTCTGTGCTCGCGAGAAGGGTGGACTCGGGCAAGGGCAGTGGGGAGGGAGTGCGGAGGCGACGTCTGCACTCTTTTATCCGAAGAGCGAGGAGCAAGGCGCTCCCACGACGCGGAGGTAGTGGACGCGAGGAAGACGGGCGCGGGGCGGTCATGGCGGTTGCCTTCGACCGAAGGAGTCGGAGGAAACGGCCGGAGGTTGGAGATGGGGCGCCGACAGGTGGCCCCGGGTGGTCAGCGACTCAGAGGAAAGGGGCGCGGCGGTGGTTGGCTTGCTGGGCTGATTTGGGCCAGCCCAGCAAGCGGAGAGGGAGGAAGGTGCGCGCGCGGGCCGCCTCGCCTGGACAGCAGCAGGCCGAACGGGCCGCTCGGGCCGGAAAGAGAGAGGGAAAGGGAAAGAAATTATCTTTTTCTAATTTGATTTTTCAAATCAAATTTTCAAATGTTTTTGAATATCTTTTGAAATTTGACTCAAACCAATCATCACAAAACATATAGTGCAACAGCATGAGTGCAAAACAAATTGTTAACCTTATGATTAATTTTAATTTCACAAAATTTATTATTCTCTATATTTAAATGCACACATACATACCTAATTAAATCATATTTAGCTATTTTAAAACAAAGCAAAATTTAGGGTGTTACAATTCTACCCCCCTTAAAAGAATCTCGTCCTCGAGATTGGATGATGCTTACTCAAAAAGCTGTGGATAAGACTTTCTCAGATCTTCTTCTCTTTCCCACGTAGATTCATCTTCTGCATAACGATTCCATTGCACTCTGCACATCTTTATAGTGCGGCTCCTGGTAACTCTTTCTGCAGTTTCAAGAATCTTTACCGGATACTCCTCATACGTGAGATCTTCTTTAACAGTAAGCTCCTCCAAGGTAATCTGCTCCTCTGGTACCCGCAAACACTTTTTCAACTGTGAAACATGGAACACATCATGCACACCTGCTAAACTTTCTGGCAATTCCAATTGATAAGCCACTTCTTCACGTCTCTCCAGAATCTTGAAAGGTCCCACATATCTCGGCGCTAACTTGCCCTTCATATTGAATCTTCTCACATTTCTCATTGGTGACACCTTCAAATACACATATTCACCTACTTGGAAACTCAACTCTCTCCTTCGGATATCAGCATAGCTCTTCTGTCTAGACTGTGCTACTCTCAAATTATCCCTGATCATCCTCACTTGTTCCTCTGCATTGTGTAGGACATCAGGTCCAAACACTTGGGTCTCACCTGTCTGATTCCAGAATAGAGGTGTTCTACACTTTCGTCCATATAAAGCTTCGAATGGCGCCATCTTGAGACTTTTCTGGTGACTGTTGTTGTATGAAAACTCAGCATATGACAAACTCTTATTCCAACTAGTACCATACTGTAAGGCACAAGCTCTCAACATATCTTCCAAGATTTGATTGGTCCTTTCGGTCTGCCCATCAGTTTGGGGGTGATATGCCGAACTGAAATTTAACTTGGTTCCCAAAGCACTGTGTACCTTACGCCAAAAATGTGATGTAAACTGAGTTCCTCGGTCAGATACGATCTTCTTTGGAACCCCATGTAAACATACTATTCTCTCCATATACAACTCTGCTAGCTTTGCACCACTATAAGTGGTTTTGACTGGCAAGAAGTGGGCTACCTTAGTAAGTCGATCCACTATTACCCAGATCGAATCATATCCTTGTTGAGTGCGGGGCAATCCAGTAATGAAGTCCATACCAACTTCTTCCCATTTCCACTCTGGTATTTTCATTGGTTGCAACAATCCTGCAGGCCTTTGATGCTCAGCTTTCACCCTTTGACAAGTATCACACATGGCCACATACTCAGCCACATCCCGTTTCAAACCATACCACCAATACTTCTCTTTGAGGTCCAAGTACATCTTGGTGCTCCCAGGGTGTATAGAATATGCAGAATCATGTGCCTCTCGCAAAATCATATCACGGATGGCTTTCACTTCAGGTACACATATCCTTTTTCCAAACCATAGAGTACCATTCTCATCCAACCGGAAACCTGGTGCCTTTCCAACCACTACATGCTCAGCAATCTCCTTCAATTTCTCATCCTCCAACTGACCTTTACGTATCTCTTGCTCCAATGTAGGTTCTATAGCCAATTCTACTACATTATTGACAAAACCCAAGTTGAGATGTTCTATTTCAGCTCGCAACTCTGCTGATATAAATGTCAACTGAAGTCCGTTGGCATAGCTTTTCCGGCTAAGTGCATCGGCAACAACATTTGCCTTTCCAGGATGATAATGCACTTCCAGATCATAGTCTTTAATTAATTCCAGCCAACGACGTTGCCTTAAGTTCAACTCGGAGTGAGTAAATATATATTTTAAACTCTTGTGGTCAGTGTAGATGTCACACTTATGTCCGATCAAATAATGCCTCCAGATTTTCAGAGCATGGACAACTGCGGCTAATTCCAAGTCATGGGTTGGGTAATTCAGTTCATGCTTTCTCAACTGCCTGGATGCATAGGCCACAACCTTTCCTTCTTGCATAAGCACACATCCAAGGCCTAGGCGAGATGCATCACAATAAATAGAGAAGCTCTTACTTAAATCAGGTAGGGTCAACACTGGGGCTGTTGTCAACCTTTTCTTTAGCTCCTCAAAGTTAGCCTGACATTTGTCTGACCAAACAAATTTGGCATTCTTCTCTAATAAGGCTGTCATAGGCTTGGCTAGCTTAGAGAACCCTTCAATAAACCTTCTATAGTATCCAGCCAAACCCAAAAAGCTATGGATTTCACTAGCATTGACTGGGGCTTTCCAATTCAACACATCTTGCACTTTACTGGGATCTACGGCTATTCCACCGTTGGAGACCACATGCCCCAGAAAAGATACTTCTTTCAGCCAGAACTCACATTTGCTCCTTTTTGCATACAATTTATGTTCCCTGAGTTTTTGTAAGACTAACCTTAAGTGTTCAGCATGTTCCTCTTCATTTTTGGAGAATACTAGGATATCATCTATGAATACCACTACAAACTTATCCAAGTACTCCATGAATACTTTGTTCATTAGGTACATAAAGTATGCAGGTGCATTTGTCAATCCAAAAGACATCACTGTGTACTCATAAAGGCCATATCTGGTAGTAAATGCTGTCTTGGGTATGTCAGATGCACGAATTTTTAGTTGGTGATATCCAGAACGGAGGTCAATTTTTGAGAACACACAAGCACCTTTCAGCTGATCAAATAAATCATCAATTCTAGGGAGTGGGTATTTGTTCTTGATGGTGACTTCATTAAGGGACCTATAATCGACACACATCCTTCGTGTGCCATCTTTCTTATCCACAAATATAACAGGTGCTCCCCAAGGTGAAGAACTAGGACGAATAAAACCTTTCTCTTGCAATTCCTTAATTTGTTTCTTTAGTTCTTCTAATTCATTTACCCCCATTCTATATGGTCTCTTAGCTATGGGTGCAGTTCCAGGTAAAAGCTCGATAAGGAATTCGATGTCACGATCGGGTGGCATACCTGGCAATTCATCGGGGAACACGTCCGGGAATTCATCCACCACCTGGTTGACGGTGGCGGTAGGTTGAGCTTGCACTTCCACTTCAACACAAATTCTATCACCACTTGGAGATGTCACAACCACAGATTTCTCCTGACATTGTATCACTGCCCTATGTTGCTTCATCCAATCCATTCCCAGGATGAGGTCAATTCCAGCGGTTCTCAGAACAATTGGATTTACCTTGAAAGCTACCCCCCTTAAAAATATACTAGTAGAAGGGCTCCAATAATTTGCTGGCATGCTACCCCCCCGGTGAATTAACTAGCATGGGATCCTTCATGGCACACAGGGGTATGCTATGCATTCTAACAAAAGTTTGGGATATGAAAGAATGCGAGGCACCGGAATCAAAAAGTACGGTAGCGGAGATGGAGTTGACGCTAAACGTGCCCAGCATAACCTCAGGCGCCTCCTGAGCTGATTCCGACGACACATGGTTCACCTTGCCAGTGAACGAAGGTCGAGCGTTGGGTCTCTGGTTGTTCTGCTGGTTCTGCGGGGCCTGACGGTTCTGCTTCTTTGGGCACTGGTACGAATAGTGTCCCACCTCTCCACAGTTGTAACAGGCATTGGGGTTGCTTGGGGTGCCACTCTTGATTGGAGCATTGTTGGGCACTCCCTGACGTGGAGCTTGGTTGCTAGCTTGCTGTTGCTGGGGGCGCTACTGACTCTGATTACCCAACTGCGGTGGGTACTGGGGACGCTGCTGGTACTGGTTCCTCTGGGGGTACTGGCCCTTGTTCCATTGGTTGGGTGGCCCTTGGTTCCTCTGCGGAAAACCTTGCTGCGGAAAGGCTCGCGGGCGAGTGTTGCTACCCGATGCCTGTCCCTGGAGCTTCCTCTTCTTGAGGTCCGTTTCCTTACGCTTGTTATCAATTACAATGGCACGGTCCACCAACTCTTGAAAACTAGCATATTTGTTGGACATCAGTTGCAGTTGGAGTCCATCATACAGCCCCTTCAGAAAACGGCGTTGTTTGTTAGAATCCCTAGCCACTTTAGCCGGGGCATATCGCGACAATTGTGCAAACTTGTCGCGGTATTCCACCACAGACATGGACCCTTGCTTGAGAGCCTGGAACTCCTCTTGCTTCAGCTCGATAAGTCCCTCAGGGATGTGATAGGACCTAAAGTTCTCCGTGAACTCTTTCCATGTGACCTCTGGAGCATTCTCTGGACGTCCATACTGGAATGACTCCCACCAATCCTGAGCAGCTCCTTGGAGTTGGCCTGAGGCGTACAAGACTTTCTCCAAGTCTTTGCATTGTGCAATGTTTAGCTGCTTTTCCACAGCTCTCAGCCAGTCATCCGCCTCCATGGGTTCAGAGGCGTGTGTGAACACAGGTGGGCGTCCCTTCAGAAACTCACCACGCTTGTCACGGACCTGCACAGGTGGGGGTGCTCCTGCGGGTTGCTCACCGAGACGGTCCATCACGGTCTGCATGAGCTGCGCTTGCATGGCCATCAACTGCTCAATGGTCACCGGCGGTGGCGGAGGTGGGTCCACCAAAGCTCCGTGTCCACGACCACGGCCACGGCCTCGGCCACGTCCTCCTCTGGCGGCCATCTGTTTCCAAGCAAACGTGCAAACTTTTAGAGATCTCCCAAAAATTTACAATTTATTTACAAAAGGTAAATAACATAACTAAAAATTTCTAGACGAGTGTCTACGACAGCAGACCGAAAACTGGAGTGTAACTCAAGTTCCAGAAATCCAAAATAGGCGTGGCATACATCGTTGGAAAACTTAAAGAGTCTGCTACAACTTTTGTATAAAACTTTTTCACTGATACAGAAGGCAACATCATCAAAAACTGAGCTAAACAATTTCTGTTCTAGGTTACAGACCGCACAGACTTGCCAGGTTGTAGCAGGCATATCTCTCAAACCAGAATTGATAATGAGGTGATTCCAGTGGAAATGAAAGGTACACAAGTCTAGTTCTCCCCCACAAAGATTTCATAAATTTCGGACGTAGAGATTTAGAGATATGAGACAAACATTGCAGACTGCTCTGAGAAACAACACAGCAGTAAAGCAGAAATTAGCCCCAACTAAGTTAAACAAACACTAACTTAAAGTTTTGATAAAAAGAACATGTGGACAAGCCCACACTGTTCCAGCAATCAAACAAACTCCAAATCAACCAAGTCCATCAACACAACCAACGATACAACGAAAAGTTCACAAAACATACACAAACTTGACACGACTCTCGATTCTAAAACGCATCTAGCTAGACGGGGCTGCAAACACCTAAGGAGCGCGATCCACCATGGTGAACACCCTGGCCTTCTTCTTGTAAATGGTAGGCTGTCCTAGCTGAACGGCCATCTCATCTATTTGGTTCTGAAGGCGCTTTTCCGATTTTTGCGCTGCACGAAGCTCTTCCCTGAGTGCTTCGTTGACCTCCTGCATGGCGCTGAGGTGCCTCACTGTGGTGTCCAAGGTGGGATCAGAAGCTGGAGGAGCCAACACTGCCCATGTCTTCTCCCTCAGGTCATAGCGTGGAAGATACTGGTAGCGATCGTTCTACATATCCTCAAAACCATGGTAATGCAGGTACGCCGCCTGCGCAGCATCTTCCATGCTGTCATAGACACTGGCACGCCTGGCTCGGTGGCTATGGGTGGTCACAATATCCTGAGATTGGTCGGTGTTGTTCCAGGCGGTGATGATCACATTGGTCTTCCAGTACGTCGCCTCCACTGGATGTGTGTGCTCCGCACAGTAGTACTTCACAGAGGCAGCGAACTCTGGATAGTACTCAGCTAGCATGGTGGTGAAGAGGTGGTGGTAGTGGGCATCTTCGGGAGCTTCCTTAAACTTGTTCCTGGTGGACCATCCTATCTCTTCTGGCTCCTCTGATGCAGCTGGGGAGGGCACTGGTGTTGGTGCAGAAGCAGCCTGGGATGCTGGTGGAGGTGTAGCAGCGGGGACTGGTGCATCCACATGTGGAATGGGTGCAGCCACGGGAGTCGAAGCGGGTTCATCAGATGCAGCATCTGAAAATGCCTCCTCCTCCATGGGTTCCTCCTCTTCCTCGTCAGTGATGTGGACGACCTCTGGCTCCACTGGTGGTACTACTGGTGGTGTTGGTGGAGCAGGTGCTGCTGGAACGAACTGGGCGACGTAGGCGGCGGCACTGAGGCGAGGCATCTATAGTTTTGATATAAAATATTATCAGAGTCAATATTTTATGCAATAGAATTAAGAATAGAGCATAAAATTTTTAATAAAATATCAAGAGTGAAGTAGTAGCAAATAAATAAATAAAGTCAAACTCCTAGAAACGACCATTTCTATCTAGGTTTGCGTCCTACAGTCGACACAGCTCTGATACCAATTTGTCACACTCCAATTAAAGGACAATATAGAGTGCATACATCTTATGTGCGCCCCAGGAATAGTCGCACACATAAGCCGACAAATTAACAGAAGTATCATCACTGAGTACATACATAACGTTATTACATCACGTAGTTCTTACATAAACAAATGGAAAGGTAAATAGCAACTCTCAGGCGTAGTGTCTGATCCACAGGGAAGGACGACTGGTTGACCCAAACCTAGAAATCCTCTGGGAAGTCCTCGTAGAAACTGTCATCTGTTACCCATTCGAGATTTTACCCAAAAACAATATAGCAACAAGTGTGAGTACATTCGTACTCCGCAAGTATAGTATGAGGATTCATGAGGCTCAAAAAGGTTAGACACGGTTGACTGCAGTTAGCATTTTTAGTAGATCAACATTTCATTATTAATCATTATTAAGTTATGCTCAAGCTCCCATTTATCCCACATGATCCACTACTAGATTTAAGAAGAGAAAGCATCAGTGTGATCTCATCATCATGGTTCAACACGTATCAAGTAACCATTTATTCTGTGAGTTTTTCGGGCCGCTCGTGTCCGTGAGCACGTCTGTTATAACAGTTTTAACACTCTGCAGAGGTTGTGCATCTTTACCCGTGAGTCGTGTTACCCATATGCCCGGGGCCCGTCGACCCCCTAACACTTCCAAGGTGAGCAGACAGGGTACACTATGAAGCCTTCCATAGGCCTCTTCTAACAAGTTAGGGCCGCTAGGTTTCCTCGGCAGGCAGATATAGAGAACCCCCCTTTCGATGGCACAATTCCCGCAGGCTATACACATCTGAACAGAGGCAGTTCTATACCCAACGTGGCAAGCCCCTCTTGCGCCCTTTCGGGTAACCTCTAACAAGTTAGAAAAGATCCTACTACTGGGCCAAAGTCAGAGCCATTTAACTCCCACGGTTGCACTGTAAGTCCCAGCTTTTGCCCTACAGATAAGTCCTTACGGAGGGTTTAGGGCAACATGATCAACATCATTTGCACCATCACCCTACAGTTCCACCATTATCATCATGTTCATCCATTGGTGCCATTAGTCATAGTGTAGATCATATTTAATTAGAGCACTAGCTTTCTACCCAAATGCAATTAATCCCCATAGGAATCAAGGTACAGGTCATCAATTTGCTAGAAAGTCCTTATAATCGAGCAATATTAGACACATGCATGATGAATATGTTATATAATGAATAGGACAACAAGGTAGGCCCATGCTATACTTGCCTTGGTTCACGAACTGCTGCTGGTCCTGCTGCTCCTCGTACGTGTCCGGATTTCCGACGTACTCCTCACCGTCTGAACTCGAACGACACGAAGTACAACACGCAAATCGGAGCAGACATACAAGCAAAACATAGCTACTATTAGAATAGTACACCAACAATAAATAAATCTGAATGAAATTTTACCAAAATCATCTACGTCTCGCTACGATCACATTGACGCGAATTGCACGAAAATCGGAGCTACAACGCAAAAGTTACGCGCGAAACAAGGTTCCAAAACTAGCTACCAAACTAGACTTAATTGAGAAACTTAAAAGCTTCTAACAGGTCCATCAGTGGCACTAATACGTAGATTACTAAATTACAAAACTAACGCAAGTTGAACGGGTCGAATTGGAGCTAAAACGACGATTTTATACACGTTTTACTGCAGTGGCAATTCTGTAAATAGATCAAACTATTTTCGGGTTTAAAATAAATCAAAATTCGGATTTATTCAAATGGCCGAGGACTGCGGGTTCAATTCCACGAAAGTGGGGGGTCTCTTTAGCAAAAAGCACTAGCGAAGGGGTCTCTTTAGCAAAAAACACCCAATCGAGCACTACGGGGCGTGGTTCTCAAGTCCGATGGCATGGGGATGAAGCGGAGAGAAAGGCGACCTCAACCATGCCATTTTCGTGGCCGGGGAAGGTCCTGTGCGGCCCCCATGACCGGCGGTGGAAGGAAGTTCACCGGAGTAAGTGGTTAGGGCCCTAGAAGTCACGGTTCTCGAATTAACTGCACAGGGTGGGAGAGGAGAATGCGGGGATGCTCACCGAGGAGAATACGGAGGCGAAAACGAAGCGGGGATGACGAATTCGACCGAGAGGCGGACGACGGTGCCCTGCGGTGATTTGAACCGAGTACCTGAGCAGCGTCGAGTGAAATTGAGGAGAAAAATGGGTCGGGAAGGTTCTATACCGAGTGGAGGAGCTCGAAATCGGACGAATTCCGGCAATGAGTCGGTGGAGCGGCGTCACCACGACGGCGGCTCCGGTGGGTCGCCGCTGCGGTTTCTGTGCTCGCGAGAAGGGTGGACTCGGGCAAGGACAGTGGGGAGGGAGTGCGGAGGCGACGTCTGCACTCTTTTATCCGAAGAGCGAGGAGCAAGGCGCTCCCACGACGCGGAGGTAGTGGACGCGAGGAAGACGGGTGTGGGGCGGTCATGGCGGTTGCCTTCGACCGAAGGAGTCGGAGGAAACGGCCGGAGGTTGGAGATGGGGCGCCGACAGGTGGCCCCGGGTGGTCAGCGACTCAGAGGAAAGGGGCGCGGCGGTGGTTGGCTTGCTGGGCTGATTTGGGCCAGCCCAGCAAGCGGAGAGGGAGGAAGGTGCGCGCGCGGGCCGCCTCGCCTGGACAGCAGCAGGCCGAACGGGCCGCTCGGGCCGGAAAGAGAGAGGGAAAGGGAAAGAAATTATCTTTTTCTAATTTGATTTTTCAAATCAAATTTTCAAATGTTTTTGAATATCTTTTGAAATTTGACTCAAACCAATCATCACAAAAACATATAGTGCAACAGCATGAGTGCAAAATAAATTGTTAACCTTATGATTAATTTTAATTTCACAAAATTTATTATTCTCTATATTTAAATGCACACATACATACCTAATTAAATCATATTTAGCTATTTTAAAACAAAGCAAAATTTAGGGTGTTACAAGAACCTATTCCTAAAGGAGCCATGACAGTAGGCTGTAAATGGGTCTACAAGACAAAACATGACTCCTAAGAGAATATTGAAAGGTTTACAGCGCGACTTGCGGCAAAATGTTTCATGCAGAGAGAAGGGATTGATTACAATAAGACGTTTTCTCCGGTCTCATGTAAGGATTCCTTTAAAATTATAATGGTATTAGTGGCACACTACAATTTAGAGTTACATCAGATGGATGTAAAAACGACATTTCTTAATAGAGATCTGGAGGAAAATGTTTACATGGCACAACCAAAATATTTTGTCATGGAAGGAAAAGAATGAATGGGATACCGCTTAAAGAAATCGATTTATGGGTTAAAGCAAGCTTCAAGACAGTGGTACTTGAA
This sequence comes from Saccharum spontaneum, assembly GCA_022457205.1. Taxonomy (NCBI): domain Eukaryota; kingdom Viridiplantae; phylum Streptophyta; class Magnoliopsida; order Poales; family Poaceae; genus Saccharum; species Saccharum spontaneum. Next base: position 15,579,717 of record CM039606.1, read on the forward strand.
GTTTGACAAAACAATAAGGAATTTGAGATTAAAGAAAATGTTGAGGATAATTATGTTTATGCAAAGTTTAAGAATAGAAAATATATCTTTCTAATCCTGTATGTAGACGATATCTTACTTGCTAGTAGTGATGTTAGTCTACTATTGGAGACAAAGAAGTTTTTATCCTCAAAATTTGACATGAAAGATCTTGGTGAAGCATCTTTTGTTTTAGGTGTAGAGATTCACCGAGATAGAAGTAAAGGGGTATTAGGACTCTCACAAAATGCATACATAGAAAAGTTTTAAAGAAATTTAGTATGCATAAATATAGTGCCTCACCTGTACTCATAGTCAAGGGCGATAGATATGGGGATTTTCAATGCCCTAGGAACCAATACGAGCTCGATCAAATGGAAGTGGTTCCATATGCTTCTGCTATCGGAATCCTACAACATGCTCAAGTGTGCATGCGTCCTGACTTAGCTTTTGTTACCGGGTTGCTTGGCAGATTTTAAAGTAATCCAGAAATTGAACACTGGAAATTGGTAAAGAAAGTATTGCGATATTTGCAAGGTACGAAAGGCCTCATGTTGACGTACAGAAAATCAGATTTTATCTAAATAGTGGGGTATTCGAATTTTGATTATGTGGGAGATGATAGAAAATCCACATCAGAATATGTGTTCACTCTCGCAGGAGGAGCTATTTCATGGAAAAGTTCAAAACAAACCGTCACTACATCATCCACAATGTATGCCGAGTTTGTAGCGTGTTATGAGGCAACAGGGCAGGTGAACTGGCTAAAGAATTTCATACCCAGTTTGAAGATGGTCGACAGCATATATAAACTACTAAAGTTATACTGCGATAATAATCCAACAGTACAATACGCTCACAATAATAAGTCAAGTGGTGCTGCCAAACATATTGACATAAAGTATTATGTTGTGAAGGATAAAGTTTGGGATCAAATTATAAATCTTGAGCATATAAGTACTGGAAAGATGCTCGCGGATCCGCTTACAAAAGGCTTACCACCCAAAGTGTTCAGAGAACATATAGCTGACATGGGTTTAAGGGAAAGCCTATGATTTCTGGACTATAAAGGGCCCAAAAGTTGAAGTAACTATTTCAGATTAGAGACGTGTATTGTAGCTGTCAAATCTATCGGTGATTGACCGTGACGATGAAACATGCTCTATGCATTTATCTGTGATGGAACGAGTAAAGTGAAAAGTGTTAAATTAAAGGTTAAAGTGAAAGGTGAGATCAAGGGGGAGAATGTTGGACTGACCTCTCCACCGAGTGGCCCAACGGCCACTTGGGCCCTTGGTCACGCTCCCTGATCGGGGGTGCCCAACCCTAAATTATTGGTGGGTCCCCGTCACACTGCGCAAGATAAATAGGTGGGGGTGCTAGCGGCTCGAGGTACGAGGTTTCCCGCAGCCACTTTCCCCACCGACAACCCTAACTCCATTCCAAGAGAGGGGCGCAGCCAGTGACGGGAAGTACCACTAACTGCGCCGTCATTCCGTCTCCTCACCACCACCGGACTTCACTGCATGAGCTTCCTCTTCCCCGACCATCGCTGCCCGTGAGCAGAGCATCACCGACGAACGAGATGGCCGGCACCAGTTCCAGCTCCAACGCCACCACTCTTCCTTCGGACGGTCTGCACACGCCCCCACTCCTCTCTCTCTACCTCTCAGATCTCTAGTAGATCTTGTAATAGGACCTGAATACTCCCAAATGCTAAAGTTGAAACTCCACTGATCTACTACTGTTTTTGTCGAGCCCCTATTTTAGGGTCCACTGTGCATCACGTATCAGTTCCTGAATCAGTAGCTGATACGCACAGAGCGAACAAGATTGATATCAAAAACCATACTTTTATTGATTATGGGAAAACACGTTACAAAGTTCATATTACATAGCTTGGGCCATTGGCCTTATAATATACATCAGAGTTCTAAGACAGCGGTCCTATAACAACGTGGCTCCATTCCTACAGACAACTTGGAGTGCGGACGTAACCCTTATTCCTAAGCTCAATCCTACATCTTTATCCTAGTGGTCCTCGAGCAGCTTCTTCGCGTAATCATACAACTCTGTTCTCGTATGTACTCCTATCATCTCATCCTAGAGTAGCCTGGATAGCTTCATCCTCGTATGTACTTCTGCAGCTTGACTCCTAAAAACATAGAATGAAGAGGATTGACTACATAAAGTACTCAGCAAGCCCTAACTTTGGGTGGAGAGAGATGGATGGGAAGGCTATATGTGGAGGTAGTTAGTGGTAAAGGTGGAGGTAAAGATAGTATGGTATAGTAATTATAAATTTAGGTTGGGCCCTAGTAGGGTATTACCATCCTCACCAGTTCCCGAGTTAAGTTTACATTACCAAAACATAAACACATCTTACCAGATCATTTTAGTTGTGAAAGTCTAATCATTTGGGGACCTCATCCCAGCGGTTGTCTATTCCAAGGACGTGGCTATTCAAATAGATTCTGTAAAACTCTGTAGACATGATAGGCGTAGTCGACACCTAGGCCACAGGCTCGATAAGCATAACGAAACCTCGTACCCAGATGGTGCTACCTTAGATTTCCAAATAATTCCACCACGGACTACTTAGGGACTGGAACCCACAAGCATCAGGATGATCACACAGCATCCTAAAATATCGAGTGGTTGGATGATCACACAGCATTCGGTGGATGATCACATAGCATCCAGATTAAATAATAAAACGGTGCTCACATACGACACAACAATAAATTTTACATGGAAGACCACAAAGCAACTATGCCGATCAGACCACAGTAGATCACACAGCAGCCGTGTCCTTTCCTGTTAGTCCGTTGCCACTCCGGCCTCCTAGTAAAAATTATACTTCAATCTAACGTGGTGTGAGATTAAGTCTACCCATATAGACATGTGGCTGTACGAAATTCTAGCTAGGTGAGATGGCCAATGAACCAGTCCTTATGTGACCGAGGCGAGTATCTCCCGCAGGATCCCACACAGGCTACCCTGCCAAGGTAACTCATACCACATGAATTACCCCCACTCACCCCTTATCGAGGTTTAGTCCAATTTTACCAACTGAAGTTTCATAGTTATTATCCTCAAGTTCATAGATCACATTATCATAAACAATTCTCATAATTCATCATGATTCAATATCATATATGAAAGAAGTTTTTAAGTAGTATATATTAAGATTAGTGGTGGGTAGGGTTAGGTATGGTGGATTTATGGTGGAGGCTAGCAAAATGTAGAGGTGGTAGAAGAGGAGTAATTAAAGGAATGAAAATGTAGGGAATAGATGGGGATTAGGACTTGCCTCCGCTCGCTGTCGATTATATCCTTATTCCGAGATCTTGGTTCTTGTGAGGTTCCATCGGATTCTCTCCACATCTTCTATCCTACGCGGTCTAGCGTCGACGGGCAAAAAATACAAACAAGAAAAATAACAAGCAGGGCATGTAAAACAAGCATGGACAATCAAAGTAAAGGAAACGATCCTAGATGGGTTAGTCCTATTAGGTGATGGGTTGCTATCTAAGGTTATCATTATTATGTCAATTTGAAGTAAGGTTTGGATGAAGGGATTTCGTCCATAGGGTAGAGTTTCTACGGGTTATTATTAAATGAAGCAATAAAAAGCAAACATATCTAGAATTTAAATGGGCAGAATGAATTAGGGTTTAATGTGTGATTAATTAGGGTTTATTTTAGATGATTTATGGTGAAGGAATTATGCAATTTGGAATTAAAATGTGCAAGATATAAATTATTTAAGTCTACCGATTAAACGAGTACGAAATAATACATGCAAATTAATTCTACTATTTTTTATCTATGCAATATGGGTGGAAACTATATAAATACGATCTAAAACTACTCTAGTTAATTTAGAAATTTATTAGAAATTTTTCTAAAATTTATTAGCTTACCGTTTAGTCTAACCCCTAGCAAGTTTCCCGCGGGCCGACCTGCGGGTCAGGCCTGGCTGGCGCACTGTGCCCAAAAGCCGATCTGATAGACCCCTATTTTAACTCTGTATTCTATTGGACCATGTCCACACATAGGACGGGGAAGGAGAAGGGTCACTGTCGCGTGGGGCCAAGGGAGGGATGTCGTGCTCTCATTGACTCACGTGGCGTGGCCACCAGCAGGCAGCAGCCCTGAAGGACTCAGTCAGCGGCGTCCTCAGCCATTCCCAATCCTTTGCTGCGTCTCGGAAGAGAGAGGGAAAGAAACTGAGGGAGCGAGGGGGGAAGGGGAGAGGGTGAGCACGGCAAGGTGGAAACGCAGGGCGCTGGCGGTGCGCGGCAGCGGCACGTCCCCAGCTCCTTGCTGGTGCGGTTGAAACCGAGTGAGGGACAGAGAGAGCAGAGGATGCCGGAGGGAGCAGAGCAGAGGAGAGATGGAGGAAGCAGCACGGCGGTGGAATCAAGCGGCGGCGCTGGTGGTGCTCGGCGGTCTCGGCAGTCCACGACGTACTTCGGCGAGCGCAGCGACCTCGACCGCGACGTCCCGAGCATCCAAGGGCAAGACGGCGAGGTCCAGAAGCAGGTCCGGCGGCGTGGAGTCCCACTGTTGTAGTGGCTCACGGCGCGAGCGCTCTGGAGTTCTCCGTCCGACGTCGTCTTTGTAAGCCACTGTTGTGTTGCCGAGCTTCCCAACGTGCTGCGCCCGGGCTCAGACTACCCGCAGTGCAGTGGGCAGAATGATACTCTAAAGTTTTAAAGTTTTAGAATATGGAACTAGAGTAAAAACTGCTGCACTGGATACTTAAAATGATATTCTATTCTTTCTCTCACTCTATATTTAGAGTAGTATAGTGCTTACTCTATAGTGTGCAGTGGCGGACTTCACTAGCTAAATAAAGGAAAAAAATACTATAACTCATAAACCAAAAATTCAAATTAAATTTCGATTGTACCATTAAATTCGTCTCAATAAATCCTTTAAAACTAAATCACACATAGATATATTTAGATAAAGTGACAAGTGAGTCTTACAGTGGATAGAGGATGATATAGAGGATGAATGAGTGCGAAAAAATTAAGTATAAGGGAGAGAATCTTGCTAATTAGAATATATAGAGAATGAATATAAAGGTCTATGACTGCGGATAGCCTCAGCGAGCGAGGAGCAGCGGCAAACCCATCAGTTTTTATAGCCGAGGCATGGCGGTGCTCTATCGGAAAATATCTTAGGACCAATGAAGATTTTTGCTGGCCGCGGTGATATTTTCCGGCAAAGGCGGCAGGCCGGCATGATGCGTCGTCCACACCGTGGTTGGCACAGGCTTCACGACAAGCTCGACGTGCACGGGTGTGATGGTGGCCCATAGCTGCAACATACTCGTGCTTCTGCTGCTCGCTGCTGTGTTGTAATAGCTGTCGACAGAAATCGCAGCTGCATGCAGGAGACAAGACCGGGTATCGAGATTTTTACCGACACCCGTTGCAGCGCCACAGTGCATGGTAGGCAGCAGCTGCGCTTCCTCCACACGCATACGCGTGCGCTGGCAGACGCACGCGGTTCACGTGGTATGGACGTGGAGACAACGTTCTGGTGCCGGGCGAGAGGTGGCCAGTCCAAATCGGCAGGGGAGGAGAACGCACACAGTTGGTCTCTCTCTCTCTCTCTCTCTCTCTATATATATATATATATATATATATATATATATATATATATATATAATAGTTCTATATATATATATAGAGAGAGAACTATTACTCTATAGCTGGCTACAAAATAACTTATTCTGTTGCTACTTTGAGTTACGATAATTGTTATGCTAATTTACGAGATTATAGTAACTCATTACTACGTGATTTACTGTAACATTATGGTAAATATCCTCGTATGTAATAGTAATTCAACTACCATAAATATATAATGACATTGTCGTAAATTAGTATATAAAATTATCGTAAATAGAGGTGGCTACAAAATAACTTATTTTGTAGCTAGCTATAGAGTATACTCTCTCTCTCTATATATATATACACACGTCATGAGGTACTACTACTTATTGTTTATACTTATGATGCATTATCTATTTCTATAATATAAAGAAAAGGTTTTAAATATTTGAGAATTTAAGGGAGTTATTTTGGTGCCGCAAATAAATTCCAGAAAAGCAATCAATCATGCAATCAAGCAATCGAGCATTTCAAGCAAGCACTTAGGCACTCAAGCAATCAAACAAATAATTCAGCGTTCTATATTAATGCATATGGTGAATTTTGACGCAGGGTTTTGGAAATAGATTTTTAAAATGGTTTTGCGGAAAATAGATAGTCAAGTTTTAATTTATTGTAAAGTTTTAAAAAGTTTAAATTTTTAGTGGTTTTTTATCATGATGCAAAAACACGGGTGTTACAGTTTTGATCCTAAAAATCTAACACTACTAATTCTAAGTTGATTAATTAGTACCATTGCCATTTGCTTATGCAGAGTGTTTTGACAAGGAGCCTCATTGTTTTTTTACTTTGCTGCAAATCGAGTTATGAGCCAGCTGGGATGTAAACGTGACGCTTACAGTTTATTGGTCTTGTAAAGCTTAAGTTGTCAGTGCACATGACACACGAGTACTATATATAATTGTCCTATTGTAGTCCCTTACTTAGACTTAATCATGGATGTAAACACATGTAAGAACCGCTCCACCAACTGGCCGACAGGACATAGTGGCCAACACTGACACATTACTGACACATTGGCTGTATTCGGCTGGTAGAATTTTAACTGATTTTGACTGATTGAACAGTATTATGTGAGAAAGAAACAAGCTGAAACCAGCTGAAACCAGCTGAACAAGCCCATTACTCCTATACTTCCTCCGTACCTCGGCTTGTAAACCAACACAGAAGCCAAATGACCTGTATAGCCCTACATTCTCTTTCCTTCTCTCTTCTCTCGTCTCACCGATCACGTTGCTGCTGCTGCTTTGATTCGACATAAAGCAAGGAAGAATCGAGAGGCAGAGAGGTGGGTAGGCCTGCTGCTGCTTATGATTCGACATAAAGCAAGAGGTCCACGCTAGAACGACATGTATTTTGGGACAAATTCCAAACCTCCAAACGTGTTTCTTACTGGGAGAGAGGGAGTATAAGAGAAGGCTGCCAGTTACGCCGTGTACACACGATCAGTTTGGCTTTGGCCACCTCTCTCTTCCCTCTCTCGCTAATTTGTGGCACCCGGCGATCATGTGGAGGCTCAAGGTCGCCGAGGGTGCCAGGCCATGGTTGAAGTCGTGCAACAACTTCCGCGGGCGGGCGGTGTGGGAGTTCGATCCTGAGCTTGGCACGCCGGAGGAGCGCGCCGAGGTGGAGAGGGTGCGCCGGGAGTTCAGGGAGCGTCGCTTTGAGAAAAGGGAGTCCTCAGACCTCCTCCTGCGGATGCAGGTACGTAATAGCTTACTGTAAGTCTAGTCTCTTACCGTGGAATATACACAGTTCATGAGCCAGGCCATCGTTACGACCGACTTACCTTTTTTTTATTCATACGACCCACTTAGGTTTTCGGAAAAAAATACCAACCCATATATATATATATATATGTATATATATATATATATATATATATATATATATATATATATATATATATAGATGGTCAGTGGCCCAGGGCCGGTACGAGCACACGCTCAGGCATGACATGATTATGGCTGTGTTTAGTTTCATTAAAAAGTGCACTATATAAAAAAAAAGATTTTCCGTCACATGCGATACATACATGGAGTACTACTAAATGTGGATAAAATTAAAAACTAATTGTACAGTTTGGTTGTACTTTGCGAGACAAACGTTTTGAGTCTAATTAGTTAACGGTTGGACAATTATTATCAAATACAAACGAAATGCTACAGTGTCACTGTAGTAATTTTTGGTACTAAATTTGAGAACTAAACACAGCCTGTGGGGCAAACGTACATGTCCGAGGCGTGCCACAGCTCACCGGCTGAGCACCTGGCCCAAGGACGACAGGATTAATCGTGACATGCCGACTTGACCAGCCCACTAGCTTGACGGGTAGGTGCGTATGAACGTCACAGATGAACGACAACGTCTATACATTATAAACAGATCCCATTTTATGCATCAAAGAAATCAAGGAATTGGCCAAATCTAATAGAGAGAATTATCTATTTGGCACTAAAATAAATCACTCATCCGTATAAGGTACTGAAAATTTTGAACTTCCTTATCTAGCACCAATTGATAGCTAAAATGACATTTATACCCTTCTATGCAGTAACAGGCCAGCAACATGTAGTGCTAGATAGGAAAAGAATAAATAAATAGACATGTTGTTAGATAAGAAAAGCATAAATATCACAAATATACTTGTGAATAAAAACATGACATTTTAATAATTGAAGAGTGCAAATAGTAATCAACAAATTCATACAAATTTTATTAAGGTTTTTTTACAAACAAATTTTATTAAGTTTTACTGTGTTATTTACACGCAAAGTTGAGAGAAGGGGAAGGATCACATTAGTTCAGACACTGAACTGAACTTTGCATCTAGCTGTGTACTAAAAATCTCCAAACTTCCGGGCCATGTATTTCATAAACTATTTGGAATTTGATATATATTATGAAACAAAAATTGTAGGCCTTTGAACCACGAACAACTTTGCTTCAGGCTGATGGTTTTACTTAGGCATGGAATGAAGAGAAATTGGAAGGTAGGACACAGGGCAGGTTCAGCACTGAACCACATTCAGACGTTAGCATCGACAGCTGTGTGGCTGTCTGCATCAGCAGCTTGCCGACGTTCACCGCGTCCCCCGCGCCGCGGCCTGGCCGGAGCGCTGGCCGTGCCGCGAGCTGGTGCCAGCGCCGGTCGGCGAGCCCTCCCGGCCACCGCGTCCCCCGCTGGAGCCGCGCCTCGATCTGCCAGCATGGGGTGAGCTGACGCCCGGCCCCGCCCGCCGCGAGAGTCCTCCGTCAGTTCCTGGACGCCGTGGCCGACGGCTCCTCCACCCAATCCTCATCTCCTCCGGCCTCCATGATCAAGGGTTTCGATTTTTTTTCCAGAGAGGAAGTTGGAAGTGATGGGGGTGTAGGGGAGGATGCCTGCTCGTGCGTGAGTTCCTTCCTGTGCACGAGCACATAAACAGAGGGGTATTTTGGTACTTCTAAACAAAAACTGACATGGCCAAGGGAGTCAATTAATAGATAGATGGCTGAAATGAACAATAGTGCCATTTATGTAAGGAATTTTTAAGTTGGTGCTAGAGTAGAAAGTTTAAAATTTTCAGTGCCTTATATGAAAGACTGATTTGTTTTAGTGCCAAATAGATAATTCTCTCAATCTAATACTTCCTCTGTTTCAAATTATAAGTCGCTTTGACTTTTCAGTACATTTATTTTGTTATGCATCTAGATATAATAATATGTTTAGATACATAGCAAAATGGATGGACGAAAAAGTCAAAACGACTTATAATTTGAAACGGAGGGAGTACACAGTAGAGGGGAAATACATGCGCCACACAACATATATGAGATTGGACACGGGTAGACTGCAAACAACTAATGAACTTCAACCTCGCATCTAGCTCACACGGCCAAGCATAGTCGCGGTCACAGCCTCGCTGGTGTAGGCGGCGACAGGCATCTAGCCAGGTTTTTTTGGGCGGCATAGTATATTTCACTGTTACAAAAGCAATTTTGGATTGCTAGATACGGCTTTTTTTCAGAGGTCGTATTTTTATTGGGCCGCCTCTGTCTATAATATTAGGAGACAAAAGATCACAGATGACGCTAAAATTGATTGATATACCTAATTCTTAAAAATATATATTAAGTGACAAGCTTATTAAAAACGTCCGTCTCTATAAATAAGCTTATTTTAAGAGGCGGGTCTCATAAAGCCCGCCTCAAGAAATACTGGCCTAATGAAATCCCACTAAGCTAATAAATCTATTAACAGCCGTCACACAACTCTCTCATAGCCGCCGCATGACCCTAAATGTTTGGTCTCTCAACCCTCGTACAACTCTCTGCCTATTACAACTCTTCATGTCTTGGTTCTCGTATAGAAATAATTTCTTATCAAAGAAATTATTTTCTCATCTCTCCTCTTTAATTTAATTATAGTGCCGCATCTTCTTTAATTTTTTCTTAGTTGACACTCTAATTAACGAGCATAGCAACCTTCTAGTTTCATGATTTGAATGCACTAACATGTTTCATCAACTAGTATAGGTGGTTAGTTGATATGAGCATGGGAGGTGCGCTCCGCCGCAACGGTTTTGTTCTGCATGAACAGTAAAGAGAAACAGTAAAAGAGGAAGTAAATAGTGCATGCAGTAGAGTAACCAGTGGTAAGACTTCAATTTATTCCTACATCAGGGAGTAATATAATACATGCCCAGCTAATCATTTTGTAGAAGGAATGCGGGGCTTTTGAATTCAGTGGCCTCTCTAAGGACGGCGATAGTTCAATTCAATGCTGGCTACTACTCTAGTCAATAATTTCTTTGATTCAATTTAGTGGCCATCAGAAAACACCATCTATTAGGTTCATGACATTTTGAATCCTAAGGTTCATTGTTGTTAAAATTTTAGGGTGTGAACACAAGCTTTTATTCCTAAGTTTTGGCTTCTAAGATGGGGCTCACATGCACATCTTGCCGTGCAAACCGGCACATATTAGGTTCATGACATTTTGAATCCTATTTAATAAAGTTTAGTCAATTTTGTTAAAATTTTAAGGTGTAAACGTGAGCTTTTACTCTAGGGTCCGACTTCCGATGTGGGGCTCTAACTAGCACAGATTAGCTTCATGATATTTTGTATCCTATTTAACAAATTCTAGTCAATTTGTTTAAAATTTTAAGGTGACAACATGGACTTTTATTTTTAGGGTCTGGCTTTGATGTGAGGCCCACAGTTTTATACGACAGTGTTAATCGGTGTGAAGTAGTTGCTTGTTGCATTAAATCATTTGCATCAAATTCTAGTCAATTTGGATAAAATTTTATAAATGTGACCTGTATATACATTTTATGCAAACCCATGAGTTCTTATAAAAAACCCCAGGTTCAATGAGTTTGTAGGTTGAAATAGGTTGGGTTGAAACATAAAAATATGGGGTGGAGTGGGTTGAAGAAGAGAGTTAATTTATTATGGTTTGATTGGGTAGGGGTGGATTTTAACCCATAGCACACCTACATATGTTGTTTACCATTGCATAATAACTAATTCAAATGATCGTGCCAAAAGTCCATATGGTCCTCTCAATCTACACCTTCCTGATGAATAAAAATTTCAACATTGTATGCATATGCATCAGTAAATTTTACCATGGCTGAAGGTTTCGTGGTTGGGACTGTCCTGAGGTCGAGCTTATAATCCATTTGAGAAAATAGTTTCGCGGGGGTAGGTGTGCAGGGGGTGCTATTTGTAGAAACTATTGTGAAAAGCACCAATCCGGTGAGACCAATTGGTGGGGCATGGTATGCGCCCACCCAGGTGGCACCCAGTCGCGTGCTGACTAGGGCGGCGATTGGGCCTCACCCCGTCCCGCGTGGCCCATTGCAGCCCACCAATGCACTGCGCCCATCGCCGCCCACGGCTTCTTCCTCCTCATGATGCGCTAGCGCCACCCACCATTAGCCAACCCTAGCGCGGCCGCGTTGGCCTCCTTCTTTCCCTTCCCCGCCCTACTCCCACCGCCACCATGGCCATGCTCGCCGCTGACCCGCAACCACCACTGCGACGCCCCCGCCCTGACTTGGCCTGGCCGCCTCCATCCCCCGGGCCCCTAACCACCCGACCACCATCCCCACCGCCTGGTCTGCCTCCCTCCCGTGAGCCCCTTCTCCTTCTAATCCTGCTGGAGATGGAGACGAGAAAGATAGGGATAGTGAGCTGCCAGAGTTGGAGAAGAGGAAGGGAGTGAGCGGCCGGCAGCTGCGTTGATGCGCTTCTGGGCCACGCTGGGCTGATTCACGTGTAGAGGGAGGAAGAAAAACAATGCCAGGGAAGGGGTGGTCGGCGCGCTGCTAGCGGCCACCTGGTCGGACAGGATGATTCTGGCCAATTGGTGGTTCAGCCATCATTATGTGGAATGTATGCACTCTACGTGGCACTTGAGAATTTATTGGTCTCGCAAAGGACAATGATACCTCAAGTAGTCAATTTACACAGTACTATACATAGAAGTACTACTGTAGTCCCTTGTACATAAGTGCTGCTGTACTGTAGTCCCTTATTTAGATTTAAGCAGTCAATACACTGAAGTGCTACTGCACTATAGTCCCTTAATTACTTATAGTCTTAATTATGCATGAACCAGCAATTGGGCGGCATAGTGGCCAATACTGGAGATCGACACGTTGTGGGTCTCTTAAGCCTTGTCAAAAATACAGTTAGGCGTTAGTGCGTCCCCACAACAGCATGCTCTCTGCTGCCTTGGGAGCCGCGGCCGTCGCGACTCGTGCAAGAGGGAGCACGTCGTGTGGAGTACGTGCACATATTTTGGTAAGATACGGCAGGATAAGGAACTTATATTTGGGAGCTAGTGTTTGGATATTTATATACTCTCTTATCTATATCTAACAGTTCTAAATTCCTCGAGACCATCCAACGGCGAGGAAAGATCAGGACGCATCATACCAGCCCATTAGCCGTGTCGTACCTGTGCCAGGCACTATGGACCGGAGTCGTGGCCTAGGCACAACCTTATGCTTGTTGTTGTCCAGCCCTTTGGAGGCTCCACGCTATGCTTTCTATGCCAGCTGAGCACTGGAGGCGGAATCATTAGTTTTGAAGTAACGGTTGCCAGCTTAGCTTAACGTTTGAGGAAGATCCCAAAAATAGTTTTCTTGTTTAATTTTCTTTGTGTGAAAGATTGTTCTAGTTATACTAATTGCATGTGTACAAGTGATTTAGCTATTTCTGGCCTATATACCGTTATACTAAAAAATGTACTCTACTGCAGTATGCAAAACATAAACATCTTCTGGTGGATCCTCCACCCGCCAAGCTCGCAGAAAATGTAGAAGTCACAGAGGAGATCATATTAGCAGCATTGAGGCGAGCCCTCGCTCAACATTCAAGTCTGCAAGCAGATGATGGGTGCTGGCCAGCAGATTTTAGTGGCGTTTTGTTAATTATGCCTCTTCTGGTACACATTCAATTTGAAACTGACACTGTCATTTGATTTGAATCAGATAGTTTATGTTCGATACTAGGCCTGCTAGTTCATTATTGATTGACATATGCCATACAGAACTACCATAAAATTGGAGGAAAAACAATTATTTCTTTATGCTATTGTCTATTTGGTAGAATAAATAACAGTAATAGAAATATAGGAGCTTAATCCTTTCTTCTAAGACATCCTTAACAAACTGTGAGCAGTAAAGGAACTGTATACCTTACTTGATCTGCATGCAACACTTAGAATTCTAAATTATTTCAGGTATTCGCTCTATGTACCACTGGATCACTCAATACTGTTCTATCTAAAGAACATCGACATGAGATATGCCGCTATATTTACAATCATCAGGCACGTTTATGACAGTCTATTTACTTTATTATAATATCATTTGATCTATTCCTATGGGAAATTATAAATCTTTTATATAACGTGATCATTGTAGAATGAAGATGGTGGTTGGGGTAAACAAGTGTTGGGACCGAGCACCATGTTCGGCTCATGCTTAAACTATGTTGCCTTAAGACTTATTGGTGAAGAGCGCACGAATGTTGCATTGACCAAAGGACGTGAGTGGATTTTGTCCCATGGAAGTGCAACTGCAATTCCGCAGTGGGGAAAGATATGGTTCTCGGTATGACATTTAACAAAATATTATTTCATACAAATACATGAGTATTTAAGGGCCACTAGGCTCCATATATAATAGTTTGCATCAAATCTATGCAATTATGAAATGCCCTTTCATACAAATTTTAAACTATATGTATATTCCAGATTTTTAGTACTAAACAATCTAATCCTTTTATACTGATATTAATTTTCATGAAATTGTTTTCCATTTAAATTAATATGCTAAAGTACCTTTTATTTTTTGCAAAAGATACTTGAATTCGAGCTGAATGTGGTCATTTGACATGATTTGGCCTGTCCGAGAAGTGCCCAAACTAAATCTGTGCTTATCTAGAATATAAATATGGTTTGCTATTAGTCTATGAAAAAACTTTTTTAAAACTAAACTGTTGTTAAAAATTTTAATATTCTTAGGGCTCTTCTTTGAAAAAAGATCTTACAAAAAATGGGATGCATAAACTTGCAATTGTAGTTATAGATTTTTATTGTAAACTATACTTTGTTGACATGGGTCTGAGTAATTCGAGATTATTCTCTTCTTAATCGAAGGTTATGGGTTTGTATGATTGGTCTGGAAATAATCCAATAATTCCAGAATTATGGCTTGTCCCACACTTTCTTCCAATTCATCCAGGTACCTGTGTTTCTTACTATCTCGGTATAATTATCTTTGAAATTTTGTTTTAGGCAATGCCGCCCCTCATAATGCTTAAGACTTTGAGGATAAACTGGAGAACTTTTGGGGACTAGGAGAAAGGGAGTGGTGACGGCCTGGGAGGCCAGCACCTAGGGCTAGGGAAGGTGGGGAGTGGACATGATTTTCCTTTCTGATTCCATTATATCTTCTTTATGAATGGCCCTAATTTTTTAGCAAAGTCAAAATTATTTTAAGAATTCCCTTAACAACTTACATAAGTTGTTCTGGAGGTACCTTAGAGTTGTGGAATTACAATAAAGGGAAGAGAGAACTGCCATACACTAAGCCAATGCATGCATAAATGTTTACATGACTATGTTGTCGATGTGATATTGAAAAGTTGAGAATTTGTGACCACCTCCCGCTGCATATCCCCATTGATATTTTCCAACAAAAAGTAACAATCAAAGTTATATTTTGAAGACTCTCTGTAGATGTCCAATACATCACTTATTTATAACTAGATCAAGTATATCCTACTTGCTAATAGCATCTCCATCTGTAGCACCCGGTTTTAAGAACAAAACCAGATACACACCATATGTGAGCCAAGGAAGTCAAATCTCACATATAACTACAAATAAGGGTAATATCAAATAACAATGCTTAATATATAACATACTTAGTATAAAAGATATAACCTTAGATAGCAAACAATGAAAAGACAACTCCGGTCTTCAGGTGAAGACTCCAATCAAGAGGACAACTGACTGGTTGATCACAAGCCTAACTACTCCAATCTCTAGCAATCTGGTACCCATCCGGGATTTTTCCAAAAGTATTGAAAAAAATAAACAAGCGTGAGTACATTTCGTACTCCACAAGCATAACATGAGGATTCATGAAGCTCAAAAGGCAGACACGGTTTACTGCATTTAGCATTTTAGTAAGTCAATATTTTATCATTGGACAATATCAAGTTATGCTTAAGCTCTCAAACTAACCCACATGATCGTATACTAGAATTAATAGAGTCATTGAACATCATTATAACATCTTCATCATCGTCATCATCATCATCATCATCATGAATTAACAACATAATAGGTAACCATTTATTCTGTGAGTTTTCTAGGCCGCTCGTGACCGTGAGCATGGCTATTATAACAATTTTAACACTCTATATAGGTTGTGCATCTTTACCTGTGAGTCGTGTTGCCCATATGCCCGGGGCCCGTCGACCCCCTAACACTCCCAAGGTGAGTAGGCAAGGTACACTATGAAGCCTTCCATAGGCCTCTTCTAACAAGTTAGGGCCGCGAGGTTTCCTCGGCAGGCAGACATAGAGAACCCCCTTTCTATGGCACAATTCCCGCAGGCTATACACATCAGAACAGAGGCAGTTATATACCCAAAGTGGCAAGCCCCTCTTGCGCCATAAAGGTTACCTCTAACTTGTTAGAAAAGATCCTATTACTGAGCTAAAGTTAGAGCCATGTGACTCTCACGGTTGCATTGTATGTCCCAGCTTTTGCCCTACAGATAAGTCATTACGGAGGGTTTAGGGCAACATGATCTACATCATTTGCACCATCACCCTATAGTTCAATTGTTACCATCATGTATATCCATTTGTTCCATTAGTCATAGTATTGATCATGTTTAAATAGAGCACTAGCATTCTACCCATATGCAAATAATCCCATAGGAATCAAGGTACCGGTCATCAATAGCTAGGAAGTCCTTATAGTCGAGCAATATTGGACACATGCATAATGAGTAGATTATCTAATGAATAGGACATCAAGGTAAGCCCATGCTATACTTGCCTTGGTTCACAAACTCCTGTTGGTCCTGCTAGTCTTCGAAGCACTCCTGGTTCCCAACGTACTCCTCACCATCTGAACTCGACCAACACGGCAACATACACATTTCAGGAGCATTCATGCATAGCAAACAAACCTATAATTAGAACAGTACACCAGTAGTATAAAAACAAGATAAAAAGTTTATGAAAATCATCTACGTCCCGCCACGATCACAATGGCGTGAAGTGCACGAAAAACGGAGCTACAACCCAAAAGTTATGAGCTATTTAAGGTTCCAAAAGCTTGCTATTAAACTAGACTTAATCGAGAAATTCATAAGCTTCTAACAGGTCTAACAGTAGCACTATTGCGTAGATTATGAAATTACAAACCTAACGCAAGTTGAACGGGTCGAAACGGAGTTAAAACGACGATTTTATAAGCGTTTTACTGCAGTGGCAATTCTATAAATAAGTTGAACTATTTTTGGATTTATATTAAATCAAAATCGGGAAATTCAATCAGCTGAGGACTGCGGGCGGATATATTGAAAAGGATGGGGTCTCTTTAGCAAAATGACCCGCGAAGGGGTATCGGCCATCCTGGGCCATTAATCTCAGATCGGAGGGTACAGAATTGATGGGAGGGGGAGAGAGAGGCATGGGCCGCCGGAGTTGGGGGAGGATGCGAGGCCGCCGCCATTGTCGGTGACTGGAAGCTCGCCGGAGTTGCCCAATCGGGTGCTACGGTGCATGGTTTTCAAAACCGAGAGTACGGGGGAAGCGGAGAAGAAGGCGCGTCCATGCCGGGGAAAATCGCGGCCGGAGTACATGGCCGGCGCGGCGGTGGCCATGAATGGCGGCGGGAAGCTCACCGGTGCATGGAAACGAGGCCTGCGGGCCATGACTTGAAAATGTAAAGGCACGGGGAGGAAGAGGGGAGCGAGGCAAAGCTCACCGAGCGGAAAAACGGAGACGAGGGCGGCTCGGAAGCGATGGCGACGTGGAGGGGCGGATGGCGACTCTGGCGATTTGTGGTGCTGCGGTTGCGGCCTCTCGCAAGCGGGAGAGAGGGAGTTGGATGGGGGAAAGGGCGGAGACGGGGTCGCGCTTCCCTTTCAAAGAGACCCAAGGCGCGGGGGAGACGCTCCCACGATGGAGCGTGGGCGTGGGGCGACGGTTGTGGCTTGACTGAGCAGGGCACGGGAGGTTGGGGGAAGAACTGACGGGCGGGACCGGTTGTTAGCGGCAAGGGGGAAAGGGGCGCGGCAGCGGTTGCCCAACTGCCGAACTGGGCCGGCCCAGCAAGAGAAAAGAGAGGAGGGGGAAGGAAGGGCGCGCGCGGGCCTTCTCGGCGGGAAAAGGCCAGCAGGCCGAGCTGGGCCGCTCGGGCCGGAAGGAGGGAGGGGGAGATCGAGCGGGCTGGGGAAAGGAAAACGTCCAGTGGGCCAAAAGCAAGGAAGGGAGGCGAGAAAAGGATTTTTTTTCCAATTGATTTTCTAAATCCATTTTCACATGTTTTTGAATCTCTTTTGGACTTTGAATCAAAACCAATCATCACAAAATATTTGTGCAACAGCATGAGTGCATCAACATGTAGCTAACCCTATGATTGATTTTATTTTCACAAAAAAATATTATCTCCTACATTTGAATGCATACTTAAATACATAAATAAATCAATTTCTACTATTTCGAAACAATGCAAATTTTAGGGTGTTACACCATCACATTGAGACAAAATGGTTCCATAAGACTAGTTCATTACTCATAGGAGATACAGGATTTGCCCAATAAAATTGTGCTCTTCTCCAGCAGATTCCCTATAACTGCTTCCCTCCAATTTATATTTCTCTCCGTGTTGCACATATACACCCAACTCTTGATTTCATCAAATGATAATTTAAACATGCTGATCATATCACACATGACACCACAATTTTTCAAACTCATAATTTTTGAAATACAAATATGATTTCAATCATAGTTCAACCTAAACAGTGCATAAATCTCAGCACAGTAGCAAACATAGTTGTTTGAAACAAACACTAACCAAATAAAACATGATGCACATTCAATGTTTGACCATGTTGGTAATGCCACTTCAACCACTTGTCGATGCCATGATCCTTGTTAGTATTCAAATGAAAATTGTTTCAACTAGAAAGTTGATCGTGTAGTACTACAACTTTGGTTTTGGTCATTTCGCCATTTGAGGTTATTTGCAAAATTTGAATTTCAAAATGTGAAAACCTAAAGCATAATTTTAGGGCTGCAAATGATTTCAAATGAAAAAGTCATTTACTGTAAACTTGTAGTGCTCATCAAAATCTACAACTTTGGTTTTGGTCGTTTTTTCCATTTGAGAAAGTTTGAAAATTTTGAATTTTAAATTTTGAGAACTTGAAACATAATTTTAGGACCACAAATGATTTTAACAGAAAAAGTCATCAACTATAAAGTTGTAGTTATCATTGCGATCGACAACTTTGGTTTTGGCCATTTTTCCATCGAGATCGTCTACACTATTCAAAAAATTGAATTTCATATAGAATTTTGTGGCCATAAATGATTTTAAATGAAAAAGTCACCAATTACAAAGTTGTAGATCTCATTAATAACTACAAATTTGATATAAAGTTTGTCTTTATCCGACTTAATTTAAAAATGTTACAAGTTTTACTGTGCTGCACCATGGTTATCGCCACCGGTTTCTAATAGAAACCATTGGTGGAAATAATTTTTAGCGACGGTTGGTGATACAAACCGATAGTAAAAATAAAGCGATTATCACTGCCGATTGGTGACACAGACCAGTTGTGATAACTATCACCAACATTTTAGGGCAAACTGACGGTGGAAGTGAAATCATAGTAGTGAATGGACAACTTCGGAAATAAGCGAATACATGATGACCATCATACAAACACACAATTTCTTTGTATATGGCATTGGTCCGTACCTTCCACAAAATTCTGGAAATCCTGAATGTTGCACAAATAAGTTGAACACAAATGCTTATTGGCATAGTCGCAAAAAAAAAGCTTATTGCCACAACTTCTCGGGCCTACCTACCTAACAAACTAACTAAACAAATACGCTAGCCTACAAGGTTCTCGCCAGTGCCATACATCCCTGATCGAGCATAGGAGGACTCCATTTCACTGTCCTCGATAATACTGCCATCGTTATTATCATTAGAGCATGGGGAGTTCACCTCATCAATCGAGTCGTCGTCCTTGTCATCCAGCTTGCGCACAGCCTACATTAAAGCGATGATTGCATCAAGCGCGCCCATACCCGCATCCATGCTGCCATCTTCCATGTCATGATTGTCGCCCCCCTGCTGCACTGCCCTTCCATACCGGCACTGCCTTCGCCCTCTGCCGCATGCACCAATGCTGCGAGTGCTAACAAGGGCGTCCAAGAGGAAGGTGTGGATGTGCGGTGTGCCATGCGGGTCTGCCTGCTCCCAACCTCAGCTCGATGGCCTCCTATATATAACTTGGGGAAAGCTAGCGTATATGAAGAAGCCTTGACCATGTATCTAATGGCATGGAACAATTGTACCATTATAAATAGTCTGTCATTAACTGACACTGAACATTTTATATTTCTTATTGGCTATCAGGACGATTTTGGGTTTATTGCCGTATGGTGTATCTGCCTATGGCTTACCTCTTTGCTAAAAAATTCGTTGGAACAATTACACCAACTATACTGGAATTAAGGGATGAGCTTTATAGTATACCATACAGTGAGATTGATTGGAAAGAAGCTCGTGATACTTGTGCCAAGGTTCGTTTTTACTATGCTTTGGTTATTTCCCCCCATACAATTGGTATTACTTTTCCTAGAAAAAAGGTATATATATAACTTTTCTTATTGTAAATAAGTGAAAGTGCAACCTATGCATTCCCGATGGTGCAGTACAAATCAGTTGTAGAAGTCTGAAAAAGTTTTAAAAGGATCTTAAATACAGGTGAGGTATGTTAAATTAAAAATAGCATGTGGAAATAACGTTTCTATTGAATTTAACAAAAAGTCTTGATACACATGCTTGCATACAAGAGGATGGTGTTACAAGGGGAACTTCTTTCTCACTTATAGTTCTACATGTAAGAAGTAAGCTCACTTTTACAAACGAGAGTATCATACACTGGATTTAAACATGTTAAATCCTAGACTAGACAATGAGAACCTTTCTTCTCAGCACCTTCAGTGATGACAAGTGTTTGAAACAGAAGCCAGGACTTATATGGCATGAAGCAAATAATCTTTCTAGTCAAGTTTGAATTCTGTTTTTTTATTGGGATATGTCACATAAATAGTGAATGGACCTAGAGTTTAAATAATAAGAAAAAAGAGGTCAATGCATCATACAAGTTTGCAGTAACAAAATTTAGAACTTCCGCGAAATATTATTTTCTATCTTGCTCTTTGAGAAATAAAAAATAATGAAACTATAATAAAGGGTAGTTGAAAACGATGATGAGCTTATTTGATATGTTTCCGTTAATTGGAAGCTATTAGGAGTTATACTTGCAGTTCTGAATTCCACCATATTGCGTTGATCATTTTGGGTCATAAAAAATGTGTCCATCTTAGCTTAAGTGTAACTGTGGAATGAAAGCCTGCACAAATTTTAAACGCCTGACTCACTCTACTTATGTTTCTCTCTCTCTCTCTCTCTCTCTCTCTCTCTCTCTCTCTCTCTCTTTCTTTCTTTCTTTCTTTTTTTTGCATCTAGGTGGACCTTGTATATCCAAGAACAATGGCACAAAATCTTATATGGACCTGCCTTAATAAGGTCATAGAGCCAGTGCTGAATTGTTGGCCAGTCAACAAGTTAAGAGATATAGCATTGAAAAACATCATGGAACATATCCACTATGAAGATGAAACTAGTAAATACATCTGTGTATGTCCCATAAACAAGGTAATATGCATAAATGTTGGACAGTGATTTTATTTCTTTTTGTTAACAAGAAAAAATGTCTAACTTCATTTTCTATTATGTGAACGAGGTTTGTATTTCTTATTAACTAATTCTGCAAGTGCAAAAACTTTCTGTGTGGACCTAGGCATATCTTAATTGAACAGATTTAATTTAATAGTATGATATCAACATACTCTAAGGCTCAGCCCATTGCTTACGTGTACCTATGAACTTGTGTAATGATGCATTGGTTCTTAAAATTC
The DNA here is from genome assembly GCA_022457205.1 of Saccharum spontaneum. Taxonomy (NCBI): domain Eukaryota; kingdom Viridiplantae; phylum Streptophyta; class Magnoliopsida; order Poales; family Poaceae; genus Saccharum; species Saccharum spontaneum. Next base: position 15,601,184 of record CM039606.1, read on the forward strand.
TGTTGGAGTATGTAAGTATATTGGTAATTGATTGTCTTAGTATAGCAATGTGATAAATCCTCAAGTGGACTTTTTTCAAAGTTTAAAGGGACAACTGTATGTATTCATGAAAATGATTTGTTGTAACTAAACTAACTTGACATCTCTTTTCTTACATATAACTAAAATCATTTGGAAAGGCATATTATACTAATATATAGGTACTGGTCAACTTTTTGCTTGTAGGCACTAGATATGATTTGTTGTTGGGCAGAAAATCCAAATTCAGATGCATTCAAGCAGCATCTTCCAAGGATATATGATATGTTATGGCTTGCAGAAGATGGAATGAAGGCACAGGTACTGTCTTGCATGCCTTGTGTAGTAATTTAATGCTGTCAATTTTTCATTGTTGACAAATGGCTTATAATTGTTACTGATAAGCTTTGATGACAGATATTGTAGATTTTGTTTGATCTGTTTACTATGAGCAAGTGTACTAAAAAATTTAGCTTGTCTAGATATATTTTTCAGAACTTCTGAAATTAATTTCTTAAATGAATCTAATCTTGTCTATGTTTATTTTTTTAAAACACATTTTTTGTTAATTGATTAACTTGTTTATATTTTAGTAGTGTTTGCATTGTTTAGCAACTGACCACAACGCTAATATTTTCTTTTTCAAAGTTCACATACTTTTTGATGACATTACTGATTTCAATGTGTATTAGTTTATTATGTGTAAACAAGCCAAATCTTAGGTTAAAAAGATCAAAATATACATGAGACAATCACAACTATCATGCAATCTTCTTGCATCTTTTGTTCATTCCTACACATGAATGACTAAGGACTACCCCCCTTGTGTGCTCTTATTTCCATTTATGTAATTCCGTCATATAATTAAGAATTACATGGGTTAACTATATCTTTGTACCCTTGGTGATTTTTTTTGTGATGAAGAGTTTAGAGACATGACTAGATAAAACATGTTTCTTTGCAAGTATTTGGAGAATCAGTTTCAGTTTGGTAGTTACTTCTGATCATGATTATTGAATGGTATAGTAGAAAATGGTTATTGTTTCTCCATTGTGGTGTTTTGAGTAAAACAATGCAATGTCATTTTCACAATAACTCAGTGTTTCAAGTTTCGAGTTTTTTATTTCTATCCTAGTATGCTCACCTAAAGAAACAATATTTTTTGGGGTTACCCGAAAAGCCAATTTATTGGTTGTGCCTAAAAATGGCTACACAACCAACCCCTTGGGTTTTCATTAGGATCCAAGTGTCCTCTTACATAGTGTATGAGATCCCATCCCTCTCCAACTAAATATGGTTAGGAAATGAACTAGTCAACCACATTGACAATTAACATCTTAGCCCCTATCCATTAAAGTCATTGTTCTCCTTCGAAGGCCTGCTCCAACCAAGCTATTTTTTCCCTCTCGTTTCTATAATCACCCAACTATAGAATTGCATTTGAAGCGCATGCATGAGTATATAACAAGATTGAACCAGGGTCAAAGCTAACTGAAAATCCTTTATGGATAGTTAAGTCTCTCCCTGCCTTGATGAGCTAATGAGAGAATATCATGACTAGTATCAATACCAACCTAACCACAAAAACAAGATACACGTAAGTTTTCGTCGGTGTCATTATTATTCATTGTTCTATTTTTAATGCATTGTTTTGATCTCAGACACTAGTTATAATCAAAGACCAGAATAAAATCCTTCAGAATTTAAAAACTATTTTTCAATATTGCCAAATTGTTAGGATCATCTCCCTTTTAAATGAGTACCTAACAAAATAGTCTTTCAATGACTACTAAGTTAGATAGTCCACTTAATTGGTCATCCCGATACACCTCCCATAAGATGTACTAAATCCGACCTTCATCCAAGATCAAGGCAGAGAAAAGAAATACATCACAATCCACAGTTGGAACATATTACAATACCAAGTACTTAAGTTTATAACAAGTTCTCAAACTTAGTTCATAACACTTCAAGTATAGTCATTCAACTACAACATCAGAGATCTTGCGGAAGTCTGAAAGGTCCTAATGGCTAGAGGGGGTGAATAGCCTATTAAAAATTTCTACAACACACTAAGCAAAGTGGTTAGACAAATATGAGGTGAAGATATTCTTCCGCTAGCCTACTAAAATGCAAGCCACCTACCACAATTCTAGTTGCTATAGTCTCTAAGCACACAAAAGCTAGGTCACTACCACTAAGTGAGCTCTCAAAGACTAACTAAAGAGCCTCAATAACCAGTACACAAGCAAGAAAGCTAGCTCTCAAAACTAACTACACTGAAGAGCTTAGCTACACTAGGAAAGTAAATGCAAGGTAGAGTAGTGGAGTATACCGTCGTGACAAGTGATCAATCACAATGAAAACCAAGAATACCAAGGAGACGATGATGACACAATCAGTTTTTCCTCCGAGGTTCACTTGCTTGTCGGCAAGCTAGTCCCCGTTGGGCGATTCACTCAATTGGAGTTGCACGCGCTAATAGGCATCACACGCCTAACCCACAACCGGGTGCCACACAACCAACACAAGATGAGGATCCACAAGCCACGTGCAATCCACTAGAGTTGCCTTTTGCGCTCTGCCGGGGAAGGCACAAGAATCCCTCACAATCACAATGATCGGAGCCAGAGACAATCACCTTCCTCTGCTCAACAATCCACCATTCATCGGGCCATCTAGGTGCCGACAAACACCAAGGGTAACAAGATCTCCACCAGCCCAAATCGCCCAACTAGTGCCACAAGATGCTAGAACACTAAGCAATGCACTAGAGGCTCTCCAATCTCACTCAAGATGATGAAATCAAGTGTGCATGTGAGTGGAGTGGTGTGCTCAGCTCCCAAAGGGTGTATGCAGGTGTGGTAAGTGCCAAGAGAGTGGCCAAGGATGGCCACCACCTCTATTTATAAGCCCACAAGCAAATAGAGCCGTTACCCCTTTGGAGCACTTTTCTGCGAGGGCACCTGACATAGCGGTGCGGTCACCGGACAGGGGTGACGGTGCCCCTCCAATGGTCATCCAATGGCTAGTTTCCCATCGGACAGGGTGGCGGTGGCACCGCCCTAGGGGTGGTTGTGACCACCTAGCCAGCCCCCAAAAACACTAGTCTCTGGAATAATACATCGATGCACCGCCCTGTCAGTAGTGGTGACCGTGGCAGTGTATGCTGGACGCACCGGTGCCCGCTTCCTTCTTTGCTCCTCTCGGCCAGGGTTAGGTGGGCACTGCTCTAGGGGTGGCGGTGCACCAGACAAGGGGTGGCGGTGCCCCCAGGGCAACACCCTGAGCCAAGTTACGCCTCCTTTTCTTCACCTTTTTCACCACCTTTGCAAATGTGCTAACACTCCAAGTGTTTCACCATCACGTGCAAGTGTGTTAGCATTTTCACAATTATTTTTCAAAAGTTAGTCACTTTCTCACCGATTGTGCACTAGGCCTAAAATGCTTATGCATGTTTTCCAACACCTAGTGGCACTAGATGATCGAGTTGTCTGATAAGAACTCCCCTCTTAATAGTATGACCATCTATCCTAAATATGATCACACTCTCTATAGTGTCTTGATCACCAAAACAAAATGGCCCTATGGATATCACCTTTGCCTTGAGCCCATTTTGTTTTTCTATTTCTTCTTTTCTAAATCCCGGAGCTTGATCATCATCACATGTCCACACCACCACCATGGACTTCATTTCATATGGCCATCTCCATCCATTAGTGCCACCTAGCTCCTTCACTTGGGTTGGACCAACCTATCTCAAATCCACACTTATTGCATAGGGTTAGTCCACATAGGTTTCATCAATTAACCAAAACCAAACTAGGGCTTTCAATCTCCCCCTTTTTGGTAGTTGGTGACAACCTCGACAAAGATATGAAATAAATTCAAGTTTGAATTCATGTTGCTTGCCCAAGCATTTTTACCATATGTAAAGGATTTGGACAAGTTTCATGAACCCAAATTGGTAGCACTAGCTTCCCCTACATATTTGCTAAGAGTTTGGATTTAAAGCTTGCACATATGCATAGATTTGAGTTGTGGGAGAGTAATGTCTACCAAATGACGCTAAGGTATAAGAGATGGACTTTTGAAGCATGATACCAATCGGAGTGCACCAATAATACCATCCTTAGCACCATTGTTAGTTAGATACCACTTGCAAAGACAAGAACTAGATACCTCATGAGATCAACATTATATGTAAGGCTCCAGGACCACTTGTGATAACAAAGCAAGGCATATCTAACTACCACCTATGCATGCTAGTTTCTCATTTCATCATTCAAACCTACAACTAGCATACACCACACAAGCATGGAATTTTAGTTTCAAACTTGTGCCATGCAAGCAAACATATGAAATGCACATTCAAATGCATCAAACAAGTTCATGAGCTTGCTCCCCCTACTTGTGTGCTCAAATTTTAATTGATTCCCTTCCTTTGTCATATTTCTCCCCTTATGTTACCTCCCCCTATCATTGTGAATTACTTCTCCCCCTTTGTCATCAATGACCACAAAGGTTCAAATTTTAGATAGGTTAAGATTATCAATGTCAATCAATGGGGAGAGGATCATTTTCCTAAATTTGGTCTAATCTATAACACTTGCCAAAGATATTTAACTTAGTTTGATTCAAGGACAAGCTTCTTTACACCTCATTTCAGGGGTTACCTTGTACCATGTTGAGTTAAACACTTATAGCTCATTTTCTAGATCAAATGCTAGATTCACAAGCCCACAAACATGTCATATGCTACCACTAGATCAAGTCAAGCATAGAAGCAATAGTGGTACCATACAAGTATCAAATTCATTTGATTTTCATGAATGAGCCTATTATATGTGAGGAATGACTAGATGCACTAAACATGTCCTTAGCAAAGGATGTATGCCATGCTAATCAATTTTACCTTGGATTGCTCGAAGGAGAGGCATGTCATATAAGTGGGGGTGCATCAACACATATTTGAGAAGTCAAGTATATTCAATTCATTCCTTAGCTTGCAAAACCTCTTTTCATCTAGTGTCTTGGTGAATATGTCGACAAGTTGATCTTCGGTGCCCACACTCTCAATGTAAATGTCCCCTTTTTGTTGATGATCTCTTATGAAATGGTGGTGGACATCAATGTGCTTTATTCTTGCATGTTGAACCGGATTGTTGGTTAGCTTGATTGCACTCTCATTGTCACATAGCACTGACACTTTCTTGAACTTGATTTCAAAGTCATTAAAGGTGGCCTTTATCCAAAGAATTTGTACACAACAACTACTAGCAGATATGTATTTGGCTTCGGCGGTTGATAATGCAACACTATTTTTGGCTTTGACGGTTGGGTTGATAATGCAACACTAATTTGCTTCTTTAATGACCATGAAATAAGTGACCTTCCCAACAATTGACAAGTGCCCAAAGTGCTTTTCCTTTCAACCTTTCATCCCGCATAGTCAGAGTCCGAATATCCAATAAGCTCAAACTTTGCTCCTTTGGGATACCACAAACCAACATTTTGTGTATGCTTTAAGTATCTTAATATTCTCTTTGTTGCCTTCAAATGACTTTCTCTTGGTGAGGCTTAAAATCTTGCACACATGCACACACTAAACATGACATTCGGTCTTGATGCGGTCACATAGAATAGGCTTCCAATCATAGACCGATACAACTTTTGATCCACCAAGTTGCTACTTGCATCACTATCCAAATTGCCATTTGTTCCCATGGATGTACTAATTGGCTTTGCTTCATTCATACCAAACTTCTTGATCATGTCTTTGATGTACTTGCCTTGACTCACAAATGTACCAATCTTCAATTACTTGATTGGTTGATCCAAATATGTTTGGTTGCTTGATTGGTTGACCAAGGAAGTAACTCAACTCTTCATTCATGGACATCTCAAACTCATTAGCCATCATCTTCCCAGACTCTTCTATCACGCCCATATTTTGTAACTACAAAATTTGGATGCAAACCATATGTGTAGAACATATAGAACAAATTGTAAAGGAGAAGTATCATACTCAGTGCCTTATTATAATAGCGAACCATAGTTCATTACATAAATAAAAAATCTCAAAGTCTCGAGATCTGACAAAATAAACTAAACAACTCCAAAGGCGTCTCCATCACCACAGGATCTAGTCGACTGGTTGACAACAAACCTAATTGTCCTCATAGTAATCGTCGTAGTCATTGCCATCTGTACCCATCCAGGATTTTTATCCAATAATGAAAAATAAACAAGCATAAGTACATTTCGTACTTAACAAGATAATATGGGGTTCATGAGGCTCAAAATGTTGACACTGGTTGTACTACAGTTAGCTTTTAATAAGTAACATCCTAATATTAATTAAGTTATGGTTATGCTTAAGCCCCAATTAACCACAGCAGTATCATGAATAAGTAAACATCATCATTAATCATTATTATTAACATCATCAGCAAAGATTCATTTATTCCATCAGTTTTTCGGGCCACCCGTAACCGTGGGCATGGCTATTATAACAGTTTATTAAACTCTGCGCAGAGGTGTACACTTTCACTGTGAGTCATGATTCCCATATGCCCGGGGCCCGTCGACCCCCTAACACTTCCAAGGTGAGTGGGCAGGGTACACTATGAAGCCTTCAAAAGTTCGTCTAACATGTTAGGGCCGCTAGGTTTCGGTGACAAATAGATATAGGTCCCCCCTTCCCAAATGGCACAATGACATGCAGCCTATACACATAGGGACAGGAGCCAAACTATACCCGAGTCGGCAAACCCCTTTTGCGCCCTTTCGGGTAACCTCTAACATGCTAGAAAAGGTCTTCATACTTGACTAAAGCCAGGGCCATATGGCCCTCACAATTGTACTATAAGTATCAACTTTTGCCAATGAATAAGTCCTTATGGAGGGCCAAGAACATCGTGATACACAAGCTCTCTCACCCTACGTTCATGTTTCTCAAAATCAAGCTTTAACAAGGATTTCATATAATCAGTAGTCATTGTCCATATTCATAGTATTTAAGTGGAGAGCTAGCAACTACCCATATGCAAGTGTAACCCATCGGTAACAAGGTACAAGATAATCAAAGACTAGGATATCCTTATGTTGAGCAAATTAACACATGCAAATGACTAATTAAATAATGAATAGGACAACAAAGAATATCCCATATTATACTTGCCTTGCTCATAGAACTCTTGCTGGTCTGGATTATCACAGTACAAGATCTCGTCACCCGTGCAGCAATTACCGTCTACTCAAACCACAATCAACAACACGCATTCCAAGATCATCCATGCAAGGCAAACAAGACTATATTAGAACAGTACATAAATAGAGAGAAATCAGTATAAAAGGTTTATAAAACTATTCTACACATTGCTACGATCACACAGATATAAAGATCACGAAAAACGGTGTTGAAACGCGGAAGTTATGAATTTACTAAGATTTCCTATAGATAAATAATTACTATAATACAAATCCAAAATTTAAATATTATAAACCTACTGTACAATAGCACTAACATGTAGAGCTCACAAATACGAACCTAACGGAATTTGAACGGGTCAAAACAGAGTTAAAATGAGCATTTTATGGCTAAAACAAAAGCAGTGGCAAACTTGTAAATAAAGGAAAACGTATTCTTAAATTTACCGAGATCAACTATGCTTTCAAAAGAAGAAAACGTATTCGGGATTTACGCTTTGGACTGCGGGTTTGATTCAATTCTTCATGCATTGCATTCACCCACTCAACATCCTTCAATGCTTCATCTATCTTTTTTGATTCAATGGATGACACAAATGAAAAGTGTTCACAAAATGAAGCCAATCTTAATCTTGTTTGTACACCTCTAGAATATCTCTAATTATAGTGTCCAATGGATGATTCTTGCAATATAAGTTGGTGGAGTATTGGAACATTGCTTGCACTTGCTTGATCATTAAGTTGAGATGATGTACTAGCCACTTATTGATCTTGCATTTGAGATGATGAACTAGCTTGATTTGAATCTTCTTGCACATTTGAGTTAGAGAGCACTTGCACTTGATCATCTGCTTCATCAATCATTTGTCTAGGCCTCAATTCACCAACATCCATGTTCTTCATGGCAATTGAAAGTTGAATGCCTCTAACTTTTTCAAGATTCTCATTCTCATCTTAGAAACCCTTGGTTTCATCAAATTCTACATCATGAACTTCCTCATGAGTACCACTTGCTAAATTCCAAACTCTATATGCTTTGCTTATGGTTAAGTATCCAAGCAAGAATCCTTCATCACATGTCTTGTCAAACTTGCTCAATCTAGTGCCTTTCTTCAAGATATAGCATTTGCAATCAAAGACCCAAAAATATGCAATGTTAGGCTTTCTACCATTCAAGTGCTCATAAGGTGTCTTCTCTTTCAATAGGTGACAACATAAGCAGTTGCTACAATAGCAAGCCGTGTTGATTGCTTCAGCCTAAAATGATTGACTCACATTGTACTCACTAAGCATAGACCTTGTCATATCAATCAGTGTTCTATTCTTCCTCTCAACAAGGCCATTTGATTGTGGCGTGTACTTGGCCAAGAATTGATGTCTAATTCCAAAATCATCACACAACTCATCAATTTTTGTGTTCTTGAACTCACTACCATTATCACTTCTAACACTCTTGATGGTTGTTTCGAATTCATTGTGAATGCCCATGACAAATGATTTGAATGTTGCAAACACATCACTCTTGTCCACTAGAAAGAATACCCAAGTATATCTAGTATAGTCATCCACTATCACAAAGCCATATTTGTTTCCACCAATGCTAGTGTATTGTGTTCGCCTAAACAAGTCTATGGCAACAACTCAAATGCTTTACTAGTGCTCATCATGCTCTTCTTAGGATGGGTGTTTCCAACTTGTTTACCGGCTTGACAAGAGCTACAAAGTTTATCCTTCTCAAATACCATATCTTTCAAGCCTCTAACCAAGTCATGCTTAACTAATCTATTCAATTGTTTCATTCCAACATGACCAAACCTTCTATGCCATAACCAACCCATACTAGACTTAGTAAACAAGCATGTTGACAATTGAGGTTCACTAGCATTGAAATCAACCAAGTATAAATTCTCATATCTAAAGCCTTTGAAGATCAAATTAGAGCCATATACACTTATGATCTCTACATCATCTACTCCAAATATGCATTTGAATCCACGATCACACAATTAAGCCACAAATAGCAAATTAAAGGTCAAGCTCTCTACTAGCAAAACATTGAAAATGCTCATGTCATTGGATGTTGCAATCTTACCAAGCCCTTTAACCTTGCCTTCGTCATTGTCACCAAATGTGATACTGTCATAACCATTGCTATCATGGGTGTTGATTGAGTTGAAAATTCTTGCATCACTAGTCATGTGTTGAGTGCACCCACTATCAAGAACCCAATGCCTTTCTCTAGCTTTATAATTGACCTACAAAAGAAGATCAATTCTTTTTAGGTATCCAAACTTGCTTGGGTCCTTGAAGGTTAGTCACTAAGATCTTTGGTACCCAATTGACCTTCTTCTTTGGGCCCAACATGGATGTACCAACAAACTTATCCTTCACACCATTGGCACCCTTGGTAAGAAAATAACAAGAATCAAATCTAATTAAGGATACAATGGCATGTGATTTCTTATTCTTGCAATCATGCTCTTTATGACCAACTTGCTTGGAACTAGTGCAAAACCGACCATTGTTCTTCACAAAACTAGTCTTGTGAGGAGCAAAGGACGCCTTGCCTTTCTTGGGGGGTATAGCCCAATCCCTCTTTATAGAGAGAAGCTCTTTGGCTACCCAAGCACATAAGCAAGCGGCCCTCACCACCATAGGCTTTGCCTAAGGTGAGAGTGAGCTCATTGACCTCCTTTTTGAGGGTTTCATTCTAAACCATTAGTGAGGCATTACAAGTGAAACCATCGCTCATAGGTGTAGTGGAAGTGGACGATGAGCTATATGAAGGGTTAGCGGGAGCAACAACAATAGGCTTATAGAAAGATTGATCAATTATGTCACATGTTAAGCCTACGTCACATGTTACTACCACTTTCTCATTTTGGTCAATAAGAGTGGAATGAGCCTTTTCAAGCTTCTTGTGAGCCTTGCCAAGCTTCTCATGGGCTTCCTCTAGTCTCTCATGAGATGCATTGAGCTCATCAAAGGCTTGCTTAAGGGCTTTTAGTTCCTTAGCAAGTATTTGCATTCCCTTCTCTTGATGTCAAAATGTTCTTTAGCATCTTCAAGCATGTCAATTAGTTCATCTTTAGTGGGTTTATCATCATCATCATCATTTTCACTTTCATTATCATGTTCCTCATCACATCCATCACCACAAGTTTGTACCTTAGTGGCCTTAGCCATGAAGTAAGTCGATGGAGTGTCGAAGAGAGAAGACTTCTCATTTATGGCAATGCTTGCAAGAGCCTTCTTCTTGGCGGTCTTGTCATCATCACTATCATGATCACCACTTGAGGAAGCATCACTATCCCAAGTAACCATATATGAACCACCCTTCTTCTTCTTCTTGATGGTCATCTTGTCTATCTTCTCCTTCTCCTTCTTCTTGCTATTCTTGTTGTCATCATCATTCTTACTATTGTATGGACATTCTGCAATGAGATGATCCTTGCTACCACACTTGAAGCACCTTCTTGCTTCATCCTTGCTCTTAGATGATGACATCTTCCTTCTTGCATGATATCCCTTCTTCACCATGAATTTGTTAAACCACTTCACAAAGAGAGCCATCTTCTCATCATCCATTTCATCAAAGCTTGAATCATCATCTTCACTTGATGTATCTTGCTTGGCCCTGCCCTTTAATGATGATGTGACTTTGAATGCCACACTTTTCTTCTTCTCATCTTTCTTCTCCTTGTTCTTTTCTTCCTTCTCATCATCATCTCTATAGGTGTCATCAGTCATCACATCTCCCAATACTTGGTTTGGTGTCATGGTGTCTAAACCGCTTCTCACTAGCAAAGTGACCAACATGCCAAATCTTGATGGTAGGTGTTGATATTTCATAACGACTATTGGAGGATTCCGCAAGCACACAAAGCTATCGTGTAACACTTCGCTCTTTGAGTACCGAGTGTCGAATTTATAATTTATCCCATAGGAAGGCGAAAGGCTAGAATTTATAAGTGGACTAGGATTTTCTAGAGGAAGGCTTGAGTTAATCCTAGGTAGGTGAATGATAGTGAAGGATGAGTGTGAACTCCCTAAACTAACTACTACTAACAAGCTAACAAGAGATAGCTAGGTGGGAGAGCGAGCGATATATCTTTCTAGTAACTAAGGGTAAACAAATAACTAGGAGGAATGTGATAGTACTTCGGGGCACAGCCCGTCTACCAACTAGGAGAGTTAAATAAACAAGATCTGCCATGAGCTTTACAATTTAATAACTAGACCTATCGTGATGGAATACGGAGGATGGACAAGGCTGTCACCACTTGCCACCTACCACAATCTATCCGGAGGTCTAGCCGTATCCACAGGTAATCTATAGCCTAAGCACCATGCTTAATCTACAGGCTTACTACTTCGATCTGCGCTCCAATGAAATGAGGTCAAAGCACCCTAACCAAATAGTGGAACTGGTTCTAACAAAAGACACTAATGATAAGATAACCTATGCTACTAATGCCAAACAACAAGCACCTAAGCTCCCTAATCATGAACACTAACGACTAAGTACTTAAAGTAAAGCAAGAAATACTAGAGTAAAGTACTGAAATAAATACTAAGTAAAGTAATGCAGAAATGAAAGAATTACAAAGGAGCTATACCAGACCTAGAAGACTCTTCTAGACTCCGAGAAGCTCTGCTCTTGCTCTACTCCACTACTAGACTACTACTCTATAGCTAATGCTAAGCTAGAAAGCTAAGAGAAGCTTGGAGAGCTTGGAAATGAATGGGGCACTTCTCCACCGAGCTCCACACTCACTATTTGTAGTGTATAATGAGGGGAGGGGTATTCCTAGGCAGTGGAAATGTCGATGGAGCACCTAGGGCGCCGGGCGACGGCAGTAGGGCGCTGACCGGGCCTTGGATGCACCGCCTTAGCATCCAAGGGTGTTGGTTGCTCCTCCAAGGCGGTTTTGAAGACAACACGTGGTGAAACTCGGATGGTAGGTCGGTTGGTGGCTCCCAAGTGTATGACAATAGGCCCATGAATCCACCGTGAACAAATCTTGTCTGTTGATCAAACTGCCTTGAATAGAAGCTTGTGATTGGCTTAGGAGGAGCTCCCATGGATCAGTGACGTGGCAGGGCCTGCCGAGCGGCAGGCCCAAGTGGGCCCAAGGCCTCTTGCCATGTCCACTTGCTCCAAATGTCTATATTTGTCTCCTTTTTGGCCAAACTTTGGTATATTTCCTGCATACAAATAATTCTACAAGCATAAGTGGAACTAGGTGAAATTTAAACATAATTCTTCACATGTGATGATGATTTACCTCACTTTGCCATGCTTTTGTGTGAAAAGTTGATGGTCAAAGCGGGTGTTAGTGACCGTCAACAAGCTCCCCCAAGCCACCCCATTGCTGTCCTCAGCAAAGATGCGGTTTTAGCATCGAATAGGTTGTTGGATCAGGAGTTGCTACTATGTAACACCCTGCAAAGACTTCTATACAAACAAATACTATCTCTTGAGTTGAACATGTTAGCACTTAGAAATTTCACCATCAATCTTAGCAATGTGGGATTTATAGCTTTCACCTTGATACAAGTAGTTGCAAGAATGTGTAGCTAGATAGATACTTTTTCCCTACTTTGGTCTAGCTCAAACTTCCTAGAGGTTTTCACATGATTTGAAAAGAAAAACTTGCCTAAGTTCCTCAGATGGTACAGTCAAGTCACTCAATGGTGTTTGAAATCCTCACCAAGGCCATGAATTTTGGCCTTAATTTCTATCCTAAAGCTTATGTGGAGCTCAAGGTAGGGGTAAAATCATAGCTTACTTGAATTGAATATATTGCTAAGTCAAACACTTGGATCACAAGGAGCAAAAAATCATACAAATTGATCAAGATGTGCATGTGTATGGTATTTTTGGTGGAAGTGGTACTCCTTTGAGAAGTTTCCCTTCCCTAGCTTCTTTTTGAGAGGGCATGGCTATTTTTCTTTATCTCACTCTCTCTTTTTTTGAATACTAGAGCTTTTTTGCTCTTTTATTCTTTCTCAATTTTTTTTCTTCTATAGCCCATGCCTCTCTTTTGATGTAAGACATCATAGAGAGGTAACTTTGATTCTCATAGAGCAATAGCAAATGGAATGCATATGTGGTTGCGTATCCCTAGTGTAGGAATAGCATAAATATGTGGGTGTACGTGATCTTTATCAAAAAGCATGAAAAGTTTCTCTACTCAGATCAACAAGGCTTGAAAAAGCTCAAAACAAACAAGCAGCTTTTATTGTGGCTTATCATGTATGAATGTGTATGTTTATTTGACTCTGGTAGGAATTTATCACCATTGAGAAACTTCTAGCAAGAGAGTTTAGCATTTTGCGAAACAAAACTCCAGGTTGTCTTTACTATTCCTCAGATAGGTTTAAAGATTTACTCTAATCATGGCTACAACATATCTCACAAAAGCCTATTCTTGGTTCTAGCAGTTGCAACCCATGAAAGCATTCAACTTAAGATGAACTCTAAGTTTATCATGTTCAAAACTTAAGAAGTATAAGGTTGTATCACAAGCTTTTGCAAAGTATCACAGAGCAACTATTCATTGTCTCTAATTAATGTATCATCATTTTATTGGAGCAGAAGTTCTCTCAGAATAATTTAAAGGCACTTCTCTCTACATTCTATGATCAAGAATATTGAAATATAAAGCAAACATGAATGTAAAGAGAGGGTTTAAGATTTTCATACCTAAGTGGGGAGAGACATCTCCCCCAAGCTTGCCTTTTGCACAGGTTGGAATGTCTTCTAGCGGCTCTTTTGATTCTTTTCTTTATTGGCTAACTAATACTACTAGAATGCATAAATAACTAGCTAAACCAATAACTAATAGATGACTTATTCAGCAGGGATGCTATTGAATTTTATTCATTATTACTAAATTTATATATATATATGTTGCTTTAAATGCATATCTATCCTATCAGGCATTAGCTATTACAAACTTTATTTATTAACATAGAGTAGCTGAATGCAACTAACCTATCATGCAATGTAAAGCAACTTTATTGGAAATGAAGTGCAACTAACGAAATGCAGTAAATAAATGCTAGGAATAGAAAACTTACCTTTTTGTCAGGCTCAAGGTCATTCATCCTTGGGCGGAGGCATTTCCTCTTGTTGCACCTCAGAGGCCTTGCTAGGATCAGGATCAGGATCAGGGGATGACGAGTTTGAGGATGGATCTTTCTTTTTATGCCATCTCTTTCTATTCTTCTTCTTCTTGACTGGTTTCTTCAGCTCTTCAATTGGCTTCGGTTTCTTCATCTTGATTCTCTTCGAATGCTTCTTCTTTACCTATTTCTCATCAAAGAGGGGCTGTCTAGAGGCAAAAGCAAATATTTCTTTTCTTCCAACAAAGTGGAATTGGGTTTGCCCAGAAGCCACATATATGCAAGCGTTTGCAGTGTTAAGGAAGGGACAACCAAGGATTAAAGGTGTATCCTCGACATTACCCATGTCTAAGATCATAAAATCTATAGGAATATAAGCACTCCTAACTTTAACTAGTAAATCAGTGGCTACTCCCTCGAGATAATGAGTAGATTGGTCGGCTAATTGTAAGTAAACTGAGGTTGGTGCTAAGGTAGTGTAGAACAATTTATCATAAGTTGCCTTAGACATTATGTTAACACTAGACCCTAAATCACATAGAGCATTATAGAAGGTATGAGTTCCAATGGAGCAAGTAATCACATGAGTACCTGGATCACCCTTCTTAATGGTAAATGGGGAATCCAATAAATAGGAACCCCAATAATTCAAAGCATAGCTATACTTTGTAGTAACAAGGTTGGCTATCTCCATTGTTCCCTCAAGTTTGCTAGGAATTATATTTTTTTCATAGGTTGGGATAGCAGCGGCAATTTGAGCTAATTGGGTTTCTATCATCTTATTAAAACTAAGTTTATTCAATTTAGCATTTATGTTTTCCAACATCTTGTCATGAGCATGTAGTTTCTTATTAATACTATCAGTCATTCTACTTTGACCATAAACAAGATCTTTCAAGAAAGAATAATTATTATTACCTTGATTATTCAAACGAGAAGAAGAGTAATAACTGTTACCTCCCTCATTGTTGGAGTACTAATTCTAGCCTTGATGTTTTGGACAGAACCCTTGTTAGTGTTGACGAAGTTGAGGTCCTCTTGGGTTTCGGGATAGGAATTGCCTGAATGTCCAACATCTCCATAGACTTCACAAGTCATGTGGGAATCCATGGTTTTGAGTGTCTCTTGGGCACTCACCTTCTCATAATGTTCCACTCGCTTCATGAGTAGATCCATCTTAGCTGTAAGCATGTCAATTTCTTTAATTGAATCCATACCTTGTTTATGGGGTTAGAGTCGATCATCGCTCCATCCTTGGTTGGAGACCATCTTCTCGATCAGTATCTTTGCATCTGCAACACTTAGCGAAAAGAATGCACCACTAGCAACAACATCTAAATGGCTCCTATCTAATGGCACAAATCCATGGTAGAAGTTCTAGATCAAAAACCAATCTTCCATGCCATGGTGTGGGCATCAGAGACATACTCTTGCATTCATTCCCAAGCCTCGAGAATTGATTCATTTGCTAGTTATTGAAAACTAGAGATTTTATTGCATAGAGCATTAGTCTTCCCCATGAGGAAAAACTTAACTAGGAAAGCATTGGAACACTTATCCCAGGTATCTACAACATTGCGGTTAGAGTAAAAATAGTGCTTAGCCTTTCCTAACAAAGAGAAGGGGAAAAGGCGAAGACGTATAGCCTCTTGGCTCACTCCCTTATTGGTGAATGTGCTACAAATCTCCAAGAAATGTTGGAGGTGAGCATTTGCATCCTCGTGGGCTTTCCCACGAAATGGACTAGCTTAAACCATCGTAATTAACACTGGCTTAATCTCAAAGTTAGCGTCCCCATTGATAACATTGGGTCCGGTGGCTACATTAGCAGCCGAGGGTGCAGAAAAATCACGAATGGACTTATCGCCCAAGATCGTGTAGCGTAGTGATAAGATATGAGGAAAAAAGGATAAACTACTTAGGATAACTAAAAAGAACCTAGCTAACAAATTTAGCCTTATAAATTCGATGCTAGTTGCCTTCCTCAGCAACGGTGCTACAAATTCTTGTTGATATTTCTTAATGACTATTGGAGGATTCCGCAAGCACACAGAACTATCATGTAACACTTCGCTCAGTGAGTACTGAGTGTCGAATTTATAATTTATCCCACAGGAAGGTGGAAGGCTGGAATTTATAAGTGGACTAGGATTTGCTAGAGGCAGACTTGAGTTGATCCAAGGTAGGTGAACGATAGTGAAGGATGAGTGTGAACTACCTAAACTAACTACTACTAACAAGCTAACCAGAGATAGCTAGGTGGGAGTGCGAGTGATATATCTTTCTAGTAACTACGGGTGAACAAATAACTAGGAGAAATGCGATAGTACTTCAGGGCACAGCCCGCCTACCAACTAGGAGAGTTAAATAGACAAGGCCTGCCACGAGCTCTATGATTTAATAACTAGACCTATCATGGTGGAATATGGAGGATGGACAAGGATGCCACCACTTGCCACCTACCACAATCTATTTGGAGGCCTAGCTGTATCCACAGGTAATCTATAGCGAAAGCACCACGCTTAATCTACAGGCTTAGTACTTCGATCCGAGCTCCGATGAAATGAGATCAAAGCAACCTAACCAAATGGTGGAACCAGTACTAACAAAAGACTACTAATGATAAGATAACCTATGCTACTAATGCCAAACAACAAGCACCTAAGCTCACTAATGATGAACACTAATGACTAAGTACTTAAAGTAAAGCAAGCAACACTAGAGTAAAGTACTGAAATAAAATACTGAATAAAGTGATGCAGAAATGAAAGAATTACAAAAGAGCTATACTAGACCTATAAGACTCTTTCAGACTATGAGAAGCTCTGCTCTTGCTCTACTCCACTGTTAGACCACTACTCTATAGCTAATGCCAAGCTAGAAAGCTAAGAGAAGCTTGGAGAGCTTGGAAATGAATGGGGGCACTTCTCCACCGAGCTCCACACCCACTATTTGTATTGTATAGTGAGGGGAGGGGTATTTGTAGGTAGTGGAAAGGTTGGTGGAGCACCTAGGGCACTAGGCGGTGGCAGTAGGGCACCAACCAGCCCTTGGATGCACCACCTTAGCATCCAAGGCTGTTGGTTGCTCCTCCAAGGCAGTTGTGAAGACAACATGTGGTGAAACTCAGATGGTAGTTCAGTTGGTAAGTCGGTTGGAGGCTCCCAAATGTATGACAATGGGCCCATGAATCCACCATGAACAAATCTTGTTCGTTGATAAAACCGCCTTGAATGGAAGCTTGTGATTGGCTTAGGAGGAGCTCCCATGGATCAGAGACATGGCATGGCCACCTGGGGCTAGGCGGCGGGCCCAAGGCCTCGTGCCACATCCACTTGTTCCATATGTCCACATTTGTCACCTTTTTGGCCAAACTTTGGTATATTTCCTACATACAAATAATTCTACAAGCACAAGTGGAACTAGGTGAAATTTAAACATAATTCTTCACATGTAATGATGATTTACCTCGTTGTGCCATGCTTTTGGGTGAAATATTGATGCTCAAAATGGGTGTTAGTGACAATCAATAGTAGACATCTCAAGAACTTGTGGGAGAAGTCCTTGTCCTTCACTTCCTCACCAAGTGCTTTGAGATCGCTCACAAGCACTTGGAGCCTATGAAACATCTCTGGCACACTCTCATCATCCTTCATCTTGAAGCTTGCAAACTTTTCTTTAAGAATGTTTGCTTTGGCACCCTTCACCACTTGAGTGCCCTCAAATGATTCCTCCAACTTCTTCCAAGCCTCTTGAGCCATCTCAATGTTCTTGATTTGCTCAAATGTTCTCTCATCAATTGCATCATGAATGACACTTAGAGCAATGTCATTGTTTTGGAGAAGTACTTCTTTGGCCACGGTGGGATTCTCTAGATTAGCAATCTCAATCTTGGTCTCCACAACCTTCCACACCTTTCTATAGATTGACTTGATATGAGTAGTCATCTTTGACTTCTAATATGGATAATTTGTGCCATCAAATTGTGGTGGCTTCTTGGTGGCCGAAGGTTGTTAAGCCTCAAATCACAGTGACTACGGCTTCGATACCACTTGAAAGGTCCTAATGGCTAGAGGACGGTGAATAGCCTATTAAAAATTTCTACAACAACCCTATGCAAAGTGGTTAGACAAATATGAGGCGAAGCAATTCTTGCGCTAGCCTACTAAAATGCAAGCTACGTACCATAATTCTAGTTACTATAGTCTCTAAGCACACAAAGGCTAGGTCACTACCACTAAATTAGTGAGCTCTCAAAGACTAACTAAAGAGCCTCAATAACCACTACACAAGAATGATAGCTACCTCTCAAAACTAACTACACTAAAGAGCTTAGCTACAATAGGAAAGTAAATACAAGGTAGGGTAGTGGAGATATACTGTCGTGACAAGTGATCAATCACAATGAAAACCAAGAATACCAAGGAGACGATGATGACACAATCAATTTTTTCTCTGAGGTTCACTTGCTTGCTGGCAAGCTAGTCCTCATTATGGCAATTCGCTCACTTGGAGGTTCACATGCTAATAGGCATCACACGCTTAACCTGCAACTGAGTACCACACAACCAATACAAGATGAGGATCCAGAAGACAAGCGCAATCCACTAAAGTTGCCTTTGGCGCTCCACCGGGGAAGGCACAAGAACCCTCACAATCACAATGATCAGAGCCGGAGATAAATCACCATCCTCCGCTCAACGATCTACCAATCATGGGGCTGTCTAAGTGTCGGCAAACACCAAGAGTAACAAGATCTCCATTAGCCCAAATCACCCAACTAGTGCCACAAGATGTTAGAACACTAAGCAATGCACTAGAGGCACTCCAATCTCACTCATGATGATGAAATCAAGTGTGCAAGTGAGTAGAGTGGTGTGCTCAGCTCCCAAAGGGTATTTGAAGGTGTGGGAAGTGCCAAGATGGTGGCCAAGGCCAGCCACCACCTCTATTTATAAGCCCACAAGCAAATAGAGCCGTTACCCCTTTGGAGCAATTTTCTACGAGGGCATCAGACACAACGGTGCAGTCACCGGACAGGAGTGGCGGTGCCCCTCCAACAGTCATCCACTAGCTATTGGGGCATCGGACAGGGTAGTGGCGACCACCTGGCTAGCCCCCCAAAAACACCAGTCTCTAGAATAATAAGGCGAGGCACCACCCTCCCAACGGCGGTGACCATAGTGGTGTACCCCGGACGCACCAGTGCTTGCTTCCTTCTCTGCTCCTCTTGGCTAGGGTTAGGTGGGCACCACCCTAGGGGTGGCGGTGCCACCGGATAGGGTGGCGGTGCCCCACCCAAACACCTCCCTCTCAGCGTGGCTCAGCCGATCACCGCTACAGGGGCGGCAGTGCACCGGACAAGGGGTGTCGGTGTCCCCAGGGCAGCACCCCGAGCCAAGTTACGCCTCCTTTTCTTCACCTTTTTCACCACCTTTGCAAATGTGCTAACACTCCAAGTGTTTCACCATCACGTGCAAGTGTGTTAGCATTTTCACAATTATTTTTCAAAGGTTAATTACTTTCTCATCGATTGTGCACTAGGCCTAAAATGCATATGCATGTTTTTCAACACCTAGTGGCACTAGATGATCGAGTTGTCTGATAAGAACTCCCCTCTTAATAGTATGACCATCTATCCTAAATGTGATCACACTCTCTATAGTGTCTTGATCACCAAAACAAAATGGCTCTATGGATATCACCTTTGCCTTGAGTCCATTTTGTTTTTCTCTTTCTTCTTTTCCAAATCCCGGAGCTTGATCATCATCACATGTCCACACCACCACCATGGACTTCATTTCATATGGCCATCTCCATCCATGGGTGCCACCTAGCTCCTTCACTTGGGTTGGACCAACCTATCTCAAATCCACACTTACAGCATAGGGTTAGTCCACATAGGTTTCATCAATTAACCAAAACCAAATTAGGGCTTTCAAAGGATTCGAAACATAGTTTTTAAAGATAGATAAAAATATATGTGTGTGCCATGCCCACACATTTATGAGACCTTGGTCTCTCCACCACTCTTGGTCCTCCTAGGACTCGGCAGAGTAGAAAAAACCGTAGGCGGGTGCAACATTACCAACAAAACTCAATTAATCATAGGGTGAGTACTCAATTGTACTACGTTGGACCTACCCAATATAGTAAGCAATGGAGTACGCATTTGGGTAGTAGCAAGGTTTGCATTTGGTTTTGCATAAAAGCATTTTATACAAGAATCATATACTAAGCATTGACAAGCATGGCATGGTTTTAATTGAAATGAGCTCTAGCATGGGGATCATGATCTTCCATGAGTTCTTGTTTCATTTCAACTCTAGTCTGTATTTGGAAGTATAGAACTTATAGCTTTCAAATAAAGAAACTTGGTCGTAGAGGGGTACACATTAACCCCACCAAAGACAAGGGATATCGCCCATACGACCCATTACTACATAAAGGATACCTCCATGTCACATCCTTTCCCTAATCTTGCTGTGGGTGCCCACAAACGGTTTCAGAGGTACCTAGGTAATGACGTCTCGTCTACCTAGCGTCACCTTCGCGCCGAATCCATAGGTAGGCCAATCGCAATTTGATACTTGGCTTGTCATCCCCATTCATGACAAGTGATTTGTACAATTATGTTCATGGCTTACTACCACAGATAAATGGTCCTTAACTGGTTAGCAAGCTATATCATTCAAGACCTTCACCCATCTTGCCATGATCCAACCCCTCGCCAACCATTCATCAACATTAATCTCATTGGTCAAGTTTTAGATCATAACCTATATATATGTTGCTTTAGGGGACAAGTATGCCCTATAACACATGAGTGATTCGAAAAATGGAAGCAAACAATCAACATTTGTGTGGTGCGGTATCATTCAAGGTATGAAAACTCAACTTAGGAAACATAGGCAGTCTAGCCATATAGTAACATAGCGATGCAATACTTAAGATTATCACATTATGCCTTTAGCAAAAGATAGGGATGCATAGGGGCCTGCCTTGAGTTGGTTCGATCGGTGGCTTGTCAATAACCTCTACTTCTTGAGTCTCCTCCAAAAGGACCTCCTCGGAGCCTGCGCCACCTAATGAATCTATGATGCATCATGGGTACAATGCATAAGAGTAAATGGTATGATATGTTATGCACTGATACACTACTACATTCAGACCTTTCACAACCACATCATAACCCCATCGCAGCCCAATTTCGGCCTCGGCAATATGTGTCGACAGTGATGGTCATAGCCTTCACCGTCGGCATCTGAGGCTAACTACAGTGTACACTAACATCGCCACATTGGCTTATGATCCATCCATGATTAGATCATTTTTCTGTTGCATTAGGGCCTGACCCTCTTGTGTGGGTATACACTAACACCGTAGTATTGGCTTATGATCCATCCCTGATTAGGTCCTTATTTCCATCGCATTGGAGCACAACCCGCCTGTGTCAAGACGAACATCATCATCGCTTCAACGTATGAACCGTCTGATCATAGGGCATGGTCACCATCACGTTGCAGTACAATCCACCTATGATGATCCTTTAGTTGGTGTCGGGTTACTAAATGATTCGGCGGTGATACTCTATTGACCCCTGCTGCATCGAACGAATAGCGGCGATGATGGCATCTGGTTTTCATAATTTATTTACTAATTCAACTATGCCTTAATAACTTATTACTGAACACACACCATACATATATAATCATTACACACCATTCATCATGTCCACAATGAAGAGTGTATTTTTTATAATAACAATCGACAATAACATAATAACTGTGTCAACGATGAATTAACACAAGCAGTACATAGATAGCAGAATAAATGTTCTACTCCCTACAGATTTACATAACGAAACAAGGTAGATGTTCTCCGCTCCTTCAGATTGGCACTCCTGCTTGCAAGGCAAAGCTTCCTTCGGATTGGTAGGCAATGCACCATGGAACCTCTCTTCTTCCTCCCTTAGCCAATTGAGGAAAATTGTTCAAAAGCACTTAGACTCTGCTGTACAAAGTAGCATAATTAATGATATTCAACACACCATTCCTTTAGTTACCAAGCCCAAATTGGCCTATATATAGAATCTGAACAACTACCTACCTAAACAAAGGCATGTCGTAACAACAAAATACAACATATGCACCTTTACTACTCTGCTAATGACTCCATGAACATGGGAACATAGGAAGATAGTGAGGTCCATTGCTCATACATAATAGTTTCTAGGTACTTCTAGGATAGCCGATGGCCCAGGCAGGGAGGACATGAACTTTACTGCGGTTTATGTCATATGCAAGCAGTGTTTTGTCCTCCCCAACAAGGAAAATCAAATTCCATTCTGGATGAACTGCAATTACTTTGTAGGACATATCACAAACCTCGACACCAATTTCAATATTCTTCTATACAAATAGCTCCTGCATGGTCACCTTATGCTACAATGTTTGTCCATTTACTAATACCATAGTTTTCAAGGATCTAGATTGAAAGCTCATACATATTTAAAGTATCAGCAATACATAAACACAACTGACCCTGAGCTTCATGAATGGAGATTGCATCACCAGTTGGCCTTTGAATTTTCCTCCATATCTTTCCCTCCATATCAATAGCAGCTATCTGAGTGAACTCTAGCATGTGCATAAAACCATTAACAAACACACCTTTTCCATATGTGGATACTACAATACCCTCACCCTATTTAGATTCTTTAAAGATTCATGCTCCAGTTTTAGATGAGTAGATGTTGACACCTAAGGAGTCATCATCGTTGATCCCATATTCAAACACATGGACGTGTGAGGAGACTGTCAGATCGAACCCCAAACGAGCTAAACCACAAGAATGGTTGCTACCCGGCAGTGACAACCATTTGTTAGTCACCAGATTGTAGACAACATAGCAAAACCCAGCATACTAGCAGAGGATGAGGACATGGGAGCAATCTGAGATCACAACATCTTGAATGGGGAAGGGCAAGAAGGACAAGGAGGGGTAGTCATGTTTGACGCTGGTGAAGTTGCGTTTGCCTTTCTAGTTGAAGTAGAAGAATCCTATGAGAATCTGGGGTAGCTCCTTATGGTACTCGGATCCCAAGATGAGGCTATTCCAAGAGTGACAGAGACACTTGCAACTGCACAAGGAGTGGGCGGTAGTGCGGCAGCTAAGGATGAGGACCAAGACATGGTCTATGAGGATGGCCACTTCATTTCTCTTGCCGGGCCTCCTCCTCCATCTTGATGAGGATCTGGTGGAGCGGGGCTGGCGATGGAAGCAGCGGCACTATTGCCTAAATCAGAGATGGAGCGACTACGAGAATGTGTTCGTGAGCTCATTGATAATCAGATGGAAGCGTCATTCATACTTAGATGAGTGAAGAAGGGAATAAAAATCAAAGAACAATGCATAAGGGAAGTGTGAAAGCATTACCATTTACTTTAGATCTTGCGTCATCGAGCACGTGTGGCAATGCGGTGATGAGTACCAGCCTAGTCACTAGTGGATCTGTGTTGTCTACCTGCCAGTGAGGCATGATAGCGTGGAGCACTAGCTTGTCAGTGGTGATTGGCTGCTTGCACGTCGCTGAGTAGGGGCAGTCACACAGTTCAGCACTGGGGAGCAGGAGGGGTGATGAGGAATAGCAGCACTGAGGAGGAGAAAGACAGTGGGGAGCGTCCTATGTAAGCAACTGTATCTGATGCGGGAATGTAAATTTCTGTAGAACTTTGTAAATACGCGTGGGAGTGACATGTAGGACTCACGCGCGGGCTTAGAAATTGACAAAAGCGGTGGTGAAGGCTACCAGCAGAGGTGATTGGGAGATGTTAGCACCTACTAATGATGGACATGTCATATGGTCTCGAACTCTAAGGCACACAAATGGAACAGTCTAGTTAACAAAAAATAGATATGTTCAATAACTACTAAATATTATGAACATTTTTATTCAGAATGCAGAGGCATGTTACAATCGAACTACTTGCGGGGAGCAATATGAATGAGGTCCTCTACATTCACTGTGGCCAAGACACCATCGCCCATGGCAGAGAAGTCGCCGATCAGGTTCTCTGGATCCCGATAGCTCGTCTCTCCCAGGAACCCTGGCTCCACCACGGTCAGGTCCTCACCTAGCTAAAGCTGGGCGGTGGCCATGGCCGAAGTGGCCCCTAGGTGAATGCAGTACGTGGCCACCTCCACGACCTACGGCGGCCCGGTGCGAAGGTGGTCCGCTAGGGTCATCCCCGCAGGCATAGGAGGTGAAAGCACACGGACGGCGTTGCCTGCTGCCACATGGAGGTCCTAGTAGCGCCTATTGCTCTCCACTACTATCCTAGAGGAGACACGGGCATTGTCCTTGACTACCTAGTGAAGGCAGATCACCTTTGCCACCTCGTCCTGTGCGGCGATCAGCTGCTCCTAGATAGTTGAAAAGGAGACAAGAAAATGCTACAACTGAAGACACGATGTCCCACCAAGTGAAAGAGCAAGATCATATCATGTTAACTGCCTTACTAGTGAGGCGCGCTTAGGCCTCGGTAGCGGCAAGCTCTGCCACGGCTCTTTCCCGCTTTGCGGTGGCAATGGAGAGGCACAGCAGGTCCGCCTCCTTGCTCTCCTCGCGAAGGGCAGAGGTGGCCACATCCAGCTGCTCCACCAATGTGAGGACATCATCCATCCCCCACCATTGTTAGAGGAGATAGCCAGAAGTGAGGATCGGCTCTTCGGTGGCAACACCGCCGAGCTGCCCTCCCCGTGCCATCGCAGCCTCACATGAATGCGGGGATGAGCTGGGACAACCTTCGACGACTCTTCCATTGGGCGCTTTAGTCCCCGATCCGCCATTGGATGAGATCTAGAAGATGGGGTGTTGAGGCGGAGCACCGGATGAAGGAGATAGAACAAGAAGATAGGTAAGTGTAACAAATTTAGAAAGGAATCATGTACTTGCTTCTCCACCTTAGCCTTCGCTTTTATAGAAGTGTCGACAGCGAAAAGTGATGGATCGTTCTCCGCTGCTGGCACATAGCAAGCCAAGAGAAACCTCGTGGAGCAAATCTTGACCTCTCCTCGGACTTAGGGAAACACCAAACTTGATGGTCATGATCTAGGGCATGTCAGTCAATTTGACCCTGTAACTGACAAGGAGACAAGATTGATCAGTAATTTAAGGTGAACAAGCCGGTGTTTGTCCAGATAGTTCCAAATTTGCAGCTAAGCAGCCAATGAGATAAGGCTATTGACTAGAAAGTTGATATCCAGTATGTCTGTGATGCATGATAAGTAAAACGAGCATATCGACAATTATCAGTTATTCAACTGCATAGATCTAACAGCCGATGATGATGAAAACATGCAAAAGGTGTAAGAAGATAGGAGTAAAAGCATTAAATGAGAAACATATTAGCTTTTAAACAGGACAAGAACAAGTAAAAGCATGTAAATAGCCAATATATTCTCAAAAGACAGGCTATCGGCTAAGATAGCCGATTTTGATGAAAGTAAAGTCATAGCATACAAACATTCATCTGTTGAATGTGGATAAGTCTATACACTTATCAGATCCAATCTGCCATCTCTAATTGTGGGGATACGAGCTAGATCGATTCAACCATGACAGAGATAACAGATTAAACGCTCAAAGCATACTAATCTATACGTGCTCAACGGAATTGTGAAAGCATGGTACGATCATGAATGCATAGGCGATCGACTAAATAGCGGATGCAGACATAGAATGTAGCTAGAGGCTATGTTTGACCATAAACAAGACTTGCTATTTAACGACCTCTGATACGGGCCCAAAGATCCGTTCAATCCCTTTGGATATGGAGATGTGGTTTGGGGAGACAAACCACTACTGATACATAGTATTTAGCGCAAGGTCCTCCTACGTCATTGGCTTCAAACCTCCTCCTCTATGCTTGCCTTCTTACTCCCTTAGATGCAAACTGCATCTGCATGTACTCAAAGTATAATAACAGAGATGTTCAAACTTAAAGGGCTTGTTTGGCACAGCTCACAACAGCTTCATGGACGTCCTCTTATCCTCACGAGAAGTTGGCATCAGGACAATGCGTCTCACATGAGTGTAAACTTTACATGAGGATAAGAGGTTGTCCAGGAGCGAGGTCATAGCGAAGGGAGACTACGTGCAACTCAAGGTGTTTTCTCTTGTTTTTCTTATGCTAAGGGAGGAAGAAGGATTGGATTTTGCTGGAGAGGCTCTCCTTATCTTGGCTTAAATAGCCCCACCTCAAGATGCGCGTAGGGAAGGCAATAGTCAAGGTCCATGACATCCGTGGCCTCCCACGCGAGTCACGGGCGATAAAGCGGTGAACACGATGCGGTTTAAATTCCCTGGCACATTTGATTCCTTGCCACATTTCATCCCCATCTAAAACTAGACCTAATGACGTGTACAGCGTATGATACAACACGAGCGGGGAAGGCAACAGTCAAGCTAGGTCCATGACATCCACAACCATCCATGTGAGTCACGAGAGACGGAGCAGGGAAGACAACGCGGACCATTTGATTTTCTGGCACTTTGCAATCTAACACTAACACTGAATCACCATATGAAACGGTAACGGGAGCTGCAATAATGATAATTTGCAAACACAACAAAACAATTTGCAAATAAACCAAAGCAAATACTTCCACCCCAGCACCATCTTATTGAGGTGCTTTATCTCACATCTATGTAGCCAAGGCAAACACTACGCCACTTAAAAAAATAGAGTAACAAGCATCACAACCATTCAGTTATTAATTGTTTTTAAGACAAAAACTATATATACATGACATAGTAACAAGCATCCCAACCACATGAGGAAAATTTTCATTGATAACTTCAGTTACATTCCACAAGTTGTACAATAACAAAGACCTATCGAAGACTACTGGGTGTACAATAACAAAGACCTGTTGAGTACAGGTACAACCCATAGTCGAGTCTGGAGCCCAACAGAAGATCTGCGATCATCAAGGTGCTCTCCTATTGAGCACCCTAATGGCCTACTAGGCCATAGACAGGTAGTGCAAGCTAAGGACGAGATAGCACATCGCAAAACTTCCACCAGCATCTCAGTGAGGTGCTTTACCTTTCCCTGCTGCACCTCTCACGGTAGAGAAGCAAGCAGAGGTGTGGAAGAGAAGTGCCACCATCGTCGTTGCTGCTCCAGAGGAAGAAGGATCGCTAGGGCGTCAGAACTGATGAATCAGCAGCAGGAGGGCTACGTAGGGTAGAAAGGTGGCAATTGTACATACAGACATCACCTTCCTAGTGGCCCTGTGCTCATTGGAGCCATCATAGGAGCCACCACCGGAACCCCAGCAGCCCCAATGATGAAGCCTAGAAATGCCAAACCACGGATACAAAAGTGCATTCAGTACCCCTGGCTTGCCCAAATAAGCGATCCTCCTTAATCGCAAAACTTCCACTAGCACCTAGATCGAGCAGCCTCCGTTGCGCCTTGATGTAGGTTGTACCCAATCTTGAAGGCCTTCTCCCAACGCCGCTGTAACCACTAGAGGAATTGGACAAGGAGCGCCATGGTGATGAAGAAAAAAATGGTCGGCTCAAGAGCTTTGTCGATTTGTATCTATTCTAAAAGAGATTGGAGGAGGAAGAGTGTGTGGAATGAGGCCAAGAGGTGCACCCAGACCTGACTTAAATAGGCCACCTTCAAGATGGAGAAGAAGAAAGGAGCAGTTAAGATGCATGATCTAGGCATACACATCAGGGAAGACGAGGCATACGATGGTTCCCGACGGAAGTGGTGAGATGGTGTTGGAAGTTGGGACATTCAACACTCACGCTGAATTTACCACTGGTAGACCAAATGGTGGTGTAGAGCCGACGGCCATAATGCCTATCCCAATTGGCACGTCTTTACATACGACGGAGAAAATACCACTACCGCATCTACTGTTAACCCGTCGGTGGTTGAAGTGTCAACTACCAGTTTCCTTCCTTTGGAGGCCTCACTATGGGTCCTACCGACGGTGGAAGTATCACACTGTCGCTTTTATCGCTACGGCAGTGAAAGTGGCGACAGTGGTATCTCAATCTATAGTAGTGATGTTACTTGATTAGGGTTTAGGTATGTATAACTTGTATGTGTAGTATAGTGTTAGTGTTCCGTTGACTAGCATTGACAGATGCTTGTTTAATTTGTCAGATGATCCATGATGATGGTCCGACAGCACATTGGTGGAAGTTTCTAAGTCTTGATTTTCACAGAAAATCCATGAGTGCAAGGACAAAACTAGCTAGCCTCTCGTGGTGAAATTTTATTCAGACAGATGATCTGTTAGTTTCACGGACTATCCGTGGGTTTATGGGACTTAGGCTCTAAATGACTAAGTCCGGGCTGTGCTCGCGAACGCTCCGTCAATGGTGGCGGGTGATCCGTGAGTTCAAGTATGTAGTTCTGGTGTCTTAGGTCTGTAGGGTGAGTTGACAGAATGTTCCGTGAAAAAATGACGGATGCTCCATCATGACAAGTTTGTAGCCCTTAAGTTTTCTAAGTGTGAGGTGGCTCTCGCGGAACATCCTGTCGTTGTCGGTGGATGCTCCATGATAAACTAGCTGCCCTCAGGTTTGGAAAATGTTCTAGAAAATATTCTATCAGACAATCCGTGAGATTGGCGGAGGGCCCGTCAAATTAAGTCTGTAGCCTCTAACCTTTCTAAGTCTGTGAATGATTTCACTGAACATTCTATGGTGAGGACAGAGTGTTCGTAAAATCACTTAGTGAAATGCCTAAGTGTCTGGCTATGTAATTGTTCCGACAGAACATTTTGATAAAATTGATGGACGATCCGTGGAATGCTCTGCAGTGCAAAAAATTGCATCTCGAAATTGTGATCTTCATCTAGAGGCTTTGCATGTGTAGTCCCTTGCTAGGGTGTGTTCCTAGGACAGTATAGAGCATATCTAGCTAGTCATTTGGACCTACATTGTGTGCAATCAATTCCTAGGTCATTGGGTGGTCTTTTCTACGTAAATGGCAATGTGGAAATTGTGCATTGCTTGATTCAAGCTTACCAAAGGCTCCAGTGGGATGGTTGTGAAGCTCTCCAATGCAGTACAAGAGGTGGATCTAGCCTTTTGCAACTTGCTCCTCTTCTTTCTTGCTCAGCTCCATCTCTTCCTAACTCCAAATGGTAAGGAAGAGAGGGCTCCTCCCTCTTCTACCGCCACCTCTTGTGGATAGCAGATCCTACACGAAGTCCATGCTTGCTTGCTGGTGGTGGCAGCTTCCAATCCTTCCCCCTTCTCCTTCCCTTGCTCTTTCTGCTTGCTTGAGTGTGTGAGAAAGTGTAGTGAGAGAAAATGAAGAATTAGAGAGAGGGAGAGTGAGATTGAGTGGAGTGAGCTGCTGTGTGGCTGGTTGGCTGCTCCACGAAGAGGCAACAGGTGGACTGACTTGTGGGGCACAAGTGCTCCACAAGTGCTCCACAACAGACGGTCCATCTTTTCTATCGGACGATCCATCAGTGCATGAAGTGCTCTGACAACTGTCAGTCTGTGCAAAAGTTCTGGCGGCACGTTCTGTGGTGATTGACGAAAGATCCGCCAAAACATGCACTGTTCAGTTTCTTCACACTTTGGTTTCCAAATTGAATTCCAAATGCATATGATGCTCATGATGATGATGAATTTGAACAAGTCATGATTGGCTCATGACACAAATACTGCAAATAATACCTTTATTAACATTCAAACAAATCGTTTGACTTGTTTTCTAGTTGTAGCAACTTCTAGTCAAGCCATTAAGATTGAACTCATGACATTCATCCTACAATGACACTACAATACAATCAAAGTGTTTGAATAAAATAACCATGCATGTCCAGGTAATCCATGGAATGCTTGGACAAAAGTCGAACTTCTTTTTCAAAAAGTCTGATTTCATAATATATTATGTTCACACTTAACATACAGTGATTATTTCCAATCACAGTGATCTGCATTACAGTGCATCCATGGCCATTTATGTGTTCATTCTATTTCTATGGAACAAGCTATTTTTTCTATTAAGACTTAAGAAGCATTGCACAAACTCTCTATAACAGGTCTATGATGGTTGTGCAACATGGGAGATTTCTTTCATTGTCCAAGCCTATTGCTCGACTGGACTTGTTAATGAGATTGGTTCAACACTTCGTAAAGCTCATGAATTCATTAAAAGTTCACAGGTTTAAGTTAAACATCATTATTCTTATTTTCGCAAAAGAAATCATTATTCTTAGTATAAAAAAGCACATTTGTAAAGCAAAATTTTCATGTGCATTCTTATATGTAGATTCATGAAAACCATCCTGACTACAAAGCTTACTATCGTCATGCGTCAAAAGGTTCATGGACACTTTCAACAGCAGATAATGGGTGGTCAGTATCTGACTGTACTGCTGAGGCATTGAAGGTCAGGAAAAAATATCTCTTATATTTCTAATTTTGTTAAAACCCTGATTATGCTATTCTCTAGTAAAATTATAAGTGATATGCTATGATAGAATACCATATTACTATTTGGGCCATTGTCAATATAAAAGTAGCATTGTGTTTTATTGTATTAAATGAAACTGGACTAAAAAAACATGTGCATGAGATAAGTACTTATTACATGCATAACAAACACGTTTGGCATTGATTTATCTTCTCCATAATGTTTACAATATCTTATTTTCCAAATAAATTTACAAGTGTGCATCTTAAATCATGAATAATGGAACCCTTTTGAGTACCCTTATGTGGAAATACTTATATGATACCTCATTTTTCAAAAATTGCTTATTGAAATTTTCTTCCATTAACACTTAGCTTCTTCTCTTTAGGCATTGCTATTATTATCAAAGATCTCTCCCGATCTTGTGGGGGAGCCCATAAAAGGAGAAAGGTTGTATGATGCAGTGGATTGCATACTTTCTTATGTGGTATGCTCTGCTTTTAGATCATGTGTCATGTTCTCGTATATTTATTAAATGAACTATTAATCTTCTACAACATGACATGATCTATCTCAATACTAGCTCCCATATTTGAATATAATTAACACATCATGCACATATTCATAGGGTTTTAATTGATCCAATATCACTATTATTCCATTTTGAATTGAGGTGATTAATTTGAATCACAAATGATACCCCATTTTTTTTACATCTTGGTATATTAGCCTTCAGCCCTGGTCCCTATTCAGTCTACCTTGACGATACAGCTAGATCTAAGGATAAACATGTTTGATATGCCAAGGCTATAGCTAGTATGATCATTAACCCACGAATGGGCCAACAAAGCCTCAACTATGAATGGGCCTTCTTTTGTAAAGCAAGTCAAAATTTTCTTTAGTTCATGTTCTATTGAATATCTTCAGGACTACACATAGTGTCTTGAGATTCTAATCCCTATAGGCACAAATAAGTGTCCTTTTCAGATTATCTAAGTCAACAATTCTAAACTTTAGTTGTGTAATGTTTTGATATTTCAAAAATGGTATGAGTATAGTCATCCCAAAATATGGTTTCAAAAATCATACTTTTTTCTATGTTCCGTAAACATTTTGTAAAAAGGGTACTAGCCAATTTTGTGCATTGGAGATCACAGCAGGTGAACAATGACCAAAGCATTCACTTATTTGTGAGTACAGGGAGTAGTGTTGATGCTACAATATGAATCCATTACATATTTTTTATTTAATATTATGTTTTAATTAACTTCTATTATCCACGTATCGATGGAGGGTAGAACTACTCTATAGAGAAGAACCATAGACTATCCAAGCCATATGAGGACAAGACAGCCAAATGTATGGTGTAGACAATAATGTCATCAGAGGCTAACTTTTGGGTATAAAAATAATCCACAATTTTTTTGTTCTCTTAATTGATGATGCATACATTGACATTCCTTTAGAAGGTCAATAAGATTTGATTTACTATTACAAGAAACAGAAAGGTGCATAAAAAGGTTATCTCCTATTCCAAAATATTCCCAAGTAGTAAGGACCTGATTCTTGTATCGGATTTTGAGATCATACTGCACAACAGGTCATGATTGAATACTGGTACCCTGGTGCCACAGTCACTATACTACACAAGTGTTTGTTTGTACTCTTTCAAATTTACAACTTGTTGTTTTACTGATGATCAAAAATGGGTAGCACCAGATAATTAATCACAAAATCAGTATAGCTGGTTTCCTAGGTCCAAGTTAGTTTTGGTGATAATGTTAAATCACAAGATGGACTTCACCATTGAGTAGCTCTCATCTAGATGATTGGAATACATATGTAGAATGTCCAATTTGGAGTTAGGGCCATCGAAAGATCCACGCCAATGGAAGCCGATTTGGGAATCTTGCCTGGCCAGTGTTTTCAGCCTAATCTGAGTTTGAAGTCATATTTTGTCATGGGATTTTGTATGAGTTTCAACACCTAATGCTGGAAGACGTCCCCACCATATAAATGTGAATGGGCAATGGCCAATGGACACACGTCCAATCAAATCAAAACAATCTGTCTTTAGAGATAGTTCTTTTATCTTATTGTTGATTTTTGCACTTCTTCCTTTGATCTAAGGTTATTGATTTTATATCCATTTTTTTGAAGAACGATGATGGAACCTTCTCTACATATGAGTGTAAAAGAACCACACCTTTGTTGGAGGTGAGTAGTTAAAGCGGCAATTTTCTTTGTTTGGAATATAACTTCTGTAACTTCCATGAAAAAAAATGGATTCCACTAAGGAGTGAATTATAAACAAATATTTGTCACAGACATTGGATCTTATAGAAATCAGAAGATTGCTACTATCTTTCTCCTAATATCTGCCATAGAATCTTCCAGGTTTCAGCATTATCTTCAATTTTGCAAATACAATTAGCACACACGTAACTTATTATATTACCAATAATTTGCTTGTGAAGATAACTATTTATGAACTATGAAATAAATGGGCTTTTAGGGTTATGTGTGCATCTTGTGTAATTCTTTCATAATTGTCCAAATGCTACTCTTGGTATTAAGGTCATTTCTGATCGCATGATGCTAACTAGGATTTTGTTGGCAATAGGTTCTCAACCCTTCGGAGTGCTTTCAGAACATTATTGTTGATTATCCGTAAGAAATTAATTATGTTCCTAACTGAATGAAATACAATTGATTCCTGTTTTCCATATACATGGAAGCTGATTTATCGTCTTGAACCAACTGACAGATCTGTTGAATGTACATCATCAGCCCTACAAGCTCTGATTATGTTCAGAGAACTGGATCACGGGTACCGCAAAGAAGAGATAGAAAATTGCATTGGAAGTGCATCCAAGTTTATTGAGAAGGAACAACGAAAAGATGGCTCCTGGTATCTAAAATTTTATTGCTTGTTATATGCAAATAATTCTAATTTTTATAGGAACCATTAACTAGCTTACTTATGACATATTAGGTTTGGCAATTGGGGTATATGTTTCACTTATGGGTCATTCTTTGCGATAAAAGGCTTAGCAGTTTGTGGAAGAACTTATGAAAATAGTGATGCCATCAGGAAAGCTTGTAGCTTTTTGTTGTCAAAGCAGCTAAGCACAGGTGGATGGGGAGAAACCTATCTTTCTAGTGAAACTGAGGTAACGGTTAAATCTCATTATATGATTTTGTGAAGGATTTGCTCAGTTCATTTTATATTTCTATATTTGTTAACGTAATATACAGGTACATGCTTTTATCTCTCGGCAATGTTTAAAGTGTTTTTTTTGTCAGATTTAATTTTAAGTTTTCCATGAACCATTGTTTAGAACAACTAGTACCCTGTTTTCTTACATCTAGGAAGGAAAAAGAAATCTCAATGGCCCGTGCCAATTAAATTTAGCAGTTGTAGCCTCTGATTTCCATGAACCCTTGTTTAGGGTCATGTTCATATTAAATATTTGTTCGCTGAGTCATTCTTTAAAAAAATTAATGGATTGTATCAAAATACATGTGCCACAATGCATCTGACAAAAACTATATGTTCTTTTATATCCTATGTGCTTTGCAAAATAAGTTTCCTGTAATATCCTAGCCCGTTAGAATCCTATAGTAGTTGTGTTGTTGGTCCATGTGGCACATGCGGAGTTATAGTTGGTAGATTTAGTATCACCTTGAAAGTTTAGGACGGTAAGGGCCAGCTCATAATCCTTAACGTTTCAAACATAGTGTCTCCAGGTTAACTCTTTTGCACGAAGTGAGGACGGAAGTGTAAGTGAGGTGCTAAACGTACGTAGGCCTATTCCATGTGCGGATGTAGCACATGGTTTTAAGGACAAAACTAGATATACACACCATATGTGTTCCCAGGAAGTCAAATGACACATATGGCTACAAATAGGAACAATACCAAAAGAAAATGCTTATATAATATATTGTATTAGTACAAAGAATAGAACCTTAGACACAAACAGCACGAAGACAACTCCGTTCTTCTGGCAGTTTGTGTATATATTTTATAGAAATATGAAATCAAAGTTGGGGACTTCTAAAATTTTGCCTAGATCACAAGCCTAACTCCTTGAGACTACAGCAATCTGGTACCCATCCGGGATTTTGCCAAGGTATTGAAAAGTAAAGCAAGCGTAAGTATATATCGTACTCAGCAATATAACATAGGGTTCATGAGGCTCAAAAGGTTGACACTGGTTTACAACGATTAGCTTTTAGTGAGTCATCTTTTAGCAATTGAGTACCAACAAGTGTAACATAAGCCCACAATAACAACATGATTGTGTAAACATGAATAATGTACATCAAAAATGATAATAATTAACTCATCTCATAAATCACTATTCAGTAAGGAGCCCAGGCCGCTTGACCATGAGCACGGCCGTTAGAACAGTTTTTAACACTTTGCAGAGGTTGTACATCTTTACTCATGAGTCGTGTTGCCCATATACCTGGGTCAATTACTCCCAAAACATTTCCAAGGTGAGCAGGCAATGTACACTATGAAGTCGGTTTGTCTAACAAGTTAGGACTGCTAGGTTTTCAATCGGCAAGCAGATGTAGAGCTCCCCTTCTAGATGGCACATTCCGTGCAGCCTATACACATAAGGATAGAGGCCAAACTATACTCGACTCAGCAAACCTCTATTTGCGCCCTTTCCGATAACCACTAACAAGCTAGAAAATGTCATTCTACTGAACTAAAGCCAGAGCCATGTAACTCTCATAGTTGTACTGTCAGTCCTGGGGGAATCCACTTACAGATATGTCCTTAGGGAGAGTAACTAAAGCATTTGGAAAGTAGCCAAACACTCTAGCCCCCTTTTCATGTTGCTAAAAAGCATATTTTAAGTGTTTATTGCATATGCCATTAATCAAGTTACATATCATGATTGTTGTATAGTGCACTAGCATCACTCTACCCAATGCAACACCCCTCGGTGTCAAGGAACAAGCAGAAAGCTAGGAAATTCTTAGTGGAACCAAGGTAGACACATGCAGTATGAATTAAATAAAATTAATAGTGTATAGGACAACAAGGATGATCCTATGCCTCTAATCTTTTGCTGATTCGTAACCTCTGAAGTATTGCTTCTTGATCATCATGTAAAAGCTCACCGACTGGACAAAATCATAGAACACCACACAAGCGTCCATGCAATCATGCACGAAGCAAACATGAACTATAATTAGAATAGTACACTAACAATGGAAAAGCAAGTTGAAAAGTTTATAAAATTTATTCTATATGTCACTACAAACACACAGGAGCAAAAATCATTGAAATCGGGTTTAAAACGGAGAAGGTATGATGATTATAAACTAAGGTATGATGATTATAAGCTCCGGATGGCAATTCTATAAATAATGCAAACTATATACGAATTAAATTAAAATAAAATATAAAATTGGGTTTTAAAATCTAGTCAGGGATGGCGGGTTAATTTCTAGGAAATCAAGGGCCTCTGTAGAAAAACTGCCAGCGAAAGGGTAACTTCTAATCTGGGCTATAGATCTCAGATTGGACGGCCGTGGTGGCTTTAGGGAGAATGGCCGGCCAAAATTAGGAGGCCAGCGCGGTGGTTCCATGACCGGCGGCGAGGAAGTTCGCCGGTGAACACACAGAAAGGGCCTACGTCCACGGTTTGACTTGGGATTAGCACATGAAGCAAGAGAAGACCAAGGCGAATGGGGATGGCGTGTGGCTCGGAGAGCCGGACGAACGCTCCCTGCGAGACATGACGGCGGTGTGTGAGCAATAGAGAGCAGGAAAAAGAGGAAAAACAAAGCATGGAGGTCCACAACCACGGAGAGAAGCTCAGCAACAGGTCAAAGATAGTGGACAACCACAGAGCGACGCGGGCTTCAGCCGTGCTGGGCCTTGGCCATGGTGCACGGGCCACGCATGGTGTGGGCGCGCTGGGCCTGTAGAGAGTGGAGAGGGTGAGCAGGCTGGGCTGTGCAGGCCAGATATGAGAGATGGAAGGTTTTCTCGTTTTCTTTTCTTTTTTTATTTGAAAACCATTTCAAAAGCATTTATAATCAATTTGAATTTTGGATTTTGGTCAAAACCACTCATCACAATAAATCAAATGCAATGGCATGTATGCTCAAACATTGTTGCTAACCTTATGATAAATTTTAGTTTAATGAAAAAATTTATTTTCCTATGTTTTCATGAGCACAAAAATACAAAATCGAATCTTTTTAACCCTATTTCTAAAGTTGCAAATTTTGGGTGTTATAGCAGAGCTGGGCCAGATAAGCAGATTTTGGATTAGACGCAGGGTGTCACATATGGTATTCAAAGCATTAGCCCTTGCTATATGTGCCAATGGTGGGGTGCACTAGGGGGTGGTCCTGGACATCTGCTGCATATTGTGGTGAGCTGCCGAGGGCGTCAGCCCTTAAGTGGGAGGATGGAGGGTGAATGTAATACCCCAGTTCGTTAGAAGCTTGTAGTAGTTGGGTGAGGGCCAGCTTATAATATCCTTATCGTTCCAAATGTAGGGCCTCCGGGTTAATTCTTTTACACGAAGTGAGACCGAAAGTGTAAGCGAGGTGCTACGCGTATGCAGGCCCATTCCATGTGCGGAGTTGGGCCATATAAGCAGATTTTGGATGCAGAGGTTACAAAGTTTCTATATGTGAGGCCAGACTGCATATGCATAGCTCCTCTTTTGTGCTTTTAAGTAAAAAGAATTAACCTAAAGGTGTTAGGATGAGATTAGGAAAGCTTTCAAGTTGACACAACTTATCAAGATAACTAACATGATACTAAACATAGTACCACAACACATGGGTCAAACATGAGAAATAAAACGAAAACAATAATGTGTTAGGGTATTATAAGATTATTTGTTTCTTGATGGTAAAACAATCATGTTTGATTAGTTCCTGGTTGAGTTTTTTAAAGTCCTATCTTCGGTTTTGGATCACATAGATACATCATACTAATAGATGGGATAAATTAGGGGGCACATACCGCCCAACCGATCATTTTTTCCTGACAAAGAATCCTAGTAATATCAGTTGTTTCACGAAAATGGAGGTAATTACGTTATTTCTGCTAAATTTTCAACTATGTTTAGTTGTCTCACCGTGCTTAATTGATACTGTTTCCTGTATACAACCGGCTATGTACTCAAGCACCTGTGGTTCATACACTATAATTGCAAACATCCTATTCTTACTTCAGATATAACCAATGTTAATCTAATCTTTTGGCACTTCAAATCTAGAAAAGAAATAATATGTTCTAATGTTGTCTTGGGTTTCCAAGTAAAGTGATGTGTTGTATAAATTTTGTACAACCTTCTCCATCTTGAGTATGAATATAATTTGGGATGATTCATTAGTTACCTCCATCGTAACTAACTGTTAGGCAATAGTTCATTGATATGAGATGCATTATATCTCAAACATTCATCTTTACAACTCAATATATTGATTACTCCAAATCTCAATGAATTTGAAAATGGTTGAGACTTAAATATTTTGCAGAAATATATGGAAGCTAGTACACCTCATGCAGTGAACACTGCTTGGGCAATGTTAGCCTTAATTTATGGTGGGCAGGTATAAATTTTGCAAATTATTTACAATTGCTACAATTATATTATTTATGAAATTATTATGTCTTATGCTAATTATTTCATATTGTGGGCATGCTATGCAGGTGGAACGTGATCCATCACCATTATACAAAGCTGCAAAAGAATTGATCAATATGCAACTAGATTCTGGCGACTTCCCGCAACAAGTAAGTTTTTTTTGCTCATAGAAAAAATGATCATTAGGTTGGTCCTTTTTATTTCAGAAAAATATTTGATTTATCATAGGAACTAGATTTGTTGCCTTTTGTGATAAATCTGATACCCCCCCACGTCCACAAACATAACAACTGTAATTTTTAGGACAGCTTAGGGCCTGTTCATTTGGGTTTCTTAGGAGATTTTGGTCCTCACTTTTTGTACCTTTCAAAAGCCAAAAAGCTCTAGGAAGCCAAAAGCTCAAAAGCTTGGCTTTTGGCTTATGGGAGCTGTTTGGCATTTGCAAAGTCTAAAACTTAGTCGTCTAAGAGCATCTCCAAGAGACTCTTTATATCTTACCTTGTTTACGTGAATAGAGATTTTGGTGAAAAAATATCCTCCAATAGCCTCTTCAATTGGATATCTAAATATAGAAATGCTCTATTCCAGATTTCTCGCTAGCTAAAGATGGAGAGCGAGAATGGCTCTCTAGATCACGCAGAAGATATAGAAAAGTTGTTGGAGAGTACAAAGATATAGAAAATGATTTTTACTCACATGACTCTCTAAATGATGATTTAGATAGTAGATTTTAGAAAGGCTCTTGGAGATGCTCTTAAAGTGGTCAAAAGCTCAAACAAACAGGGCAGCTAGTTACGTATCAAGAACTTAAATAAAAATGATTGATTTAAATCCTGTATTTTCAACTAATTGATGCCATAAATGATGGCTAATAGAAATTATTATGGACAAGTTTTGAATAACAAAAGTCTTTACATTTGCTGCCGGATAGAGTATACAACATTTTGGTACACCCTTTGTAGATAGTTGCAGACGTCCCTATGAGAGTTTACATACTTCCCAATATTATGCTTCTTTACGTGGTCTAAAGTACCTATTAGTCCTTTTGGTGGAGTGGCTAATAATTTTCTTAGCATTATTGTTATCTTCAATAATATTTGTGGCAAATTGCATAGTACCCTACAAACTTATCCACAGTTTCAAATGTTAGATGTATATAATTGTTTATTTAACCTAGACCATAGGGTATTTGTGCACATTGTATATTTCCATCCCCTTTGGGGCATGGCAATATAGTTAGTTTTCATAACATGGTTTAAGAACCTAGGGTTTCAGATCTATTACCTAGACGCAGGTAACAGTGGCGAGCAACTCTGTGCAACCCTGCCCTCCTTGTTCAAGGAGAGGCAGAAGGTCCACCGCCACAAGTTGAAGTGGGGGCCAATCCCAAAGTAGCACTCACAGAGGGTCACAAAAACCACGAGGTGGGCGACCCTGTGCAGTGCCACATCATGGAGCCATGGGCCAAAGAAGCGGAGGAACCTCCGAAGGGGTGAGCTGAGATGCCGAGCCTCATGAGGAGGAACGGAACAAAAGATACAACCTTCAACTCCCCCAGCGCTGGCTCCACCACCACCAGATCTGGCAGCTCCCATTCTATACCCTCATAAGCGGAAACGATCCACCATGCCTGGGCTGATTCGAGCATCCCAACCCCGGCTATCCATGAATCCCATTCCGCCATTTCACGAAAGAGGGAGAGAGGACAGCGATCGCTGGCAATGGGTGAAGCAAGACAAGAAAGGCAATGATAGCCTAGATGGTTTGGAAAGGGGAATGGGTGTCTCCAACCCCCTTAAGGAGGTCATCTCTAAATCACAAGTCGATGGCTGAGACACTAGAGGGCTATGGTCCCATGATGTGGTAGCCTCACTATAACACACCACACCGATTACGCATGCCTTGGCATGGGAATCAAAGGGACACGCCTACCCTCGAGCCCTCTATGCGAGACCAATGGCTAGGATCCACGTGTTCAACACACCATGGCCCCTCGACCCTTGGATCATTGCCACGTGGTGCGACAGTTCGCCCCTCACAGAGCACGGGGCGTGGTGTCACACCCATTTTTAAGGACAAAAATAGGATGCATAAAGTACTCATGTGCGCCCCAGGTCATGATCGCACACATAAGCAGACAAATTACATAGTATCATCACAGTGCTTATTACATAGCGAATAAATATTTAAGACATAGTCTTGAACGATAAATAATAATAACTAATAGTAATCTCCAGCGGAAACTCTACACAGGGACACGGTTGACTGGTTGACACCAAGACTAGTACTCATTACGATAATCTTCATCATAATCTTCATTTGTTATGGTGGAAATAGCAAGAGTGAGTCCATGTCGAGCTCAACAAATATAACACAGGGTTCATGAGGCTCAAATGGCTAGACACTGTTTAACTGCGGTTAGCTTTTAATCATATATTTGACAATTGAATAGCTTCAAGATAAACCACTTCCCATTAATGAACCAATGATCAATTGCAATAATGATAACGAATAACATTAACAAGAGCATAATAATAATCAACAATAATTAAACATAATATAACAATGGTGATCATCTATCTGTAAATGTTCCAAGGCCACCCGTATCCGTGGGCACGGCTAGTATACCAGTTTTTAACTCTGCGTAGAGGTGTACACTTTCACTGTGAGTCATGATTTCCAAATGAATGGGGAGATCAAGCCCAAACACTAGAGAACCATATAAAGCTATCCAAGAGTTCGTCTAACAAGTTAGGGCCATTAGATTCACTCGGCAGGCAGATGTAGAACCCCCCTTCCCTGTGGCACAACAACCGCAGCCTATACACACTAGGCCAGGGGCTCGCACTACACCCAACGTGGCAAGCCATTCTTACGCCATTTAAGGTAACCACTAACAAGCTAGAAAAGGTCTCTTGAACAACTAAAGCCAGAGCCATATAGCCCTCACAGCTGTACTGTATATCCCGGATGATCACGTACAGATAAGTCCTTACGGAGAGTAACTAGAGCATCAAAAATAATACACATGCTCTAGCCCCCTTTAACAAAAATTAAATCATCTTACTGATTGATTGCTTGATCCATTAATCATATTGCAAGATCATTGTTCTTAGTTTAAGCACTAGCCATAGCTACCCATATGCATCCCCAAGGTTGACAAGGAATCAAGACAACAAGCACTAAGTTATAATCTCTAAGGTTGTCAAGGTAAGCATATGCATATGTATGATAATTTCGATGAATAGGTAACAAAGATAGTCCTGTGTTATACTTGCCTTGATCAAAGCTCTCCAAAAAATACTACTGACTTGGCTCAAAGTAATACTCCGAATCGTCCAAATACTGCTCACCTTCTATACTCGATCATCAATCAACAACATACATGCATCCAATCAAACATACACGAAGCAAACAAAGAGATATAATTAGAACAGTACACCAACAGTAGCAAAACAGTAATAAAAGTTTATAAAACTCTTCTACACGTTTCTACGATCACACAGACGCAAAGTTCACCAAATTCGGAGTTAAAACGTGAAAGTTATGAATTTTCTAAGATTTCCTATTGATAAATAAATACTTAATTATAAACTCGAAAAATAAATTATCAAAACTAACTGTACAACTACACTAACATGTAGAGTTCGCAAATACGAACCTAACGCAACTTGAACGGATCAAATCGGAGTTAAAACGAAGATTTTATGACTAAAACAATCCTAGTGGCAAAACTGTAAATACCTGAAAACGTATTTTTGATTTAACCGGAAAAGAATACGCTTTCAAAACGCGAAAACGTAATTTCAGCTTTACGTTTTGGACCGCGGGTTGATTCCTAGAAACCCGAGGGTCTCTTTAACAATTTTACCACCGAAAGGGTATCTTCTAATCTCATCCGTCGATCACAAGATGGACGACTCACAATCATCAGCAACCCCACAGTGAAGAGTCCGGTCATCCCCTTCAAATCCGGCCGTCGGCCGCCATGGCCGCCATGCCCACCTCGCCGGAATACTTTGGCCCCGCCTACTCCGACCACCATTCAACTCGCGACTTGGTCCAATCGGTGGAGAAGCTCCACGCAATCTCAACTACCCGGTAAAGACTAGCTACGGTAAATTGAACATGACCCGCGACGAGAGGAGGGCGGCGGCTCCATGGCCGACTCGTCGGTGATCTCCAATACCGCACAATATAGCTCGAAAACTCAAAAGAAAGACATAAAGAGAGAGAGGAGAAGATGGCAAACTCACTCAATCGGAAAAACTAACCACCGAAACACCCGAAGTCCTCCCCCTCGCACAACCGAAGCCGCCGGCCAAGCTCCAACCCTAGAGCTCTAAATCCCGTGGCAACCCTAGCTTTTTAGTTGAAAAACGGAATAGGGAGATACCCGGCTATCCTTTTATAGGTTCACTTCATCGATTACGGTTAGGAAATCAAGGATTGAAGATTCGATTCGGTTGAGTTCGGTGCTCGAGTCCATCCCGGTTACGACCGGAGGTAGGAGATGCAGCTGCCACCGGGGCCCACTTGTCAGCGAGATAAAGAGGGAAGAGGCGGGCTCGTTCTCAGCTGGGCCGACTGAACCGCGCGAACTGGGCCGAGCTGAGCTGCGTCGCTGGCCGGCTGGCTCGGCTGTCGGGCCCATAGCGCGGAAAAGAAAAAAAATAAAACGGGCCGGTCAGGTGGCTTTCCAGGCTGCCAACAGCAGGTAAGCTCTTCCTTTTTTTATTTACTTGCTTTCAAAAATATTTCAAATACATTCTAATCCAAAATAAAATAAATCAAATCCACACCACACAATAAAAATATATGCAACAGCATGAATGCAACACCAAATTTATTTTATTATTATTTTAAATTGGCCATTATTTATTATCTAAATTATTCAAAATTTGTTATCTCTGAAATTTGGGTGTTACAAATTCTACCCCCCTTAAAAGAATCTCGTCCTCGAGATTGAACTGCTTACTCAAATAACTGCGGATATGATTTCCTCAATTCATCCTCTCTTTCCCAAGTTGCCTCTGCCTCTGAATATCGATTCCACTGTACTTTGCACATCTTAATAATCCGACTTCGAGTAACCCTCTCAGCAGTCTCTAAAATCTTAATTGGGAACTCTTCATATGTAAGATCCTCCTTAATAGTCAATTCTTCCAAAGGTATCTGCTCCTCAGGCACCCGCAAACACTTCTTAAGTTGTGAAACATGAAACACATCATGCACCCCAGATAAATTCTCAGGCAATTCTAATTGGTAAGCAACTTCCCCACATCTAGCAATAACTTTAAATGGTCCAACATACCTTGGTGCTAGTTTACCTTTCATGTTAAATCTCTTCACACTTCTCATAGGTGACACCTTCAAATAGACATAATCACCTACTTCAAAAACTAGATCTCTTCTCCTATTATCAGCATAACTCTTCTGACGAGACTGTGCCACTCTCAAATTCTCACGAATCACTCGCACTTGATCTTCTGCGTTTCTAAGAACATCTGTACCAAACACCTGAGATTCACCTGTCTGATCCCAAAACAATGGAGTTCTACACTTACGTCCATACAAAGCTTCAAACGGTGCCATCTTAAGACTCTGTTGATAACTATTATTGTAAGAAAATTCTGCATAAGGCAAGCTCTTATCCCAACTAGTTCCATATTGCAATGCACAGGCTCTCAACATATCCTCTAATACCTGGTTGGTCCTTTCAGTCTGTCCATCTATCTGTGGATGATATGCTGTACTAAAATTCAACTTAGTTCCTAAAGATTCATGCACAGCTTTCCAAAAGTGCGATGTAAACTGCGTACCTCGATCAGACACAATCTTCTTTGGTACTCCATGCAAACATACTATTCTTTCCATATACAAGGTAGCTAATTGTACTCCCGTGTAATTAGTCTTGACTGGTATAAAATGAGCAACTTTAGTCAACCTATCCACTATCACCCAAATAGAATCATAACCCCTCTGAGTACGCGGTAACCCCACTATAAAGTCCATACCAACTTCCTCCCACTTCCATTCAGGAATTTTCATTGGTTGCAACAATCCAGCAGGTCTCTGATGCTCTGCTTTCACCCTCTGACAAGTATCACACAATGCCACAT
The DNA here is from genome assembly GCA_022457205.1 of Saccharum spontaneum. Classification (NCBI taxonomy): domain Eukaryota; kingdom Viridiplantae; phylum Streptophyta; class Magnoliopsida; order Poales; family Poaceae; genus Saccharum; species Saccharum spontaneum. Next base: position 15,645,770 of record CM039606.1, read on the forward strand.
ACTCAGCCACATCTCGCTTTAATCCAACCCACCAATATTTCTGTTTAAGATCCAAATACATCTTAGTACTACCAGGATGAATAGAATAAGCTGACTCATGAGCTTCGCGAAGAATTGCCTGTCTAACAGTTTGATCCTCAGGTACACACAGCCTCTTTCCAAACCACAAAATCCCATTATCATCCATTCGAAAGCTTGGTGACTTACCAATCACTATATCCTCCGCTATCTTCTTTAGTTTCTCATCCTTCAACTGACCCTTGTAAATCTCTTGTTCTAAAGTAGGCTCTATCACTAATTCCATTGTATTAGTAACAATTCCCAAATTCAAATATTCAAATTCAGCACATAACTCACTAGTCATAGACAATGTTCTTATCTCATTGGCATAACTTTTCCTACTAAGAGCATCAGCTACTACATTAGCCTTACCCGGATGATAGTGTATCTCAATATCATAATCCTTAATCAACTCTAACCATCTGCGTTGCCTCAAATTCAGATCTGACTGAGTGAAAATATACTTCAAACTCTTATGATCAGTGTATATATCACTCTTATGTCCAATCAAATAATGTCTCCAAATCTTTAAAGCATGAACAACAGCTGCTAACTCCAAATCATGTGTAGGATAATTCAACTCATGCTTTCTCAACTGCCTAGATGCATAAGCCACAACTCTGCCTTCTTGCATAAGAACGCATCCCAAACCTTGACGAGAAGCATCACAATAAATGGAAAACTTCTTACTCAAATCTGGTAAAACCAAAACAGGCGCTGTAGTCAACCTCTCCTTCAATTCCTCAAAACTAGCTTGACATTTATCAGACCACACAAATTTGGCATTCTTTTCTAACAGAGATGTCATAGGTTTAGCAAGTTTAGAAAACCCTTCGATGAATCGTCTGTAATATCCAGCTAAACCCAAGAAACTGCGAATCTCACTAACATCGGTAGGTGGTTTCCAATTCAATACATCCTTCACCTTGCCTGGATCCACTGATATACCTCCATTAGAAACAATATGACCAAGGAAAGAAACTTCCTTCAACCAAAACTCACATTTACTTCGCTTCGCATACAATTTATGCTCTCTAAGCTTCTGCAATACCAACCTCAAATGTTCAGCATGCTCTACCTCTGTCTTGGAAAATACCAATATATCATCAATAAACACTACCACAAACTTATCCAAATATTCCATGAACACCTTATTCATCATGTACATAAAGTATGCAGGTGCATTGGTCAATCCAAACGACATAACAGTATACTCATACAATCCATACCTTGTAGTAAAAGCTGTCTTTGGAATATCAGAGGCACGAATCTTCAACTGATGATAACCAGAACGTAAATCAATCTTAGAGAACACACAAGCACCTCTCAACTGATCAAACAAGTCATCAATCCGGGGCAAAGGATACTTATTCTTGATAGTTACTTCATTTAGGGACCGATAATCAACACACATCCTCTGACCACCATCTTTCTTATCAACAAAAATAACTGGTGCTCCCCAAGGTGATGAACTAGGTCGAATAAAACCTTTATCTTGTAATTCTTTAATTTGTTTCTTAAGTTCTTCTAATTCATCTACTCCCATCCTATATGGTCGTTTGGCTATAGGTGCAGTTCCAGGTAATAATTCAATAAGAAATTCAATGTCTCGGTCAGGTGGCATACCTGGCAATTCATCAGGGAAGACATCCGGAAATTCCTCAATCACTGAATTCTCCTTAATAGTATCTTCAATCTGATTCACCACCGCGGTTGGTTGCTTCTGCATTGCTACATCCACATTGATTTTATCTCCATTAGGCGCAGTCACAACTACCACTTTCTGCTGACACTGAATCTCTGCCTGATTTTGCCTCATGCAGTCCATACCCAATATCACATCAATCCCAGATGTTCTCAACACTATAGGAGTTATCTTAAACTCTACCCCCCTTAATACCATACTAATTGGAAGACAACGATTACTGGTTTGCATGGTACCTCCAGGTGAATTTACTAAGAGAGGTTCTTTCATAGCTAGCATGGGTATACTATGCATTTTAACGAAAATGTTGGATATAAAAGTATGAGATGCTCCAGAGTCAAAAAGAACAGTTGCGGGAGTGGAATGTACATTGAACGTACCAATCATAACTTCTGGTGCATCATGAGCTGTATCAGAAGACACGTGATTCACCCTTCCAGTACCCGATTGCCTCTGGTTGCTCTTCTGGCTCTGAGGAGTCTGTTGGTTCTGCTTCTCAGGACAATTATAAGACAAATGGCCCTCTTTACCACAGACAAAGCATCTAATAGGAGTGCTGGGAGTACTATTCTTCATGGGAGTAACATTGGGATTTCCGGTACGAGGAGTCTGTTGCCCAGTCTGTTGATACTGTTGACGCTGTGGATATGATGAACGCTGTTGCGACTGATTACTTTGCCAATTTTGGGACCACCTCTGATTCGAATTGTGATTCCACTGACTAACCGGTCCCTGAAACTTTTGATGAAAGCCATGCTGAGAATTAGTGCGTTGACGGTTGTTGCTTCCTGAGCCTTGCACCTTCATCTTCCTTTTTCTGTCCATCTCCCTACGCTCATTATCAAGCACAATAGCTTTGTTCACCAGCTCTTGAAAACTAGCATAGCTATTCCCCTTCAGTTGCAAGCGAAGATCATAATAAATTCCCTTCAAGAAAAGACGCTGCCTGTCTGCATCTTCTCTAACTTCATTGGGAGCATAGCGAGCCAACTGGGTGAACCTGTCATGATATTCACTCACGCTCATCTGTCCCATCCTAAGGTTTCTGAATTCTTCCTGCTTCAGCTCAATTATACCTTCAGGAATATGACGAGCTCGAAAATCTCTAACAAACTCATTCCAAGTGATAGGAGAAGCATTGTCAGGGCGTGCAGCCTGGTACGACTCCCACCAAGTCTGAGCTGTCCCTTGTAACTGACCAGATGCATATAACACCTTCTCCATATCATTGCATTGGGCTATGTTCAGCTGTTTCTCCACTGCCCTCACCCAATCATCTGCTTCTAAAGGATCAGCAGCATGAGAAAACACTGGAGGGCGTCCCTTCAAAAATTCTCCACGCTTATCCCTTACTTGAACAGGTGGTGGTCCTCCTACAGGGGGATTGTTCTGCATGTGCTGCATAAACATCTGCATCAGCTGATTCTGAGTTTGCATGAGTTCCTCCATAGTAACGGGTGGATTAGCACCCCCACGACCTCTGCCACGACCTCTGCCTGACATCTGTTTCCAAAACACAGAAGATGAAATTCAGTACGATCCGAGATGATGTATACAATAGATAAACAAAATCTGATTTTTCTGGGCGAACTCCAATTTCAGCAACTCAGTAAAACTGTCATATCTCGAGCTACAGACGTCCAATTCAGATGATCTTTACATGGTTGGAAAGCTTATAAAATTATCTACAACTTTTATTCACAACACTTTTTCTGATTCTGTCAATAAATTGGTCAAAAACTGAACTTAACCGAAACTGTTTCAGAATTCCAGACTGTGCAGTAACTCCAACTTGGAACAGGTATATCTCTTAACTCATAATAGATATTAAGGTGATTCTTGTGAGATTGGAAAGATATAGAAGTCTAATTATTCCCAGTAAAATTTCTTAAATTTCCCATGAACGGATTTTAAGTTATTTCTAAAACATCCCAGACTGATCCAAAAATCAGCAAAGGACAGAACTAAGTTAACCTCATATTCAACTAATATATCTTGATCAAACTTAATATTCTTAACCATGGAACTTGTAGGCATGTCTACAAAACTCCAGCACACATTACAAAGATCCAAATCACACATTATCATAATAACAATCCATCAATCACACAATTGTTCACACCACAAACTGACTCTTAAAACAATCCAAACTTAAAATTAACTCGCAACTACTATCGTTCTTATTACATAGGGGTTTTTCCTATTTCCTAATTAAGCTTCTCATAAATCTTGGGACGACCTAACTCCGCCCTTAATTGATCAATCTCTTTATAAGCTTGCTCCTTAAGTTCTTTTTCCTTCAACAACTCATCCTTCAAATCCACCTCATGGAGAGCCAATTCACGAGCTAATGCCACCGTAGCTTGTAAAGTCAATGAGGAATCATCTGCAAGTGGCACGGTCCAAATACCCTTGTCATGTAAGAAACAAGGAAAATGCCGGAGTGCACCCTTTAGCGTCTTGTCCGAGCGTAGACCATGGTAGTAAACAAATGCATTGAAAGTGACATCCTCCATGCTTGTCTCCACAGTTGCCCGGCTCACTCGGGTAATGAACTTTGACTCCACCTTAGGCTCCTTAGTGGTAGGATCCCTTTTCTTGACCCATAACTCCGTCTCCCAATAGGAATCCATCCATGGATGACTATACTCTGCACTGCGATACTCCAAAGTAGCTTCCCAGTCGTAGTAGTAGTTGTCCAAAGTTCTTGTCAACATATCATGGAAGAAAGCATCAGCCTTAGGAACCACGATATGAAACTTCGTAGTCCATCCCATAACTACATCCTCCATAGGTGTATCACCAACTCTTGATTCAGCATCGGATAGCTCTTGATCACCCTCTTCATTTGGCTCCTGGGGTTTGAAACGGGCAACATACTGTGCAGCTGACAGACGGGGATGAGGAGGCATCTACAAGATTTGGACATAGATTAGATAGAATCAATGTATTTTCGCAATAGAATAAAGTAGAGGAAGCATAGAACTTTAGTAATTAACAAGGTGAAAAGAGGAAGCATGAATTAAGTGAAATAAGGATGCTATCAACGACCATTCTAACTAGGCTTGCGTCCTACAGTCAACACGTCTCTGATACCAATCTGTCACACCCATTTTTAAGGACAAAAATAGGATGCATAAAGTACTCATGTGCGCCCCAGGTCATGATCGCACACATAAGCAGACAAATTACATAGTATCATCACAATGCTTATTACATAGCGAATAAATATTTAAGACATAGTCTTGAACGATAAATAATAATAACTAATAGTAATCTCCAGCGGAAACTCCACACAGGGACACGGTTGACTGGTTGACACCAAGACTAGTACTCATTACGATAATCTTCATCATAATCTTCATCTGTTATGGTGGAAATAGCAAGAGTGAGTCCATGTCGAACTCAACAAATATAACACAGGGTTCATGAGGCTCAAATGGCTAGACACTGTTTAACTGCGGTTAGCTTTTAATCATATATTTGACAATTGAATAGCTTCAAGATAAACCACTTCCCATTAATGAACCAATGATCAATTGCAATAATGATAACGAATAACATTAACAAGAGCATAATAATAATCAACAATAATTAAACATAATATAACAATGGTGATCATCTATCTGTAAATGTTCCAAGGCCACCCGTATCCGTGGGCACGGCTAGTATACCAGTTTTTAACTCTGCGCAGAGGTGTACACTTTCACTGTGAGTCATGATTTCCAAATGAATGGGGAGATCAAGCCCAAACACTAGAGAACCATATAAAGCTATCCAAGAGTTCGTCTAACAAGTTAGGGCCATTAGATTCACTCGGCAGGCAGATGTAGAACCCCCCTTCCCTGTGGCACAACAACCGCAGCCTATACACACTAGGCCAGGGGCTCGCACTACACCCAACGTGGCAAGCCATTCTTACGCCATTTAAGGTAACCACTAACAAGCTAGAAAAGGTCTCTTGAACAACTAAAGCCAGAGCCATATAGCCCTCACAGCTGTACTGTATATCCCGGATGATCACGTACAGATAAGTCCTTACGGAGAGTAACTAGAGCATCAAAAATAATACACATGCTCTAGCCCCCTTTAACAAAAATTAAATCATCTTACTGATTGATTGCTTGATCCATTAATCATATTGCAAGATCATTGTTCTTAGTTTAAGCACTAGCCATAGCTACCCATATGCATCCCCAAGGTTGACAAGGAATCAAGACAACAAGCACTAAGTTATAATCTCTAAGGTTGTCAAGGTAAGCATATGCATATGTATGATAATTTCGATGAATAGGTAACAAAGATAGTCCTGTGTTATACTTGCCTTGATCAAAGCTCTCCAAAAAATACTGCTGACTTGGCTCAAAGTAATACTCTGAATCGTCCAAATACTGCTCACCTTCTATACTCGATCATCAATCAACAACATACATGCATCCAATCAAACATACACGAAGCAAACAAAGAGATATAATTAGAACAGTACACCAACAGTAGCAAAACAGTAATAAAAGTTTATAAAACTCTTCTACACGTTTCTACGATCACACAGACGCAAAGTTCACCAAATTCGGAGTTAAAACATGAAAGTTATGAATTTTCTAAGATTTCCTATTGATAAATAAATACTTAATTATAAACTCGAAAAATAAATTATCAAAACTAACTGTACAACTACACTAACATGTAGAGTTCGCAAATACGAACCTAACGCAACTTGAACGGATCAAATCGGAGTTAAAACGAAGATTTTATGACTAAAACAATCCTAGTGGCAAAACTGTAAATACCTGAAAACGTATTTTTGATTTAACCGGAAAAGAATACGCTTTCAAAACGCGAAAACGTAATTTCAGCTTTACGTTTTGGACCGCGGGTTGATTCCCGGAAACCCGAGGGTCTCTTTAACAATTTTACCACCGAAAGGGTATCTTCTAATCTCATCCGTCGATCACAAGATGGACGACTCACAATCATCAGCAACCCCACAGTGAAGAGTCCGGTCATCCCCTTCAAATCCGGCCGTCGGCCGCCATGGCCGCCATGCCCACCTCGCCGGAATACTTTGGCCCCGCCTACTCCGACCACCATTCAACTCGCGACTTGGTCCAATCGGTGGAGAAGCTCCACGCAATCTCAACTACCCGGTAAAGACTAGCTACGGTAAATTGAACATGACCCGCGACGAGAGGAGGGCGGTGGCTCCATGGCCGACTCGTCGGTGATCTCCAATACCGCACAATATAGCTCGAAAACTCAAAAGAAAGACATAAAGAGAGAGAGGAGAAGATGGCAAACTCACTCAATCGGAAAAACTAACCACCGAAACACCCGAAGTCCTCCCCCTCGCACAACCGAAGCCGCCGGCCAAGCTCCAACCCTAGAGCTCTAAATCCCGTGGCAACCCTAGCTTTTTAGTTGAAAAACGGAATAGGGAGATACCCGGCTATCCTTTTATAGGTTCACTTCATCGATTACGGTTAGGAAATCAAGGATTGAAGATTCGATTCGGTTGAGTTCGGTGCTTGAGTCCATCCCGGTTACGACCGGAGGTAGGAGATGCAGCTGCCACCGGGGCCCACTTGTCAGCGAGATAAAGAGGGAAGAGGCGGGCTCGTTCTCAGCTGGGCCGACTGAACCGCGCGAACTGGGTCGAGCTGAGCTGCGTCGCTGGCCGGCTGGCTCGGCTGTCGGGCCCATAGCGCGGAAAAGAAAAAAAATAAAACGGGCCGGTCAGGTGGCTTTCCAGGCTACCAACAGCAGGTAAGCTCTTCCTTTTTTTTATTTACTTGCTTTCAAAAATATTTCAAATACATTCTAATCCAAAATAAAATAAATCAAATCCACACCACACAATAAAAATATATGCAACAGCATGAATGCAACACCAAATTTATTTTATTATTATTTTAAATTGGCCATTATTTATTATCTAAATTATTCAAAATTTGTTATCTCTGAAATTTGGGTGTTACACGTGGCGCGCCGCATGTTAACTCTACTAGCTAGCGCAACGATCAAGGAATATCAAAAGATTGCACCGAGCGTCAGCGAAAGGGGTGCGTGAACAAACTACCATGTCCGCTGATAGATGTTGGTATTTCTTATGTCTATTGGATAATTCCACAAGCGCATAGAATATACCGCTGCAGGACTTCACCCGGGAGTATTCCAAGGTATCGTTATTTATTTTATCCCAAGGGATAGCGGTAGCTAGGAATGATAATGAAAGAGAGATCCTTGTATTTACCACAACTTAGTACCAACTAGTGTAAGAGGGTTAAATGAGATATGATAGGAAGGGATGATTCAACAAGTCATAATAAAATAACTAAAGATAACTTAGTAAAGTGTAGCTAGGTGGGAGGGCAACGAGTGAGTAAAGGATTCCTATGTTTCAAACTCTACTCTTGTGAACTTAACTTAATCACACAATTGAAATAACCAGATTGATACCTCAACAAGTATGCTAGGCGATAGGCGAACAATACAGAGTGAAACCCTATCCGATGCAGCTACCATTTTATGAGGGCCTTACCTTTTAAGAACTTGGCTGTAACACATGGTGGAATATAGAGGCTAGACAGGGCTGTCACCACCTACTAGCTACCACTATCTATCCATGCAACAAGCAGTAACCAAAGGCAGGATAATGTATAAGCACCATGCTTACAGCTTCTCTCACTACTCTAATTGTGTACACATAGGCCAACTAGAGCACCCTATGACAGGCGATGATCACATACAGGTGTGTTTCTAGGATCACAACCAAGTGTATAACAACGACATGATAGGCTAAGCACACTTATTACAATACTATAACAAGTATAATATTGCACAAAAAGTAAAGACTAAGTAAAGTAGAGAAAGAGTAATATAAATTAAATAAGCAAAGTCTTACTAAAAAGAGAAATATACAAGAGCTATATCGGACTCTCTAGAGAAGATGACTCTAGAAACCCCGAGCAAGATCGACTTGACTCTAACTTCCACACTAGACTACACTACTAATATGAAATGGACTACACTACTCTTCATTTGTAGATTGAATGAATCATGAATGGAGAGGGGGTGTGAGCCTCTATTTTTAGGTGGAGGTAGAGGGGTGCCACGTCAGCGATCCATGTGCCCTTCCACCTTAACCGTTGGATCAAACCGCGATAGAACCACCATTTGATCAAGGGTGTGGATCTCCTGAGGTGCATGGGAGCATGCACTAAGGCGGTGGAGGTCCCATGGGCCCACCTGGCCGTCGGGTGACCCCCTATGGAGTGTGGGCCCTCACTCTTGCTTCTAGAACATGTCCCCACATGTAAGTGAGAATGGAACTTTGGGTGTCATGTCAGTTTGCTTCACTTGTGGGCCCATGGATCCATGTGACTCCATCTTGAGCCATTGAGAGAAAGCACAAAGTTGATCCAAGGGTTAAGGATCACTTTAGGAGGCTTCACATGGATCATGCCACCTTGGCACACCTTGGTGGGCCCATAGGGGAATCAAGCGACCCCCCTATGGTGGGTCCACGCGCTCATATTTTCTCCACATTGTAATGTCCTACATACAAATACCTAAAGTACAAGAGGGACTTGTTATTGGTAAAAATATGTTCATGTCATGTTATTCTTCTTTTGGTCCGAGGCTGTTGATGGTGTTTTGATAGTGTGAATTTGTGACATTTTCACCATCAACAATAGACATGCCCCACGATGGCCTTGGGGGCTATGCTAGGCCCTCTACCAGGAAATCCATGACCCGACAAAAGGATACCCTGTGACCATTCCTGACAACAGTAAAAGACAAGAGCAGAGGGTGCTTAGCAGTGGGCCCACTGTGGGTCACTAGAGCCCAAGGCATAGAATAGTTCTAACAATCGCAAAGTATGGCCCAAGCCAAGGAGTCTTGTCACCGAGCCCTCACATGGGTGTGAGGCGGCGAGCAACGGGTCGGCACCGAGCCAGGGTCCCGATGCCCCATCGCTCGACCCATGACAGGCCGAGGTAAGCAAGACACCCCACGTGGGCCCAAAGTTGGCAACCCCCCGATGGGGTAGCTAGGCCCTTACTGTTGGGAGTATGCCCTAGAGGTTATCAGAGAGATGATTGTATTGCCTTGTATCCATGACATTTTATGAGTCCATTGAATATCCATTAAAGACAACTTGTATCGATTAGCAATTATGTGAATTGTTTGTGAAACTCTTTTACTTGTATGGTTATTCTAGAATGGTCCCTGATCGGAGTTCATGTTAGGACGCACATGAATATTAGATCAGCACATTATTAGTTGATGACTATGTTTCACAAGTCATAGACATAGAGATGTCAAACTAATAATGTGGGCACATGTGTGACATGTAGGCTGGACTGACCCAACACGAGATGTTGTTATTGTCTCGATTCACATCATGTACATTATGTCCTCAGACCTGAGATTGTTGTATGTACTCAAGATGTGAAATGACCTACTTAGAGATTATCAAACGCTACTCCGTAACTGGGTAGTTATAAAGGTGGTCTTCGGGTTTGTCAAGAAACATGCTGGACAATCAAGATGGAATTTGCCCCTCTCTATGTGAGAGAGATATCAATGGAACACTCTAATGATTGGATCAATAAATGCATGGCCGTGCTTAGGTTAAGTGTTAACCTATGAGTTGGACCAAATATCGTGTGGCAAAAGGAATGACATGTATATGGTTTGTGGTGGTTCGTCTGATATGATCTTTGTGTACACATAGGAGTTGACACGTCTTGCTAGAGACCGCTATCAACTAATGGCCGAGTAGGAGTCCTCGGGCCACGTCTATTTGTACATGAACCCATAGGGTCGCACGCTTAAGGGGTTGGAAGCCCAATTCGGGTTGGACCCAAATTTGACTAGGCTTAGGGTTTTCTAATTGGGCCTCCAACTTGGGGCTGATTAGAGACGCCTATATAAGAGAGGGAGGGGGCGCGGCCAGATGACTCACGCCATTGAGCAGCCGCCGCCGTCACCCTCCCCACGCTCACGCCTACTGTTCCTCGCGGACCTAGTAGTCCGGAGGCGCAACACTTCCTCCCCGTACGTGTGGGATACCTTGGAGGTGCTGCATCTGGAGCACAAGGACGAACCGCACGAGAGGGACGATCCACGAGCGGAGGGTGGATGTGACGGACGACCACGCAACTGCACAACACTGCTACGACGCGTTCGACTACATCGAGTCGCTTCCGCTGCACCTACGCGTCTAGTGGTAATCCCGTAACCTGTAACTAGCAGTAGTTCCTAGTTTATGGGGTCAAAAAATTTTGTTTTCCGGCTAGCGTAGCATCCCCATATCCCTACACTTACTCAGGCCTCCCCATGCTACGCTCGGATCAGAAGCAATGCACACACCTAAGGACTCATGCGCCATCCGAAGGGCGTCCGACCCAGAACCCTCCAGGGGACGGTATCACCCGATTGAACCAGTCACAAAGATCGGGCTCAGCCCCTCGGTGCCATCACAGACTCGACCCAGAAGGCCGTGAAGAGCTCGGGGGCTCCTGACGAGAGTCTAACATGGGGGTATGTTAAGTCCCTAGGAAAGAGGAAGCCGATCGGTGGACCCCCGACTGATCTCATAGATTGCCCGGGGGCTTGGTGGTTATACCCATCAGGTACACTCATGTGCACTTTCTGGAAGAAATCAGGAGAGCCCGACCATCCCCGTAGCCGCTGGTCAGGGATCAAGGGCTTGACCACAGGCCTAGGTAGCCGAGTGATGGTGGCCAGAGCATGACTTCCTAGCTACTAGCGCACACCCAGGCCAGCGCCCGAGGGGCAACCAACACTTTGAGCTATGGGTCGGGGCTCGCCGCAAAAACTACTAGGAATTTGAGGCTTGACAGGTACAGAGATGCTGCACCGATTGTGCATTCGACGGGCATGTGGCCCTATCGGCCACCCCTTCAGTAGGATCATAGAATCGGCGTGACACAACAGGATAATGGACTTAACCAACTCTAGGGGTGAAGGGCTTCGGGGCCCACTCATCAGCCCCTCTGAGCAGGGGCTTCTTATAGGACAAGGAAGCCTCATGAAGGCTCACCTAGGGGAGGCCATGCCGCAGCAGACATACCTTGACGGTCAAGTGGCAGAAGGGTGGCAGCGGCGTCAGGAGGCGGTTGCAGCACTGTCGACTCCTCCCTACGCAACAAGGCTGCATCCATCCATGCCATGGTAGAAGACTCATGCACTCGGTGCATAGACCATAGACTAAGAACCGAACCAACTTGTACACTGTGTCCTCCACAAAGTATAAGGGGAGGCACAGTTCACTGAGAGAAGAAGGGAGGAGGACTTCTGGAGAAACCAGATGGTCGATAGCTAGTTAGAACCCAAATGTGCCTTAGCTAGACAATGCTGGTTTCCTACTAGATGAGGAAGAACACCGATGAGCACTAGGATAGCACGGAGCGATCCCCTACCAAACTGTTCCGATTTCCACCATCGTAATCCCCCGATTGGGCATTCCTAACACAAAGATCACTATACTGCTGGACACATGGCTCAGAGGCCCGAACCAGGATAAATTGTTGCGTCCCTTCTGTGTTTTGAGTGTCCGAGCCACCATAAACCCACACATTAACTTCCGACAGACAACCACCATGCACACCGCGGTTACGAACCCACAACACTGGGGTTTGTTAAATGTATATATTTGTGTATTTTACAAAGACCATGTGGTGCTTTATGCACTTTTGACATCTCAATATTCCCCTTTGGAGCATGGCAATAGAGTTAGCCAAGTTCCATTGCATAACAACAACAAAAACTATGGCCCCCTATTTGGTTCCCAGGAATTGAGAGGAATCAAAAAGTAATCTAATAATAAAGTGGGAAGCACTTTCTAGATATTGGTTTCAATTCATAGGATCCAAACAGGACCTATGGGGAAAATTATATCTGTGGTCAGCCTTTTATAAGTTCACTGGTAATTCTATAGCATCAAATTAAAGCACAACAATACATAGGTATAAATTAAAGGATTCATTTTAGAACACAAGGCAGATTGTTTCTATTACAGGCTACGTCTCAGAGCATAGGCCTATTGCATTTGGGATGGATAGTACTTGTCCTGGCCCAAAATATGTTGTGTTCTGCAACAGTCAACTTAAATTGAAGTCCCGTTTGGTTTGCTACCGCACCTTGCCAAACTGTGCAACAACTCTTATGCCTAACTTGGGGCAGCTGTTTGGTTAGCTGCTACACTTGCGGCATGCTGTGGTACAACTTCAACAGCGTGGTTTAATTTTTGCACCACAACCTGCCAAATGTTTGGCGAACAAATCGAGCGTCATAGTTTTGGTGTCGCCCGCGTTACGGCTCGGTGAGCAGAGGCATAGGTCAAATAGGCCCTCTATGTGATCCTGCAGTCCTCAGCGATGCAGTACAAGTACATACCACTTCTACGTTCAGACCTATCCCAAACGCCTCTTTCACTACCGGCTTGTTGTATGATATATGTCGGTGATAACCATGCTGCAGTGCAATAAAATTCATAACATTTTCAAATAAAGTCGAATAAAAACAAACTTTATATAAAAGTTGTAGATCATGAGGAGATATACATCTTTGTAGTTGATGACTTTTTCATTTTAAATCATTTACCATCCTAGAATTCTGTTTGTAGCGCTCAAATTTTGAAATTCAATTTTTTTTTGAATTATACAAACGACCTCAGATGGAAAAATGACCAAAAGCAAAATTGTAGATCTCGATGAGGTATACAACTTTATAGTTGACAACTTTTTCATTACAAATCATTTATGGTCTCAAATTTGTATCTGAAGTTCTAAAATTTTGAAAATCCAAATTTTTAAACGACCTTGATGGAAAATTGATCAATATCGAAGTTGTAGATCATGATAAGATCTACAACTTTATAGTTGATGAGTTTTTCATTTGAAATCATTTAAGGTCCCAAAAGTATGGCTGAAGTTTTGACGATTTGAAATTCGAATTTGTTAAAGGACCTTAGCGAAACAACTAAAATCACAGTTGTAGATCTTAATTAGAACAACAAATTTATAGTTTATGAATTTTTCATGCCGTTCTGGGTCCTAAATATTTATTTTAAAATCCTAAAAAGTGACTTAGGAATGGATATGCTATATAGACACAAGTGACTTAGGGGTGGAGTGGTTATAGGAGCTACATGCGAGGACAAAGGTGTCTGGTTTCTAGCACCGTGTAGTGCGTGAAAAATCACGACTTGTGACGCGTGACAGGCTGGCTAGTGGGGCTTCCCGAGATTAAAACAAATTTTTTTGCTATTTTTTGCCCAATTTTGGGATTTCTTGTCACACTCCAATTAAAGGACAATATAGAGTGCATACATCTTATGTGCGCCCCAGGAATAGTCGCACACATAAGCCGACAAATTAACAGAAGTATCATCACTGAGTACATACATAACGTTATTACATCACGTAGTTCTTACATAAACAAATGGAAAGGTAAATAGCAACTCTCAGGCGAAGTGTCTGATCCACAGGGAAGGACGACTGGTTGACCCAAACCTAGAAATCCTCCGGGAAGTCCTCGTAGAAACTGTCATCTGTTACCCATCCGGGATTTTACCCAAAAACAATATAGCAACAAGTGTGAGTACATTCGTACTCCGCAAGTATAGTATGAGGATTCATGAGGCTCAAAAGGTTAGACACGGTTGACTGCAGTTAGCATTTTGAGTAGATCAACATTTCATTATTAATCATTATTAAATTATGCTCAAGCTCCCATTTATCCCACATGATCCACTACTAGATTTAAGAAGAGAAAACATCAGTGTGATCTCATCATCATGGTTCAACACGTATCAAGTAACCATTTATTCTGTGAGTTTTCCGGGCCGCTCGTGTCCGTGAGCACGGCTGTTATAACAGTTTAACACTCTGCAGAGGTTGTGCATCTTTACCCGTGAGTCGTGTTACCCGTATGCCCGGGGCCCGTCGACCCCCTAACACTTCCAAGGTGAGCAGGCAGGATACACTATGAAGCCTTCCATAGGCCTCCTCTAACCAGTTAGGGCCGCTAGGTTTCCTCGGCAGGCAGATATAGAGAACCCCCCTTTCGATGGCACAATTCCCGCAGGCTATACACATCTGAACAGAGGCAGTTCTATACCCAACGTGGCAAGCCCCTCTTGCGCCCTTTCGGGTAACCTCTAACGAGTTAGAAAAGATCCTACTACTGAGCCAAAGTCAGAGCCATTTAACTCCCACGGTTGCACTGTAAGTCTCAGCTTTTGCCCTACAGATAGGTCCTTACGGAGGGTTTAGGGCAACATGATCAACATCATTTGCACCATCACCCTACAGTTCCACCATTATCATCATGTTCATCCATTGGTGCCATTAGTCATAGTGTAGATCATATTTAATTAGAGCACTAGCTTTCTACCCAAATGCAATTAATCCCCATAGGAATCAAGGTACAGGTCATCAATTTGCTAGGAAGTCCTTATAATCGAGCAATTTTAGACACATGCATGATGAATATGTTATATAATGAATAGGACAACAAGGTAGGCCCATGCTATACTTGCCTTGGTTCACGAACTGCTGCTGGTCCTGCTGCTCCTCGTACGCGTCCGGATTTCCGACGTACTCCTCACCGTCTGAACTCGTACGACACGAAGTACAACACGCAATTCGGAGCAGACATACAAGCAAAACATAGCTACTATTAGAACAGTACACCAACAATAAATAAATCTGAATAAAATGTTTACCAAAATCATCTACGTCTCGCTACGATCACATTGACGCGAATTGCACGAAAATCGGAGCTACAACGCAAAAGTTACACGCGAAACAAGGTTCCAAAACTAGCTACCAAACTAGACTAAATTGAGAAACTTGAAAGCTTCTAACAGGTCCATCAGTGGCACTAACACGTAGATTACTAAATTACAAAACTAACGCAAGTTGAACGGATCGAATCGGAGCTAAAACGACGATTTTATACACGTTTTACTGTAGTGGCAATTCTGTAAATAGATTGAAAACATTTCGGAATTAAAATAATTCGAAATTCTGAAAATTCATTAGAACCGAGGACTGCGGGTTAAATAGATGAAAGTGGGGGGTCTCTTTAGCAAAAAGCACCCGCGAAGGGGTATCGGTGATCTTGAGCCACAGGATTTCAAATGGACGGCTCAGATTGGGCAAGGGAAGGGAAAGGGGAGCCGGTCGCCTGAGTTGGGGAAGGCCACGGCGGTGTCGCCATTGGCGACGGTGGAGGGCTCGCCGGTGACACCCAATCGAGCACTACGGGGCGTGGTTCTCAAGTCCGATGGCATGGGGATGAAGCGGAGAGAAAGGCGACCTCAACCGTGCCATATTCGTGGCCGGGGAAGGTCCTGTGCGGCCCCCATGACCGGCGGTGGAAGGAAGTTCACCGGAGTAAGTGGTTAGGGCCCTAGAAGTCACGGTTCTCGAATTAACTGCGCAGGGTGGGAGAGGAGAATGCGGGGATGCTCACCGAGGAGAATACGGAGGCGAAAACGAAGCGGGGACGACGAATTCGACCGAGAGGCGGACGACGGTGCCCTGCGGTGATTCGAACCGAGTACCTGAGCCGCGTCGAGCGAAATTGAGGAGAAAAATGGGTCGGGAAGGTTCTATACCGAGTGGAGGAGCTCGAAATCGGACGAATTCCGGCAATGAGTCGGTGGAGCGGCGTCACCACAACGGCGGCTCCGGTGGGTCGCCGCTGCGGTTTCTGTGCTCGCGAGAAGGGTGGACTCGGGCAAGGACAGTGGGGAGGGAGTGCGGAGGCGACGTCTGCACTCTTTTATCCGAAGAGCGAGGAGCAAGGCGCTCCCACGACGCGGAGGTAGTGGACGCGAGGAAGACGGGCGCGGGGCAGTCATGGCGGTTGCCTTCGACCGAAGGAGTCGGAGGAAACGGCCGGAGGTTGGAGATGGGGCGCCGACAGGTGGCCCCGGGTGGTCAGCGACTCAGAGGAAAGGGGCGCGGCGGTGGTTGGCTTGCTGGGCTGATTTGGGCCAGCCCAGCAAGCGGAGAGGGAGGAAGGTGCGCGCGCGGGCCGCCTCGCCTGGACAGCAGCAGGCCGAACGGACCGCTCGGGCCGAAAAGAGAGAGGGAAAAGGGAAAGAAATTATCTTTTTCTAATTTGATTTTTCAAATCAAATTTTCAAATGTTTTTGAATATCTTTTGAAATTTGACTCAGACCAATCATCACAAAAACATATAGTGCAACAGCATGAGTGCAAAACAAATTGTTAACCTTATGATTAATTTTAATTTCACAAAATTTATTATTCTCTATATTTAAATGCACACATACATACCTAATTAAATCATATTTAGCTATTTTAAAACAAAGCAAAATTTAGGGTGTTACAATTCTACCCCCCTTAAAAGAATCTCGTCCTCGAGATTGGATGATGCATACTCAAAAAGCTGTGGATAACACTTTCTCAGATCTTCTTCTCTTTCCCACGTAGATTCATCTTCTGAATAACGATTCCATTGCACTCTGCACATCTTTATAGTGCGGCTCCTGGTAACTCTTTCTGCAGTTTCAAGAATCTTTACCGGGTACTCCTCATACGTGAGATCTTCTTTAACAGTAAGCTCCTCCAAGGGAATCTGCTCCTCTGGTACCCGCAAACACTTTTTCAACTGCGAAACATGGAACACATCATGCACACCTGATAAACTTTCTGGCAATTCCAGTTGATAAGCTACTTCTCCACGTCTCTCCAGAACCTTGAAAGGTCCTACATATCTCGGTGCTAACTTGCCCTTCATATTGAATCTTCTCACATTTCTCATTGGTGACACTTTCAAATACACATAGTCACCTACTTTGAAACTCAACTCTCTCCTTTGGATATCAGCATAGCTCTTCTGTCTAGACTGTGCTATTCTCAAATTATCCCTGATCATCCTCACTTGTTCCTCTGCATTGCGTAGGACATCAGGTCCAAACACTTGAGTTTCACCTGTCTGATTCCAGAATAGAGGTGTTCTACACTTTCGTCCATATAAAGCTTCGAATGGCGCCATTTTGAGACTTTTCTGGTGACTGTTGTTGTATGAAAACTCAGCATATGACAAACTCTTATCCCAACTAGTACCATACTGTAAGGCACAAGCTCTCAACATATCTTCCAAGATTTGATTGGTCCTTTCGGTCTGCCCATCAGTTTGGGGGTGATATGCCGAACTGAAATTTAACTTGGTTCCCAAAGCACTGTGTACCTTACGCCAAAAGTGTGATGTAAACTGAGTTCCTCGGTCAGATACGATCTTCTTTGGAACTCCATGTAGACATACTATTCTCTCCATATACAATTCCGCTAGCTTTGCACCACTATAAGTGGTTTTGACTGGCAAGAAGTGGGCTACCTTAGTAAGTCGATCCACTATTACCCAGATCGAATCATATCCTTGTTGAGTGCGGGGCAATCCAGTAATGAAGTCCATACCAACTTCTTCCCATTTCTACTCTGGTATTTTCATTGGTTGCAACAATCCTGCAGGCCTTTGATGCTCAGCTTTCACCCTTTGACAAGTATCACATATGGCCACATATTCAGCCACATCCCGTTTCAAACCATACCACCAATACTTCTCTTTGAGGTCCAAGTACATCTTGGTGCTTCCAGGGTGTATAGAATATGCAGAATCATGTGCCTCTCGCAGAATCATATCACGGATGGCTTTCACTTCAGGTACACATATCCTTTTTCCAAACCATAGAGTTCCATTCTCATCCAACCGGAAACCTGGTGCCTTTCCAACCACTACATGCTCAGCAATCTCTTTCAATTTCTCATCCTCCAACTGACCTTTACGTATCTCTTGCTCTAATGTAGGTTCTATAGTCAATTCTACTACATTATTGACAAAACCCAAGTTGAGATGTTCTATTTCAGCTCGCAACTCTGCTGATATAAATGTCAACTGAAGTCCGTTGGCATAGCTTTTCCGGCTAAGTGCATCGGCAACAACATTTGCCTTCCCAGGATGATAATGCACTTCCAGATCATAATCTTTAATTAATTACAGCCAACGACGTTGCCTTAAGTTCAATTCGGACTGAGTAAAAATATATTTTAAACTCTTGTGGTCAGTATAGATGTCACACTTATGTCCGATCAAATAATGCCTCCAGATTTTCAGAGCATAGACAACTGCGGCTAATTCCAAGTCATGGGTTGGGTAATTCAGTTCATGCTTTCTCAATTGCCTGGATGCATAGGCCACCACCTTTCCTTCTTGCATAAGCACACATCCAAGGCCTAGGCGAGATGCATCACAATAAATAGAGAAACTCTTACTTAAATCAGGTAGGGTCAACACCGGGGCTGTTGTCAACCTTTTCTTTAACTCCTCAAAGTTAGCTCGACATTTGTCTGACCAAACAAATTTGGCATTCTTCTCTAATAGGGCTGTCATAGGCTTGGCTAGCTTAGAGAACCCTTCAATAAACCTTCTATAGTATCCAGCCAAACCCAAAAAGCTACGGATTTCACTAGCATTGACTGGGGCTTTCCAATTCAACACATCTTGCACTTTACTGGGATCTACGGCTATTCCACCGTTAGAGACCACATGTCCCAGAAAAGATACTTCTTTCAGCCAGAACTCACATTTGCTCCTCTTTGCATACAATTTATGTTCCCTGAGTTTTTGTAAGACTAACCTTAAGTGTTCGGCATGTTCCTCTTCATTTTTGGAGAATACTAGGATATCATCTATGAATACCACTACAAACTTATCCAAGTACTCCATGAATACTTTGTTCATTAGGTACATAAAGTATGCAGGTGCATTAGTCAGTCCAAAAGACATCACTGTGTACTCATAAAGGCCATATCTGGTAGTAAATGCTGTCTTGGGTATGTCAGACGCACGAATTTTTAGTTGGTGATATCCAGAACGGAGGTCAATTTTTGAGAACACACAAGCACCTTTCAGCTGATCAAATAAATCATCAATTCTAGGGAGTGGGTATTTGTTCTTGATGGTGACTTCATTTAGGGACCTATAATCGACACACATCCTTCGTGTGCCATCTTTCTTATCCACAAATATAACAGGTGCTCCCCAAGGTGAAGAACTAGGACGAATAAAACCTTTCTCTTGCAATTCCTTAATTTGTTTCTTTAGTTCTTCTAATTCATTTACCCCCATTCTGTATGGTCTCTTAGCTATGGGTGCAGTTCCAGGTAAAAGCTCGATAAGGAATTCGATGTCGCGATCGGGTGGCATACCTGGCAATTCATCGGGGAACACGTCCGGGAATTCATCCACCACCTGGTCCTCCTGGTTAGCAACATCGCTCAGCTGATTGACGGTGGCGGTAGGTTGAGCTTGCACTTCCACTTCAACGCAAATTCTATCACCACTTGGAGATGTCACAACCACAGATTTCTCCTGACATTGTATCACTGCCCTATGTTGCTTCATCCAATCCATTCCCAGGATGAGGTCAATTCCAGCGGTTCTCAGAACAATTGGATTTACCTTGAAAGCTACCCCCCTTAAAAATATACTAGTAGAAGGGCTCCAATAATTTGCTGGCATGCTACCCCCCGGTGAATTAACTAGCATGGGATCCTTCATGGCACACAGGGGTATGCTATGCATTCTAACAAAAGCTTGGGATATGAAAGAATGCGAGGCACCGGAATCAAAAAGTACGGTAGCGGAGATGGAGTTGACGCTAAACGTACCCAGCATAACCTCAGGCGCCTCCTGAGCTGATTCCGACGACACATGGTTCACTTTGCCAGTGAACGGAGGTCGAGCGTTGGGTCTCTGGTTGTTCTGCTGGTTCTGCGGGGCCTGCCGGTTCTGCTTCTTCGGGCACTGGTACGAATAGTGTCCCACCTCTCCACAGTTGTAACAGGCATTGGGGTTGCCTGGGGTGCCACTCTTGATTGGGGCATTGTTGGGCACTCCCTGACGTGGAGCTTGGTTGCTAGCTTGCTGTTGCTGGGGGCGCTGCTGACTCTGATTACCCAACTGCGGTCGGTACTGGGGACGCTGCTGGTACTGGTTCCTCTGGGGGTACTGGCCCTTGTTCCATTGGTTGGGTGGCCCTTGGTTCCTCTGCGGAAAACCTTGCTGCGGGAAGGCTCGCGGGCGAGTGTTGCTACCCGATGCCTGTCCCTGGAGCTTCCTCTTCTTGAGGTCCATTTCCTTACGCTTGTTATCAATTACAATTGCACGGTCCACCAACTCCTGGAAACTGGCATATTTGTTGGACATCAGCTGCAGTTGGAGTCCATCATACAGCCCCTTCAGAAAACGGCGCTGTTTGTCAGAATCTCTAGCCACTTCAGCCGGGGCATATCGCGACAATTGTGCAAACTTGTCGCGGTATTCCGCCACTGACATGGACCCTTGCTTGAGAGCCCGGAACTCCTCTTGCTTCAGCTCAATAAGTCCCTCAGGGATATGATAGGACCTGAAGTTCTCTGTGAACTCTTTCCATGTGACCTCTGGAGCATTCTCTGGACGTCCATACTGGAATGACTCCCACCAATCCTGAGCAGCTCCTTGGAGTTGGCCTGAGGCGTACAAGACTTTCTCCAAGTCGTTGCACTGAGCAATGTTTAGCTGCTTTTCCACAGCTCTCAGCCAGTCATCCGCCTCCATAGGTTCAGAGGCGTGTGTGAACACAGGTGGGCGTCCTTTCAGAAACTCACCACGCTTGTCACGGACCTGCACTGGTGGGGGTGCTCCTGCGGGTTGCTCACCGAGACGGTCCATCACGGTCTGCATGAGCTGCGCTTGCATGGCCATCAACTGCTCAATAGTCACCGGCGGTGGCGGAGGTGGGTCCACCAAAGCTCCGTGTCCACGACCACGGCCACGGCCTCGGCCACGTCCTCCTCTGGCGGCCATCTGTTTCCAAGCAAACGTGCACACTTTTAGAGATCTCCCAAAAATTTACAAATTATTTACAAAAGGTAAATAACATAACTGAAAATTTCTGGACGAGTGTCTACAACAGCAGACCGAAAACTGGAGTGTAACTCAAATTCCAGAAATCCAAAATAGGCGTGGCATACATCGTTGGAAAGCTTACAGAGTCTGCTACAACTTTTGTATAGAACTTTTTCACTGATACAGACGGCAACATCATCAAAAACTGAGCTAAACAATTCCTGTTCTAGGTTACAGACTGCACAGACTTGCCAGGTTGTAGCAGGCATATCTCTCAAATCAGAATTGATAATGAGATGATTCCAGTGGGAAATGAAAGGTACACAAGTCTAGTTCTTCCCACAAAAATTTCATAATTTTCGGACGTAGAGATTTAGAGATATGAGACAAACATTGCAGACTGCTCTGAGAAACAGCACAGCAGTAAAGCAGAAATTAACCCCAACTAAGTTAAACAAACACTAACTTAAGGTTTTGATAAAAAGAACATGTGGACAAGCCCACACTGTTCCAGCAATCAAACAAACTCCAAATCAACCAAGTCCATCAACACAACCAACGATACAACGGAAAGTTCACAAAACATACACGAACTTGACACGACTCTCGATTCTAAAACGCATCTAGCTAGACGGGGCGGCAAACATCTAAGGAGCGCGATCCACCATGGTGAACACCCTAGCCTTCTTCTTGTAAATGGTAGGCTGTCCCAGCTGAACGGCCATCTCATCTATCTGGTTCTGAAGGCGCTTTTCAGATTTTTGCGCTGCACGAAGCTCTTCCCTGAGTGCTTCGTTGACCTCCTGCATGGCGCTGAGGTGCCTCACTGTGGTGTCCAAGGTGGGATCAGAAGCTGGAGGAGCCAACACTGCCCATGTCTTCTCCCTCGGGTCATAGCGTGGAAGATACCGGTAGCGATCATTCTGCATATCCTCAAAACGCCTGCCATGGTAATGCAGGTACGCCGCCTGCGCAGCATCTTACATGCTGTCATAGACACTGGCACGCCTGGCTCGGTGGCTATGGGTGGTCACAATATCCTGAGATTGGTCGGTGTTGTTCCAGGCGGTGATGATCACATTGGTCTTCCAGTACGTCGCCTCCACTGGATGTGTGTGCTCCGCACAGTAGTACTTCATAGAGGCAGCAAACTCTGGATAGTACTCAGCTAGCATGGTGGTGAGGAGGTTGTGGTAGTGGGCATCTTCGGGAGCTTCCTTAAACTTGTTCCTGGTGGACCATCCTATCTCTTCTGGCTCCTCTGATGCAGCTGGGCAGGGCACTGGTGTTGGTGCAGAAGCAGCCTGGGATGCTGGTGGAGGTGTAGCAGCGGGGACTGGTGCATCCACATGTGGAATGGGTGCAGCCACGGGAGTCGAAGCGGGTCCATCAGATGCGGCATCTGAAAATGCCTCCTCCTCCATGGGTTCCTCCTCCTCCTCGTCAGTGACGTGGACGACCTCTGGCTCCACTGGTGGTACTGCTGGTGGTGCTGGTGGAGCAGGTGCTGCTGGAACGAACTGGGCGACGTAGGCAGCAGCACTGAGACGAGGCATCTATAGTTTTGATATAAAATATTATCAGAGTCAATATTTTATGCAATAGAATAAAGTATAGAGCATAAAATTTTTAATAAAATATCAAGAGTGAGGTAGTAGCAAATAAATAAATAAAGTCAAACTCCTAGAAACGACCATTTCTACCTAGGTTTGCGTCCTACAGTCGACACAGCTTTGATACCAATTTGTCACACTCCAATTAAAGGACAATATAGAGTGCATACATCTTATGTGCACCCCAGGAATAGTCGCACACATAAGCCGACAAATTAACAGAAGTATCATCACTGAGTACATACATAACGTTATTACATCACGTAGTTCTTACATAAACAAATGGAAAGGTAAATAGCAACTCTCAGGCGAAGTGTCTGATCCACAGGGAAGGACGACTGGTTGACCCAAACCTAGAAATCCTCCGGGAAGTCCTCGTAGAAACTGTCATCTGTTACCCATCCGGGATTTTACCCAAAAACAATATAGCAACAAGTGTGAGTACATTCGTACTCCGCAAGTATAGTATGAGGATTCATGAGGCTCAAAAGGTTAGACACGGTTGACTGCAGTTAGCATTTTGAGTAGATCAACATTTCATTATTAATCATTATTAAATTATGCTCAAGCTCCCATTTATCCCACATGATCCACTACTAGATTTAAGAAGAGAAAACATCAGTGTGATCTCATCATCATGGTTCAACACGTATCAAGTAACCATTTATTCTGTGAGTTTTCCGGGCCGCTCGTGTCCGTGAGCACGGCTGTTATAACAGTTTAACACTCTGCAGAGGTTGTGCATCTTTACCCGTGAGTCGTGTTACCCGTATGCCCGGGGCCCGTCGACCCCCTAACACTTCCAAGGTGAGCAGGCAGGATACACTATGAAGCCTTCCATAGGCCTCCTCTAACCAGTTAGGGCCGCTAGGTTTCCTCGGCAGGCAGATATAGAGAACCCCCCTTTCGATGGCACAATTCCCGCAGGCTATACACATCTGAACAGAGGCAGTTCTATACCCAACGTGGCAAGCCCCTCTTGCGCCCTTTCGGGTAACCTCTAACGAGTTAGAAAAGATCCTACTACTGAGCCAAAGTCAGAGCCATTTAACTCCCACGGTTGCACTGTAAGTCTCAGCTTTTGCCCTACAGATAGGTCCTTACGGAGGGTTTAGGGCAACATGATCAACATCATTTGCACCATCACCCTACAGTTCCACCATTATCATCATGTTCATCCATTGGTGCCATTAGTCATAGTGTAGATCATATTTAATTAGAGCACTAGCTTTCTACCCAAATGCAATTAATCCCCATAGGAATCAAGGTACAGGTCATCAATTTGCTAGGAAGTCCTTATAATCGAGCAATTTTAGACACATGCATGATGAATATGTTATATAATGAATAGGACAACAAGGTAGGCCCATGCTATACTTGCCTTGGTTCACGAACTGCTGCTGGTCCTGCTGCTCCTCGTACGCGTCCGGATTTCCGACGTACTCCTCACCGTCTGAACTCGTACGACACGAAGTACAACACGCAATTCGGAGCAGACATACAAGCAAAACATAGCTACTATTAGAACAGTACACCAACAATAAATAAATCTGAATAAAATGTTTACCAAAATCATCTACGTCTCGCTACGATCACATTGACGCGAATTGCACGAAAATCGGAGCTACAACGCAAAAGTTACATGCGAAACAAGGTTCCAAAACTAGCTACCAAACTAGACTAAATTGAGAAACTTGAAAGCTTCTAACAGGTCCATCAGTGGCACTAACACGTAGATTACTAAATTACAAAACTAACGCAAGTTGAACGGATCGAATCGGAGCTAAAACGACGATTTTATACACGTTTTACTGTAGTGGCAATTCTGTAAATAGATTGAAAACATTTCGGAATTAAAATAATTCGAAATTCTGAAAATTCATTAGAACCGAGGACTGCGGGTTAAATAGATGAAAGTGGGGGGTCTCTTTAGCAAAAAGCACCCGCGAAGGGGTATCGGTGATCTTGAGCCACAGGATTTCAAATGGACGGCTCAGATTGGGCAAGGGAAGGGAAAGGGGAGCCGGTCGCCTGAGTTGGGGAAGGCCACGGCGGTGTCGCCATTGGCGACGGTGGAGGGCTCGCCGGTGACACCCAATCGAGCACTACGGGGCGTGGTTCTCAAGTCCGATGGCATGGGGATGAAGCGGAGAGAAAGGCGACCTCAACCGTGCCATATTCGTGGCCGGGGAAGGTCCTGTGCGGCCCCCATGACCGGCGGTGGAAGGAAGTTCACCGGAGTAAGTGGTTAGGGCCCTAGAAGTCACGGTTCTCGAATTAACTGCGCAGGGTGGGAGAGGAGAATGCGGGGATGCTCACCGAGGAGAATACGGAGGCGAAAACGAAGCGGGGACGACGAATTCGACCGAGAGGCGGACGACGGTGCCCTGCGGTGATTCGAACTGAGTACCTGAGCCGCGTCGAGCGAAATTGAGGAGAAAAATGGGTCGGGAAGGTTCTATACCGAGTGGAGGAGCTCGAAATCGGACGAATTCCGGCAATGAGTCGGTGGAGCGGCGTCACCACAACGGCGGCTCCGGTGGGTCGCCGCTGCGGTTTCTGTGCTCGCGAGAAGGGTGGACTCGGGCAAGGACAGTGGGGAGGGAGTGCGGAGGCGACGTCTGCACTCTTTTATCCGAAGAGCGAGGAGCAAGGCGCTCCCACGACGCGGAGGTAGTGGACGCGAGGAAGACGGGCGCGGGGCGGTCATGGCGGTTGCCTTCGACCGAAGGAGTCGGAGGAAACGGTCGGAGGTTGGAGATGGGGCGCCGACAGGTGGCCCCGGGTGGTCAGCGACTCAGAGGAAAGGGGCGCGGCGGTGGTTGGCTTGCTGGGCTGATTTGGGCCAGCCCAGCAAGCGGAGAGGGAGGAAGGTGCGCGCGCGGGCCGCCTCGCCTGGACAGCAGCAGGCCGAACGGACCGCTCGGGCCGGAAAGAGAGAGGGAAAAGGGAAAGAAATTATCTTTTTCTAATTTGATTTTTCAAATCAAATTTTCAAATGTTTTTGAATATCTTTTGAAATTTGACTCAGACCAATCATCACAAAAACATATAGTGCAACAGCATGAGTGCAAAACAAATTGTTAACCTTATGATTAATTTTAATTTCACAAAATTTATTATTCTCTATATTTAAATGCACACATACATACCTAATTAAATCATATTTAGCTATTTTAAAACAAAGTAAAATTTAGGGTGTTACATTTCTAGAAATCCTAATCATCGCTGGTTTCCAACTGGTTGTGATGCCCATGCCATCACCGTCAAGTAATCACTGTTGAGTTCAAAAACCGGCTGTGATGGAGGTTTACGAACTGGCTGTGATAGGTCTAAATATAGTAGTGTACGTTAGACTGATAGTTTAACTCTACATTGGTCATGATTCATTGAGCTTCAGCTCCAAGGAATCTTAGATCTGGAGCTGTTTAGAAAAAAAATATCGTTTATGATTTAGACTAAATACAAATATTTAAGCCACTTTAAATTTAGTCTGCACACTATTGATAAATCTGAACCTAGAGCAGTGCTAAACAAGCGCTTACTTGCTTACTACAGCATGACCTTTGATTGCAGGAACACGTTGGGTGCTACAATAGTTCTATGTACTTCAATTACGGAAACTACCGCAACTTGTACCCCATATGGGCTCTTGGGGAATTTCGCCATCGGCTTCTTGGAAGAAAGAAGTGAAACCAGTATACATGAAGTCTAGGCTTTATACTTTACAATGAATAAAAAATGTTCAGATCTACAGTTATATGTTAGTAACTATGAGCTGTATGGTTATGTTATGATAGTGGAAAAATAATGGCCGTCCTGTGTGATGTGTCCTTCCCTATCTGTAAATAAAGTGGCCGTGCTTTTTCGTTTTTTTATATTTCTGAGTCATACTAGAAATGAAAAGGTTCCATAAAACAACATAACAATTATCCTAATAATAACTGACTTTAAATTATATTAATACTTGATGACAATGAATTATGTAACTTATTGTTTTAGATACATGTTTCATACATTTTGACTAAGCATAAGATACCTACATTGATAGTACCACTACCACAGAGAGCTCATCATCGATGGCTCATGAATCCTCATCACCGCCAGTTTTGTGTTTCAGCGGTGATGCGGAGCTTCATCACCGACGGTAAAAATCAATTAAAAACTAAAGGAAAAAGTCTAAATTACTCCCTCTAAATTTTGGTCTATGTTCATATAACCCCTTAACCTTAACATTTGGTTCAATTTACTCCTCCAACTATTTTATCTGGTCTACTTCACCCCTTAGCGGGATTTGTTGTTTTTGCTTCTCCACATGTAAGTTATGTTTAAATATGAAACTTTCTGACGTGATGAAATGCACCATAAGTTATGTTAGAAAAATGTATCTTAATTTTGCTAGTATTTTGATAGCTTAGGAAATTGAATAATAAATTAACACTAGAGATATATACTCCCTCCGTCCCATTGAAAGTGTCATTTTTTACTTTTAGACTTATTGTTTGACCATTTGTCTTATTCAAGTTTTTAATGCAAATAATAGAATAAATAAATCATTATTAAAGTATCTCTGATGATAAAATAAGTCATAACAAAATAAATAATATTTATATAAAATTTTGAATAAGACGAACAGTCAAACAAAAAAGTCTAAAAGTCAAAAACGACATTTTGAATGGGACAGAGGGAGTACTATAGTACAAAACATAATCATGAAAAATTCATAATATATTTTTCTAACACAAAATATGATGTTCTCTATCACCTCACAAAATTTGAAACTAAGATCAATTTGTATATAGAGAAACAAAAAGGAAAAACATTTTAAGGTGTAAACTAGACCAACTTAAATTGTTAGAGGAACTAAGTTGAACCAAAAGTTATTTTAGGGGGGTTCTCTTGACATATGCTGAACTTGGAGGCAGTAATTTGGGATTTTTCTGAAAATAAAAAAAATCAGACCACTACTGCTCGTGCACATATCACTGTCACATGTGCCCGTGCAAACCTTGCCCGTGCCGCTACGGCATGTGTTGCTATTGCCCATGTTCGCATCAAGTAGATCTGGGCTGATGCCGCCGAGAGGTGGACGAGGTTCGGCTATTGGCCCTCTCACGCTAATCTGTGTCGAGGCTGCTTGGAGGGGGCAACGCTTGGTTGCCATGACGCCCTCATGTAGATCTAGGCCAGGGCCACTGGGAGGGGAGTGAAACCCAGTCGTCACCTGTGCTCTCGCCCAACACTAGTGAGCCTTCACCATGAGCGTCGTGTGGGGAGGGAGGGGCCCACCTACGCCACCTTGAGCTCTATGAGGGAGTGGGAGGGAGGTAGGGATGAAGAGGGATAGTGAGGGCAGTGAAGGGGAGGGAGAGTGTGGTGTTAGGTGGCAGACGAAGAGGGAGCAAGGGAGGGAGCGTCTAGTGAGAGAGGAGTGAATTAGGGTGACTAGGGTTTTGGCTCCTAATATATATATGAGGCCGGTTTTTTAGCGTTGGTTTCTTACCCTACCAGCAGTGAAAAATCATTTTTACCACTATTTCTATAATTAACCAGTACAGGCCACGTGGTTAAATAAAATTTTGACATGTGGACAAATCAGTGCATGACACGTGGAAGAGCCAAAACACAACACATGGGGCCAATACAAATCCAAGATGTGGTAGAAACCAGTGGAGCCATATGGCCGAATTAAAAGAAGACACATGGGTAGTTTAGGGCGCTACATGTAGTCCTCTAAAAACTGACATGCAGGCATACAACATCGTGACGTGTGGTCGAATATGTGACACCCTAAATTTTTGTATTATTTAAAAATAGATAAATTTGATTTAAATATGAATTTGTTGTGCATTCAAATTTAGGGAATAATAAATTTTTGGGAAATTAAAATCAATCATAAGGTTAGAAAATGTTCATGCATGCATGTTGTTGCACAAGTATTTTTGTGATGAGTGGTTTTGATAAATTTTTGAAAGGATTTGAAAATCATTTAGAAATGTGATTTGAAAATTAAATTTGAAAAAGGAAAATAAATTCTTTCCCGCCTTCATTTTTTTTCCTCGGATTCGGCCTGTTGGCCCGTTTCCCGGCCGGCCCATCACTTTCTCCCCGCGCCTTCTCTCTTGGGCCGCGGCCCAGCCCAGCCGGCGGCCGTTGCCGTGCCCCACCTCCTCTCCCGCGGTCGCTGACCACCCGGGCCCACCTGTCGGCGCCTTCCTCTACCTCCAGCCGCAGCCCCCGCTTCTCTCGGTCACGATGGCAACCGCCATGACCGCCCGCACCCACTACCGTGAACGTGGGAGCGTTCCCTTCCCCGCGCCCTTGCCTCTTCAAAAAGGGAAGCCGAGGCCGAC
This sequence comes from Saccharum spontaneum, assembly GCA_022457205.1. Classification (NCBI taxonomy): domain Eukaryota; kingdom Viridiplantae; phylum Streptophyta; class Magnoliopsida; order Poales; family Poaceae; genus Saccharum; species Saccharum spontaneum. Next base: position 15,675,457 of record CM039606.1, read on the forward strand.
CCCGCATCAGTTGCCGCTTTTCCCCGCTCCCTCTCGCGTCCCTGTGCCCGGGAGAACCGCCCCGACGTCTCCAAGCTCCGCCGATCGCCTCTCCACGCAGACCGCCTCCTCCGAGCCGTCCCCGTCTCGTTTGAAGCCGTGGTGAGAATCCCAGTGCTCCCCTCCCTCTCCCTACACCTCCAATTCCTTGATTTGTGGCCTCTAGGGCCGTGTCCGTGAGCTCCGACGGGCTTCTCGCCGCTGTCCATGGCGGGCGCCCCTCGGGCTTTTCCCCGGCCGCACTTGTGACGAAAACGGGATCCCTATCCCCTCCGCATTCTCCCTGTGGACTTTGTTTGGAGAATGGGGCTCTGTAGCGCCCAATCTCACTGCTCCGATGAGCTCTCCACCGTCGGCTATGGCGGGTACGCCGCGCGGGTGACCCCGTGGCCATGTTTGGCCCCGAGATGCGTTCGCCATCCTCCCCTCTTTGCTCCGGACCTTTTACTTTTGAAAATGATGCCCTGTAGCGCCCGGGCGAGCAACGCCGGCGAGCTCCATGCCGCGGCAATGGCGGCGCCGCCGCGTTCTCCCTCAGCTCCGGTGGCCGGCTCTCTCTCCTCTCCCTCCTTTCTTTCTTGACCGTGCATCTCGAGATCAACGGCCGAAATCAGCCGATACCCCTTCGCGGGTCTTTTTACTAAAGAGACCCCCACTTTCGTGAAATTGAACCCGCAGTCCTCGGCCATTTGAATAAATCTGAATTTTGATTTATTTTAAATCCAAAAATAGTTTGATCTATTTACAGAATTGCCACTGCAGTAAAACGTGTATAAAATCGTCGTTTTAGCTCCGATTCGACCCGTTCAACTTGCGTTAGTTTTGTAATTTCGTAATCTACGTATTAGTGCCACTGATAGACCTGTTAGAAGCTTTTAAGTTTCTCGTTTAAGTCTAGTTTAGTAGCTAGTTTTGGAACCTTGTTTAGCGCGTAACTTTTGCGTTGTAGCTCCGTTTTTCGTGCAATTCGCGTCAATGTGATCGTAGCGAGACGTAGATGATTTTGGTAAACATTTTATTCAGATTTATTTATTGTTGGTGTACTATTCTAATAGTAGCTATGTTTTGCTTGTATGTCTACTCCGAATTGCGTGTTGTACTTCGTGTCGTTCGAGTTCAGACGGTGAGGAGTACGTCGGGAATCCGGACGCGTACGAGGAGCAGCAGGACCAGCAGCAGTTCGTGAACCAAGGCAAGTATAGCATGGGCCTACCTTGTTGTCCTATTCATTATATAACATACTCATTATGCATGTGTCTAATATCGCTCGACTATAAGGACTTCCTAGCAAATTGATGACCTGTACCTTGATTTCCTATAGGGATTACTTGCATATGGGTAGAATGCTAGTGCTTTAATTAAATATGATCTACACTATGACTAATGGCACCAACAGATAAACATGATGATAATGGTGGAACTATAGGGTGATGGAGCAAATGATGTTGATCATGTTGCCCTAAACCCTCCGTAAGGACTTATCTGTAGGGCAAAAGCTGGGACTTACAGTGCAACCGTGGGAGTTAAATGGCTCTGACTTTAGCTCAGTAGTAGGATCTTTTCTAACTTGTTAGAGGTTACCCGAAAGGGCGCAAGAGGGGCTTGCCACGTTGGGTATAGAACTGCCTCTGTTCAGATGTGTATAGCCTGCGGGAATTGTGCCATCGAAAGGGGGGTTCTCTATATCTGCCTGCCGAGGAAACCTAGCGGCCCTAACTAGTTAGAAGAGGCCTATGGAAGGCTTCATAGTGCACCCTGCCTGCTCACCTTGGAAGTGTTAGGGGGTCGACGGGCCCCGGGCATATGGGTAATACGACTCACGGGTAAAGATGCACAACCTCTGCAGAGTGTTAAAAATGTTATAACAGCCGTGCTCACGGACACGAGCGGCCCGGAAAACTCACAGAATAAATGGTTACTTGATATGTGGATGAACTATGATGATGAAAATGAGGTCACACTGATGCTTTCTCTTCTTAATTCTAGTAGTGGATCATGTGGGATAAATGGGAGCTTGAGCATAACTTGATAATGATTAATAATGAATTATTGAACTACTAAAAGTGCTAACTGCAGTCAACCGTGTCTAACCTTTTTGAGCCTCATGAATCCTCATACTATACTTGCGGAGTACAAATGTACTCACACTTGTTGCTATATTGTTTTTGGATAAAAATCCCAGATGGGTAACAGATGACAGTTTCTACGAGGACTTTCCGGAAGATTTCTAGGTTTGGGTCAACCAGTCGTCCTTCCCTGTGGATCAGACACTACGCCTGAGAGTTGCTATTTACTTTTCCGCTTGTTATGTAAGAACTACGTGATGTAATAACGTTATGTATGTACTCAGTGATGATACTCCTGTTAATTTGTCGACTTATGTGTGCGACTACTCCTGGGGCGCACATAAGATGTGTGCACTCTATATTATCCTTTAATTGGAGTGTGACAGAATAAGAAATAGACACGCCGATCTCATGTCATTGGACCAATAAAAATGACACATGGCCCAATGAAAAGTGACACGTGGACTAATGGCAACATGACACATGTGCCAATAAAAAACTAATAAGTGGAACAACAGGGACACAACACGTGGTCCATTAAGAACCTGAAACGTGCAAGAACAAGAGAGGGTCACGTTGTCCAATAAGAAGGTGACATGTGACCCAAGCATCTCCAATATAACTGACGATAGCATCTACACGGGTAAGCCTCTCTAGTACAACGGGCCATAGCATCTGCCTGCATATCTACCCCCTACCATTGCACTCATGCCAAAACAGTTGTGATAGTCATTTTTTGACATGGATGAAGCCACTTTTACGACCAATAGCTCAAGTTTGTCACAATGGAACAAATATGATGCTCCGTTTTTGACAAACATATTTTTGTCACTAATTCATCATAAAAAGGTTATTTATGACGAATATCGCTTCTATGGTGACGAAAGTTGTTCATGTATGTTCACATCCCTACTAGTGGTATAATTCTATAAGCACTCTGTTGACACTCAAAAATGTCTCGAGGTGGATTTTGGATATCTCTAGAAAGTTCTAAACATTATGGACATGTTGGAGAGCTAATTGGCATGACAAAAGGCAAACGAAACAAGCAAAGAAGGAAGAAACCGCGCCTTGCCTGCCAGGGTTGGCTTCGCCGGCTTGCCAAGTTGGCCTGGCCAGCTCACTCGTAACACTAGTCGGCTTAGCCGACTACCCCAGTGGACTAAGCTGCTTCCCCTATGCTGGCTCAGCTGGAGGGCGTAAGCCCAACAAAGTAGTTGGCTAAGCTGACTTGCCCTGCTGTTCTGAACCGATTTGTTCCAAATCAGTTTTAGATCAATTTTGGACATGGGAAACTTGGAGATTTTGATTTGGACTCATTTTCTACTAGGATAAGACCACCCCCTCTGTATGTATGAGAGGATCACATCCGATTGAGGATCCCAACTTCCAATCATCAAAATCAATATGCTACACCCCTTTTACCCCTTTTCCTCTCTACCTTGCTATTCGTCATGTCTCCCGATGAGATTTGATGGCGTTCTAAGTGGCCTTGCTGGTCCTAGGGCAACCTCCACGTGCTCCTACCCGACAGGTCTTTCCGGGAGAAGTTCTAGAGTCCATCCAAGTGAAGAACAGGCTCAACATCTCAGCTTAACCAGTCTCTAAATCAGTTTAGTTTATCCCACTGCCTTCTTGCTGTGTTGAGGGTTGATTGCAACCACCGTATGTGCTAGCCCTTGCTAGTGTGTGATCCAGAGGACCTTCCAGCATCAACTGTAACATCCAAGATGTTAAGAAGCAATTAAAATTTTGATCATGAGCATCATGAAGCTTAATCATCAAGTATTGTGGCATAAATGCGTTCATCTTTCAGTTATAGTATACATATGTTGCAATTGTGATGTTTCATATGTTGCATGAAATGATTAAGAAATTTTGCGAATTTATATATGTGAATTTGCTTAAACAAGTAAATTTTTGTTAACTAAACTTTGTAGTGTAAAGCGTGTGCATTCATGTAGAATCAAAATATGATGGTGTTTCTAAGTCAAACATGTTGAAATTGGACTCCAAAGATTGGATTTAATGCTGTTTTTCCCTCCCTCAGCATTTTTGGCTAAGTCATGGAAATCAGGGCTAAGTTCATTTTTGGGAGAATTATTAAATCAATTTTCATGAATAAAATTTGTGCAACTTTTGTTTCATTGGTTGGTAGTATGTTTGGGCTTTGATATCATGTAATTGGTTGTGATGTTTATTGAAGGTTTAACCTTTAATAATTAACCAAAGTAGTTAAGCAATGTTGTTTTTAATCTCTGAAACTGAACTCTGATTTCAGTTTCAGTCTACTCTTATTTGAAGCTCCAAAGTTCAAAATCCTTTGATCTTTTGACAATGAAACTTAAAACAATGTTTTAGACTAATCAAAGAACAAGTTTTATGAAAACAGTTTTTCATGTTGTTTTGTAAAATTGTGAGAAAAGGAGAGGAAAACAAGGAGTTTCAGGCATGAACAGTGACATCAGCAAGCAGTGCCACGCAGCTGCTCACCGATGGCCACCGCCCTTCAACGCCGTGCTCGTGTGTGTTGACACGTAGCAGCCTGTGTGGCTTGCTCAAGCACGAGCTGGCAAAGCTGGAGAAGTCACCCTCGCCTTCTTAACCGTTTCGCAGCCGGCGATCTTCTCTCTTCCTTATTTTCTGCTCGCCGCCGATGCGCCTCTTCTCGCGGACAAAACTAGCCGCCGCCAATGCGCCTCCATCCAATAGCGCACCGCGTGTCCTCACCTCGTCGTTGTGCACCTGCTGAGCCCTCTCGCGCAGCCTATCTTCACCGGAGCTAGCCATGAGCTGTTGTCTTCCCCGCGGCTGTCCGAGAGTGCCGCCGTGCTCGTTTCGCCGTGGCCAGCTCACTCTGCTGCATCTCCCTTCCTCCCATCTTTCATTTTAGCTTCGCCTTGATTCAGTGTAGCTCATCGGCTCGCTGTTTTGGTGAATCATTCTCAGGTCAAGCCAGAACGCCACCTCACCGCTGGGTTCACGCCACCTCACCCTAATCCGGTCACCTAGCACCGAGATGTGTTCGCGCAGTTGCGCTGGGTCTGTAGGTGGTCTCGCCATTGCCGGAGGTCTCACCGTTGATTGTCCTCACCATGCGGGAGTGCCATCGACCCGCCATGGCTGGCGTCAAGCTCACCACAAAGCCCTAGGGGTTCAACCATCACTCTGGGACGATGCGTAAGGTCACCCCGAGCACGTAGGTACCGCCACCGTCGCTGGAGAAATTGCCGGTCAATGGTGGTGTACCTGTGGCTGCGTGCAGGGGCACTGTGCCCCTGACCTAGGCCCCACCTGTCAGCCTCTGTGGCTGGCTGGCTGCGGGTGCAAAAGGGATTTTGGCCCTTTTCGATTTTCAGAAAATGTTTTTCTATGCTGATTCTTGTTTAATTCATAACTAAATATAGAAGCATGATAAAAATGTGAAACTTTTTATGTAGCCTTGTTATGTTGTGCTCTACACAGGAAAAATATGTAGCCATAATTAGTAGTTTTAGTATGCTTAAAAATTACCTCTTTTAATTATAAAATGGATCTTGTTTGATTTTTATAGGCTAAAATAATAATCCTTTAATCATGGACCTTTTTATGTAAATGTAATGTGCTAATATCTACCATCACAAAAATTTTAGTACTGTTTTGATAATTCTAACTTGGTTAATTAATTTAAATGTGTTTAAATGCCTTTTCTTTAATTAATAAATGCTAAAATGAATTAGGAAAATACTTAAATGGCTTAGGTGTATTTTGAATTTTGATTGTGATCCTTGGAACACCCAAACCCCTGTTGTTCCTTGCCAACTTAGTTCCTTTCATGATGTGCTCATAATCAACTTGTTTAAATAAGTAACAAAATGACTAAATTAAATGTTAGTTAGCTTTTAGGAGTACTTTGATATGTTCTTGAGTTAGGAAAGATGTTAGAACCTTGCTGATCCATGTTAGTTCAATTTCTTTCTTAATAAACAACTAATTAACTTGTTGGTTACATTACTAAAATGTTTTTATAATATGGCCCTAGTTCTTTAGTGAAGAAAAGTGATACTCAAGGTAATTAACTTTGTTTAACTTCTGTTATGCACTTGTGTGTCATTTCATCATGCATCATGGCTTGCATTTCATCATGTTAAGCAAGCATCATTTATTACGTGCAGTGTACAAGAGTGAGAAGGTTCATGTCGATCAAGTTTCGGAGAAGGTTCATCCACCAGTGGTTTTGGTGCCTAGTCTAACTCCTGGATCTTTCCATGGAATCTAACCTTCTCTACCACACAGGCAAGCCCTGGAGCATAAACCCTCTCTTAGTATTTACAAATCTTTATTACACTTTAAGTCATTGTGAGATGTGCATTAAGTAATTAGGAGTTGATCGAATACTGTTGCTGCATGATTATCTTGACATTCAGGTATCCTTAGTCAAATGATATCTGATATCTGTGTGGGCGGTCGTCCCCCCGCCTTCCACCTGGTCGCCACCCTTGTTCTGCGAGATTCTCAAAGTGGTTAGTAATGTACATAGAGCACACGTGGGCCCAAGGTGTTCGCTGGGGTTATCTTTGTGGCTATAAGTTCAATGGAGTGGCACGTAGTAGGTAGCGTTCGCTCCTCATCCCTTGCACTACCCCCTCTTTTTCCTAGTTCACACGCTCATAGTTGTCCTGTCTGGTTGGGGCGATGGATTGCAGGAAGCTCCCGCGGGAGGAATCGCCGGAGGTCGACGGGCCACCGTCGCATCTTCACTCTTTCCTGCAGGATCAAGGGCAAGTGATTTCAAATCGTTTTAGGGTTTGGGTTGGCTTCTGTTGATTGATTGTGCTTCCAGGATTGTCCCTCCTATGGCGATGTGGCAGATTGGGGATTCTCTTGCGCTGTCGGTCCCTGGACTGTCCCACCTTTGGGGCTAGTGAGTCCCCATCACTCTTCCCTTTCTGCCGGGCGGCGAGGAATATGGGACTTTGTGCTTGAAAGGGACAAGGCTCACCGGTTACACTCGAACTCTTCTCAAAAATTGGTTCAGCTGAAGGCCTGCCTAGAGAATCGCCGAGTGGTCCTCTTAGTGGTGAAAGAGGAAGTCACTGAGGCGCGAGCGTCGGCCACTACTGCTCAGGTGTGAGCAAGCAGTGAGTTCTTTAATGTCGCTAATTCTTATTGTCAGGTTTTTGTTCTTGGATTTTAGTGGGATCCATTTGGTTATAGTTCTGGAGGGGCAGCTCATGGCATCTCGTCATGAGGTGGAGGAGGCTCGTCTCTGAGAAGGCTTCCTGAACGAGAATCACCATCGAGGCGTGGTTCCCAAGAATCGATGGGGGGCTGGCGTTAGTGCACGACTTCATCACTGCCACAGAAGCCGCTGCCATGATTGTGAATACAAAGGATAGTCACCATAGCTGTGGTTAGGTCCCTTAAGATGTGTAGGATGTTCTTGGCCTACAAGCTTGGGCCTGTTTGGTTTCGTGGCCCAATGTAGCCATGGCCAGGAATAGGGCCAGGCTAGACTTGGCCAGGCCTTTTGTAGCCAACATGGCCTGTTTGGTTTGCGGTTTCGTGCTGGGCTGCTGGCTCTGGTTTTGTGTTTGGTTTGCTATATAGGAGCATGGCTAGCCCAGTGTAGCCAGGGTGGGCTGTGTTTGGTTCGCTGGGTTTGCTAGAGTCTATTCACCATTTCCCACTGATGGTGTCGTTACCCCTTCCTTCCCACACTCTCTTATATATACCGATTCGGTGGAGGCGATACACATTCGCCTCACTCGCTAACCTCGCCTTCCACTCCTATGCTGCATCATCTTCCCCTTTCTCGTCACTGTCGCCACCGAGGAGGAGGATGAGCGACCACCTTGACGCCACGGTGAGCCTTGGTGAGCAGCTAGGGCTCGAGCGCTACCCTGGCATGTCCCGGTGCGAGTGCCCGGTGCACGCAGAGCAGCCGTCGGGCGGAGATTCACCGTTTGGGTCCCGCTTGAGGAGGTCCGACGAGGAGGGCTCTGGCGACTCCTTGGAGAAGAGCGACGAGTACTACATCGCCCACTTGGAGGTATTCTATCGACTTCGTCAGATTCGTTTTGCTACCTAGGGTATCTTGCTCGTCCATGTACTCAGTGAATGAATCCGTGATAAAATGCTATGTTTTGGTTCATTTTGATGTTAGTGTAGTTGAATCCATGGCTTTCACTTATTAGAATCATTGTAGCTTAGTTGAAATAAAATGTTAGGGTTTCACATGCGGTCCTTACCCCCTTTCCTCTGCAGTGCAGAGTGAATCCTTCATCCCAGATGCTGTCTTCGAGACAGATTTGAGCTGCCTGACAGGGATTGGGATGCGCCGTTGTAAGCATCATTGTCCTGCCATTGTGAAGAGGGCCTGGGATGGCAAGCGCACTGGCCGCAGGTTCTTTGGAGGTATGTTGGACTAACCATCCTAATTTTGATGAATCATTACTGTTATTTGTGTGTTGTAATTCTTACTGTCATTTGTGTTTGCCTACTGCAGAATGAGGCTAAGCAGTGCTAGTTCATCGAGTGGATCGATGAAGCACGACCTAAGCCGCTGTAGGATAGCCTGAAGAAGTTGTGGTGTGAGCGTAGGCTGACAAGGCGCTGCAGCGAGACCAGCAATGAGGCCTTGATCGATGCTTTGCGCTATAACGACGTCGCCAATGAGGATCGGGTGAAGCTCCTGGATGACCTGAATTGCACCAAAGCTCTCGCTGATCGAGTGATCGCCTCCTACCACAAGACGGCAGCTGTCGTAGCTGTGGACAAGAGCAAGCTCATGTACCTTGTCTACTGCCTTATGGGACTCATCGCCTTCCTTGTCAGCCTACTGATGACTCTCATCCTCAAGAAGTGAAGGAGCTTTGACAAAGATGGTGTGGTGCCTGGTCTTTTGCTCAGCCCTTTGAGGCTTGAACTTATGTGGGGTTCTATCTAATGGGTGCTATCTGTTAGTCTTTTGTTAAAGTCATGAGCAAGTTAATGTTAGTTCTTGGGCATGCCACTTCGATGGCAGGTTATGGTTATGAACTTGTCTGTGTAAATAGTACTATGATGTTATGCTGCTATGTACTGAATGTTATCCTTCTATCTAGTTAATGTGATCTTGCTTCGTCAGGCTTTGTTACATGCTCATGGCAGAAAGATGGGTCAAATAGAAGGTTCACAATAGTTGTAGCATTACAAACTAAGTCCATAGTTAGATCATTGTTCAAACTTACAAACTTGAGTACATAGGCAAACACTTCTATTCCTACTTGGTACACGGAAGGTAGCATTGAACAAGAACAACAACGATGAGAACACCTATGACTAGATCCTTACGCTAAGCTCTAATCCCTGCCGCTGTGGCTATTCAGCATGGAAAATATGCGAGTTCTCCATCTTGTCCATCTTACTCTTCTCGGCTTCCTCCAGCTTCTTCTTCTGGTACACAAACAAAGCCTGCTCCCCAACTTCTCTTGTGGGATAGCTATGGTGGAGATTGTACTTGAAACCAGAAATCTACTCATGACACTTGGCCTAGGATTCATGCACCCCTAGGTTGTGTCCCTCAAACACCACATACACCTTCATTTTGACCACTACAACAGCACAAGGAAAACATCAATTGCAACACAACCATATGAAAGATCACACAGATACACATATGAAATGGAAGAAAGAGCACACAGTTATCGAAATGGACGTTGAAAGCATCTAGGCCCCTAGAGTTGGTTTTGACAATTGATGACAACACAACATTACCATGACTAACGTGTGTTTTGCAGAAACTTTGGTAAGTTAGGTCATGGGAATGGTGGCTGTCTTGGGCACTATGGTTTTCATGCCCCTTGATGGAAATCATTTCGGTTTTCAAAGGATTAACATCAAGATTAAGGACGGTTAGTTCTGAACGTCGAGGAGTTGAGTTACGTTCGGAATAGTCGTTAGAATCTTTGTTTTTCTCTTTTGGCCATACTATAAAGGGGGGCATGAGCGAGTAGCTTGACCTAAGTGAGTCTTTTGTTTAGGTGTGGTGCACACTTGTCAAACTTAGCACTAGGTAGCTCAGGAGAAGCCCAAAGTTCAGTTGGAAGAAACTTGGTTCAAGTTGCGTAGCGTTTTGAAGTCTTTCGAACCTTTTCTTCTTGACCGGACGCGGTCTCTGCCTTGACTGGACGCGTCCAGTTAGAACTAGCAGACACCGCAGATTCAATTTGATCGACCAGACGCGGTGATCGTGTTGACCAGAGTCAGAGAGGGTAAGTGTTGTGATCGGACGTGGCTAGGAAATCGATCGGACGCGTCTACAGTGCATCTGGTTCATTTCCAGAGAGGTACTTCGCTGACCGGATGTGTCTGGTCATCACTGATCGGACTCGTCCGTGCGTTCGGTCAAAGTACAGAAAGGTTTTTTAGCGACTGGACGTGTCTGGTCACTCCTGATCGGACTCACTGCGCGTCCGGTCACTCAGCGCCGTTGGTTCTCAATTCGACCGTTGCCACCGACCGGATGCGTCCGGTCACGTCGACTGGCGCGTCCGGTCAGTACATAAAATGCTGAGTTGGCACATAACGATTGGAATTGACTGTGGGGAGTATAAATACATCCCCTCCACCTCTATTTGAGGTCTCTTGCTCATTTGTTCAGCAGAGAAATACCTTTCATATGCAAGGAAGTGCAAGAGCTCTAGTGAGGGTTGAGATTTGAGAATCCAAGATTAAGATCCCTCATTAGTGACTAGGGAGTAGCAAGTGTGCATCCACCTTCTCATTAGGCTTGTTGTGGTCAAGTGAGAGTTCTTGTTTGTTACTCTTGGTGATCGCCATCACCTAGAAGGCGGTGGTGATTGGGAGTTTGGTGATCATCCGGCAGAGCTTGTGGATGACCCAACTCATCTTGTGAGCGGTTGTGGGCGATTTACCGCGATAGAGTGTCAAAGAATCAACCCGTAAAGAGCACTTGATCCTCGCGTGGATTAAGGGGGAGCTACACCCTTACGTGGGTGCTCCAACGAGGACTAGTGGGGAGTGGCGACTCTCCGATACATCGAGAAAACATCGCCGTGCTCCTAACCCTTTTACTTTCAAGCAATTTACTTTCTCGTATTACTTTTGTTGCTTGGTTTACTTTCCTAGAATTGCCATGCTATACTAGGATTGGAACTTAGGGTGCAAAACTTTTATCGATAGAATCACTAGGAACACTTGTAGGCACTAGGGGTGAATTATGGCTTAGTAGGATTAATTCTCGCAATAAATTTTAGAAAAGCCCGATTCACCCCCGCTCTTGGGCATCTTGATCCTTTTAATTGGTATCGGAGCCAGGTTGCTCCTAAATTAGGCTTTACCGCCTAGAGCAAGATGTCTAATGGGGAAGGACCACCTCCCATCTTTGAGGGAGATGATTTTCCATATTGGAAAATCCGCATGGAGGCATACCTCAAAGCCATAGATGTCGGGTGTCTTAGAGCCGCCACCGAAGGGCTTCCAGAAATCAAGGATCCCGCTAACCCCGTTGGTGATGAGAAGTATGACCAGTGGAATGCAAAGGCAAAAAATGCACTCTACCGCGACCTTGGCAAGGATATCTTCAATCGTGTGCGTAATGCAAAAAACGCTCATGAATTGTGGGAAAACCTTTGTGCTCTCCATGAGGGAACTAAGAGTGAGTGTGAGAAACACTATCATATTGCTTTGAAGAAAATTAATTCATTTGAGATGCTTCCTAAGGAAAGTGCTAATGACATGTACACTCGCTTGAATATTCTTGTAGAGGATCTCAATGCTCTCGGGCTCACTCAAATGAGTCCATCGGATGTTGCAAGGAGGATCTTGAGTGTTCTTCCTGTTGAGAAGTATGGCCACATTGTCACCGTGCTTCACCAAAGTGATCTCTCCACCGCAACACCGACACAAGTATTGGGAAAGATCAATGCTCATGAGATGTACATGCATATCACTCCAGAAGAGGGCTCATCATCTTCCAAGAAGAAGGACTTGGCTTTTAAAGCTAGCCATGACAAGAAAAAGAAGAAGAGCCAAGCCATGATCGTGCATCAAAGCTCAAGTGAGAGTGACATTGATGATGCATCACTTGCTCTCATGGTGAGAAAGACCACTAAGATGCTAAAGAAGCTTAATAAGAGTAGCATCAAGTTCGATGGCAAGAAGAAGAAGTTCTTCACAAGTAGCAAAAGAAAGCCTATATCCGAAATGGATTGCTACAATTGTGGTGAACTTGGTCATCTAGCTCATCAATGCCCTAAGCCTCCAAAAGACAAATACAAGAACAAGAACAAGGGCAAGAAAAATGAATCTAGTGATGAAGAAGATGAGAAGAAGAAGAACAAGCCATACAAGAAGAAGGATGGCAAGAAGAAAGAATATCACAAAAAGAAGAAGGGAGGAAAAGCTTACATTGTTGGTGATTGGCTCACCGACATTGAGTCATCATGTGTGTCCTCCAGTGATGAAAGCAATGGCGAGAAAGAGAAGGTCGCCGCGTTTTTGATTGGGCCATCATCATCTTCATCGACATTTTCACCACCATCTTCACCGTCATCATCCACTACTCAACTATGCCTCATGGCTAAGGGTGAACGAAAGGTACAAAATAATGAAAGTGATGACAATGATAGTGATAGTGATGATGAATTTGATGCACCTTCGTATGATAAACTTGTAAAGTTGCTCAACAAATACTCTAAAATCATAAGAAAGACTAGAAATGAAAATGATGAGCTTCAAAATGAAAATGAATCACTTTCATCAAAGCTTGAGATTGCACAAAATACTAGTGATGAGCTTAAAGATCAAAATGAAATTATGACTTCTACTCTCAAGGAGATCAAAACTTTCAACAAAGAGCTTAGAGATGAACATGATAAACTTGAGAAGAAGCATGATGAGCTCAACACTAGGCACAACTTACTAAAAGATAAATATACTTCATTGAAAATTAATTATGATAGTCTTGTTGTTGCTAATGAGCTTTCTCTTGAGACACATGATGCTACTAACCAAGTTGTTAAGATTGATATAGCCACATCATGTGATGACTTGATTATTGAGAGCATTGAGCAAGGCTCTAGTGGCAAAGGCAAGAAAGTGGTTGTGTCCGACAATTATGATGATTATGTCAAGCTCAAGAGTGAAAATGAAATGCTTAGAGATGAGAACAAGAAACTAAAAGGGTTGATGGCTCTTGAAAAGCAAACATCAAATGAGTCACTCATTGAGGAGAACAAAAAGCTAAAGCAAGAGAAAGAGCATCTCAAGACCGGATTGAGCAAGTTTATAAGAGGTCAATACTTGCAAAGTGAGCTACTCATGAATATCGTCATGAAGATGGATAGAAGTGGTATTGGTTACTTGGCAAATCAAGAGAAGATGGACAAAACTCAACAACAACAAAGCAAATCAAAGCCCAAACCTAAGAGATGTGTTGAGTGTGGACAAGAGGGCCACTTTGCTCATGAGTGTGAAACTCCACCACCACGACCCTTGCCCAAGCATGCTAGACCCTTTGCGTTCAATGCTCACTATATGCTTAGAAGAGATTCTAGTGGAAAGGTGAAAGTCATGTTCTTGGGTCCCCCAAACAAGAATAGGCCTAAGAAAATTTGGGTTGCCAAGTCACTAGTTGAGAAAGTCAAGGGTCCCTCTCAAGTTTGGGTCCCTAAACAAAAAGCTTGATCTCTTGTGTGTAGGTGAACTACAAGACCGGTGGATCTCATTGGGTTATTGATAGTGGTTGCACTCAACATATGACCGGTGATCCTCGTATGTTCACCTCACTTGAAGAAAATGGGGAATGTCAAGAGAAGATCACATTTGGGGACAATTCAAAGAGCAAAGTCAAGGGTATAGGCAAGATTGCAATATCAAATGATCACTCTCTTTCAAATGTGCTCTATGTTGCTTCCTTGAGTTTCAATCTACTATCCGTTAGGCAACTTTGTGACCTTGACTATCAATGCTTATTCACACCAAATGAAGTGGTAGTATCAAAGATAGAAGACAAGCAAATGATTTTCAAAGGCTTTAGATATAACAATCTCTATCTTATTGATTTCACCTCCGAAGATGCAAATTTGATGACATGCTTGTTCACCAAAACTTCACTTGGATGGCTTTGGCATAGGAGGCTTGCTCATGTTGGAATGAATACTCTCAACAAACTATTGAAGAAAGAGTTAGTTAGAGGCTTGAAAGATGTCAAGTTTGAGAAGGACAAACCTTGTAGTGCATGTCAAGCCGGTAAACAAGTTGCAAATACTCATCCAACAAAAGCTTACATGTCAACATCAAGAGTGTTAGAGCTTCTACACATGGATTTGTTTGGCCCTACAACTTACAAGAGCTTGGGTGGAAATCTTTATTGTCTTGTGATTGTGGATGACTACTCAAGATACACTTGGACATTCTTTCTTCATGACAAATCCGAAGTGGCCACTTGTTTCAAGAAGTTTGCAAAGAGAGCCCAAAATGAATTTGAAGTCAAGATAAAGAAGATGAGAAGTAATAATGGCAAAGAATTTGACAACACAAACATTGAAGCTTATTATGATGAGATTGGAATCAAGCATGAGGTTTCATCAACCTACACTCCTCAACAAAATAGTGTAGTTGAGAGAAAGAACCGGACATTGATTACCCTTGCAAGAACAATGCTAGATGAGTATAACACACCGAAAAAATTGTGGGCCGAGGCAATCAACATCACATGCTATGCATCAAATCACCTCTTCCTACAAAAGTTTCTTGGCAAGACCCCCTATGAGTTGCTAAATGGGAAGAAGCCGGACGTCTCATTCTTCCAGGTGTTTGGTTACAAATGCTACATCTACAAGAAGTGACAACACCTAGGGAAGTTCCAAAGATGTTGTGATATTGGTTTTCTTGTTGGCTACTCATCAAAGTCCAAAGCATATAGAGTATTTAACCATGCCACCGGTTTGGTTGAAGAAACATATGATGTGGAATTTGATGAATCTAACGGCTCCCAAGGAGCAATTGAGAATTATGATGATATAGGTGATGAACCATTGAGGGAGGCAATGAAGAACATGTCGGTGGGAGACATCAAGCCTAAAGATGATGAAGACGATGCTCAAATGGTCAATCCACCATCTTCATCATATGTGCCTCAAGATGATGACAAGAATGAGAGAGTTGAAAATGAAGACACCCATGTCTCTCATGAACAAGCCGGGGCACAAGCTCAAGATGTTGATGCTCCCCAACCTCCTCCTCAAGTGGTTGATAGAAGACACTCACCTCTACTTCAAGCACATCCACAAGATCTCATCATAGGGAGTCCTACAAAGGGTGTAATGACTCGATCTCAAAAGCTTGCTTCTTTTGTTGAACATCACTCTTTTGTCTCTTGTCTTGAACCTAAGAATGTAGAAGAAGCTCTTCGAGATCCGGATTGGGTGAATGCAATGCACGAAGAATTGAACAACTTCACCCGCAATCAAGTTTGGACACTTGAGGAGCATCCAAAAGGTGCAAGAGTCATTGAAACCAAGTGGGTGTTACGCAACAAGCAAGATGACCAAGGCGTAGTTGTGAGGAACAAGACAAGACTAGTTGTAAAGGGGTTCTCTCAAATTGAAGGCCTTGATTTTGGAGAGACCTTTGCACCCGTTGCAAGACTTGAAGCCATCGGTATCCTTCTTGCATATGCATCGCATCATGAAATGAAATTATATCAAATGGATGTGAAAAGTGCGTTTTAAATGGCTTCATAAATGAACTAGTCTTTGTTGATCAACCTCCCAGGTTTGAAGACCCTAGATATCCTAATCATGTTTATAGGTTGTCCAAGGCGCTATATGGGCTCAAGCAAGCCCCTAGAGCATGGTATGAGCGCCTCCGGGACTTCCTCATTGAGAAGGGCTTCACTATTGGGAAGGTCAACACCACACTATTCACCAAGAAGCTTAATGGGGAGATCTTCATTTGTCAAGTCTATGTTGATGATATTATCTTTGGATCAACAAATAAAGATTATTGCAAGGAATTTGGTGAATTGATGTCGAAGGAGTTCGAGATGTCCATGATTGGTGAACTTACATTCTTCCTTGATTTTCAAGTCAAGCAAATGAAAGAAGGGATTTTTATCTCTCAAGAAAAGTATACCAAGGATCTTCTCAAGAGGTTCAAGATGGAGGATTGTAAGCCAATCAAGACCCCAATGCGATCTAATGGACATCTCGACCTAGATGAGGGAGGTAAACCGGTTGATCAAACTCTCTACCGTTCTATGATTGATAGCTTGTTGTACCTTACCGCATCTAGGCCTGATATCATGTTTAGTGTGTGCATGTGTGCTCGCTTTCAAGCGTGTCCTAAAGAACCTCACCTAAGTGCCATGAAAATAATCTTAAGATATCTTAAGCACACCCCAAGCACTGGTCTTTGGTATCCCAAAGGAGCTAGATTCCAACTAGTTGGCTATTCCGACTCGGATTATGCCGGTTGCAAAATTGATAAAAAAAGCACAACTGAAGGGTGCCATTTGCTTGGGCGGTCACTTGTATCTTGGTCATCTAAAAAGCAAAATAGTGTGGCTTTGTCCACCGCCGAGGCGGAATACATTGCCGCGGGAGCTTGTTGTGCACAAATCTTATATATGAAGCAAACGCTTCTAGACTATGGTGTTGTTCTTGATAAGGTGCCACTTTTATGTGACAATGAAAGTGCTGTTAAAATTGCCAATAATCCGGTACAACACTCACGCACCAAGCACATTGATTACGATAACCCTCTTCTGGAGGAGTGAAGATGTCTAATCGTGGACCAAACTTGACAAGCAACCAAGTTTTACCTTCTTGCTTTGCATTGCATATGCATGTTTGTTGCTTTGTCATTTCTTTTTAGTTTTGCTTTGAGCAACCTCTGTGTATGTCCATGGATAGGGAGAGCATTTGACGCTCCCAAGGGTTTATAAACTCAATTGCATGGCCATACATTGCTCCTCGGGTGTTTATCGCATATTTTCTTGAAAATAATACTAGCCTAAGGCGAAATATTTTTGAAAAACTTGAGGGTTTGAGAGAGGTCACTCATATCAGGTTCCAACTGGTGTTTATTTGGGTCTTTTTGTATTAGAACTTGATTGGGAGAAGTCACGTCGAAGATCGGGAAGAGAAAAGGTGAAAATCAGCTACCGGACGCTGGACCGGACGTAACACTGCTCGACCACTGCGTCCGGTTTCGGCCATCACCAGTGCGTCTGGTCGTGCGAAGGCGGTTCTCGTAGACCTCTGACCGGACGCTGGACCAGACACGACGCTGCGACCACTGTGTCTGGTCCCAAACTTCATCTGCGCGTCCGGTCACGCGAAGTTGGCTCTCGGGTGGACCTCTTACCGAACTCTGTCCGCGTCCGGTCACCTCTAACCGGACGCATCCAGTCGGTGAAGGAGCTTACTGGACTCTGACCGGACGCCTCTGCAGCGCGTCCGGTTAGTCGAGGAGCATGTCCGATCAACCCTTAAAAAGTGGATCTGAGTTCTTTTTCACAAATCCATCGGCAGTTTCATTTCTTTTCCTCTTCTTCTTTGCGCGCCATCGCTTGCCCTAACCCGCCGCCGTCAAGCCGCTCCTCCATCGCAGCACGCGTGCCGCCGCCGCTCCTCCACCGCAGCCGCTGCGCCACCACTCCTCCTCCATCGCAGCTGCTGCGCCGCCGCTCCTCTCCACCGTAGCAGTCACGCGCCGCCGCTCCTCCTCTGCCTACTCCCTAGCGTCGCCGTCCCTCTCCTCTCTGGTCACCCACAAAGAAGGCTAGGTAGCCCTCCTTCGCGCCACCCTTGATCTTGGCCGAGAGGGCCCCTCTGCGCTGCCATTGATCGTCAATCTCCGAATTTCACCGCGAGGTTTCTTCACGTGACCTTGACCTAGATGTTTTGCTGTGACATCTCGCATTGTTCTGATCCACCTTTTTGTTTGTCTCGGCGTTCCAGTGCTCGTCTGTCATTCCCATGGAGCCCCCACGCGTCAAGGTCTCTCACCTTTTCACTGGAGTCTCGCTCTTCTGAGGTAGCATGTCTTGTTCTATTCTTTTCTTATCTCTTCTGCTTGCTCTCATATGGACATCGCTCATCTATTAGTTGAAATATGTTGCTTACAAGTAGCTCTATCTATTCCATCTTTGCAGTGAGTTTTGTCGGTGCTTTGTGTGGCAGTTGGCACTTTTGTCAGTATTGAATCCGAGGCCAAGCATGTGGATACAGATTGAGGCCAAGCCTCACGAGAATCAGTTCATCATCTTGCAGTCGTGAGTTGATTCAGGAGAATTCTTGTTTGGCAGTTCATCTTCACAGTGTCAGTTATTCTCAGTCACAAAGACTTGTCAGCTTCGCCCGCTGCAAGAATGTTGGTGGAGCACCGAGTGACAGGGACGGAAGTCCTCCACGTTTGACAGAGGTTGCCTGTGGCAAGTGCAAGAAGATCGCCGCCAAGAAAAGAAAGAGGACACTCATAGAGGCAGACATAGCACAGGCAGTGGTAGACGCTCCTGATCTAGCTGAGAGAGGAGGCAGAGGTAGTGGTATTCACATTAGCGAGCGTCGCTTTCACTTTGAGGGACGACAACTTGGTATAGAGGCCACTGAGGAGACAGAGGAGCAGCCTACAGAGCAGACAGAGGAGCAGCCCGCAGAGGAGACAGAAGAGACACAGGAGTAGACACTGCAGACTCCATCGCGTCATCGCTCGGGATGAACGCATGCTCAGGTGACTCCTAGGCCAGAGGGTCAGAGACATGGAGGTCATCCACCTCCCTGTTGACGGTTCTTAAGTATCAATTTTAATTATCCAATAAATAAGGAAAAGGACCTATATGCAAGCAACACCTAGAATTAGGGTTTGATCTGACAGAATTCCACGAGTTTTGTTGTTTATCTGTTTCTGCAGGGGGTTATCAGGAAATACAAAGGAAAGGCCCACACGTCGGAATTACATAGAGATATTAACGTGTTCACCGATTTTCTATCATCTAGAAGACTCCAGAAGCCATGGGATCGAACGGGAGGCCGAACGGGCCCGGGACCAGGGCGCCCGCCCTAGACCCTGGGGCGCCCGCCCTAGGTCTGCAACCAATCAGGATGAGTCTCGCGGATTATGCCCCACCGACCTAAAGGATCAAGGAAAACCATGCGATTAATGTCGGTTTGATCCGACGGCCCAGGTTCACTTGAAGGGACTATATAAGCAGGACCCCTGGCCCCTGGAGAGGAGAATCCAAGTCCATTATTTTCATATTTTCCAGAGAGGATTCAGAGAGAGAGGTTCCCTTAGGGTTCCCACCTCATTAGGGCTTAGCATCCAATGTGAGATTAGACTTAGTTCTTCTAGATTGAGAGAGATAGAGTGGAGGTATAGATCGAAGGAAGCCCGGCCTGTCGGAGACTACTTCGAGGTTGTACCTGCAGGATCAAGTTCTCCTAACCCGAGGCTTGCTCCTAGGATTCTTCAGTATTTCGACTTCTAAATTCTAGTAAGTTATTTGTTTTATTGTTCTTCGGTTTATGAGTTTACTTTAATCTCTTCGCGTAGAGTTTAGAGTAATCATCTCTAGCGTAAACGAGGTGTTTGGGTGTTGGGCATTCTTAACGTCACTACCAAAAGTAGACTTAGTTTTCTAATTCTGATAACGGCGCCAAAAATGCCAAACCTATCCCTCATGCCACTTAAGCCAAGTTGTCATCCCCAGCATGACATGAGAGACGCGGTATTGAAATATGCATTTGCTCATCAAGATAAATAATAAAAGGGATCTGCAAGCGCACAGATTAATACCGATGTAGCATTTTAACCGGGAAGTATTCCAGGTATCGTTATTTATATTTTTACCACTGGGAAGGGATTTCTAAGTATCATGGTTGATAATGGAATGAGAATATGGAACTGAGTACACATCATTGCATGTATAACCGAGAGTATTTATCAATCTCTTTATACAGGTATAAATGTCACATTAAGTAAAGGTAAAGTGATAATGGTGACAAAGATAATTAATCTGATCAGCTAGCCACATATAATAATGATAAGCACCTCAACAGATATTCTAGCAAGTCATTAGCATGGAATTAGGATGAACTACAAAGATATTCCCTAAGTTATTATTAACTATAAAGTCTAGCATATCATAGTTAGTGCAATTATACTTGGCAATCATGGTGAGAAAAGACTATATCCATGCATAGTGAATATTAGCAAGGAAGATGAAGAACATAGCAATCACTCCCCTGTAATAGTGTTGCTCTGCCTGCCCTATACACGAGAGGGGGACTATATAAGAATCAACGAAGCTGTCACTATCGCGAACTACCCCACAATCCGGCATATAGGGTGCAATCGCAGATAAATACGGTATAGACACCACGTCTACACAATAATTATCATTCACCCACTGTACACATGGATAAACGCTATACGATCCTAGGCATGTATATAATTCCAATCTAACTAAGCCAAGCATATAACTATGATAAACTAAGAACAATATAATTGCAAATATAATCAAGTAGAGCAAAGTCATAACCAATATATTGAAATAGAACAAAGTCATATTCATAATATTGAAGAACAATGATGAACAATTGAAGAACAATAGAGGAATTACCAAGAATCCTCTTGACAGATCCGGGAACCAATCGAAGATTGACTCCTTCTAGTTCTAATCCTATGTAGCTATGCTAACTAGAGATCTAGTTGATGTGGTGGCTCTAGGGCTTGATCAGAGGCTCTCCTCCTGAATTAGGGTTTGAAGTATGAGACGAGGGCCTCTCCTCCAGGGGCAGGGGCCTTGCTTATATAGCCCTTTCGGATGAATCTGGGCCGTCGGATCAAACCGACATTGAGCGGACGGTTTTCCTTGATCCTCTAGGTCGGTGGAGCATAATCCTCGAGGCGGAGCCTGATTGGCTCCGGGGCCAGGGCGGGCGCCCTAAGGACCAGGGCGGGCGCCCTGTGTCCGGCTCCGTTACGCCTCCCGTTCGTTCTCGTGGCTTCTGGACTCTTCTAGATGTAAGATAATTACGTGTTCGGTTAATATCCCGTCATTAATCCGACATGTGGGCCTTTCTTCCGTATTTCCTGATAACCCCCTGCAGAAATAGATAAACAGCAAAACTCGTGGAATTCTGTCAGATAAAACCCTAAGTCTAGGTGTTGGTTTCATTTGGATCCTTTTCTCTATTTATTTGATAGTTATAATTGATACTTAAGGACCGTCAACAAACTCCCCCAAGCTTACCTCTTGCTCGTCCCTGAGCAAGGAGAGACTCAGTAGTTGCTGAAATGCCTTTGAATTTTGACGGTACACATGCTTTCAAATAGAGTCTCATCTCTGAGTTAAAGTAAACTGTCAAGACTTAAAACTTACTCATTATACCTTTCACCATGGGGCTTGCAACCATCACCTTTGTCTTGAGCGGTTAAAAGATAGAACAGTCTAGTCAAGCGCCATGTCTCTTATTCTTTGATTAGCTATAGCTCTTGGAGTTTTTTGCAGATTTTCAAATAAAACTCAGAGATTCCTTGTATGACTCTCTCAGGTCTCTCTTTTGTGGTATTTCTGGATCCTCACCAAGGCAGTAATGATGTCTGCCTTCTCTCAAAGCAAAGTATGTAGTATTTGTGGTATAAGGCAGAGTGACATTGCCTTCTCTCTCATCCTATTCTAATAAGGCTTTTGATATCTGGAGCTCATCGGTGGGAGATAAAGTATACATACTTACAAGACATTTATTGCATAGTCAAACCATGGATCCAGAGAAACAAGCCAATAAGTCAAATCAAGATGTGCATGTGTGGCGAATAAATGGTGTATGGTGGTAGTGATGATAACAATAATGAAAGTCTAATTCTACTTTTGCTTTTTTTGAGGGGATACATACCTTTCTTGCTTTTAAAGCTCTTGAGGAGAATGAGGTGCTCTATATTTTCTTTTTTTTTCTCTCAGGTGGGTATCTTGTACCCCTAATTCTACTGTCGGACACTTGTCCATTTTTACCTCTCTTCTCACACTTTTTCTTTTTTCATCGAGGTTCCGAGCACTTGCTCCTTTTTATTTCCTCGTATCTTTTTCTTTTCGAGGTTCCGGGCACTTGCCCCTTTTTATTTCCTCGTATAGAGCACTCATCTCCTTAGAACAATATAGCAAGTGGTAGTAACCAAAATAGCTTGAGCATTTATTTCACAGGGGATAACAAGAATGGGAAAATATTTTTGGCTATTCTCTCCCGGATTAGGAGTAGAATAATTTTATGTGGATCTGGAGATGAGAATGAGTGGATATATGTGGATGCGTACTTCCGGAGTAGAAGCAGCATGTATGAGTGATCGTGCAAGTGAATCTTGATTTTAACCGCATGACAAGCTCCTAAGGGTCTACACAGCTTGACTACACTCAATGCTCATAAGCAGTAAAAAGTAAAGGTATGGCTTAAAGTCTAGCAAGCATGTATGTATGGCTGTGGTAGGAACTTAAACTCTCATCATACAGGAACTCATCATGTAGCATTTTAAAATTTTCAAAGATAAAATTCTCTAGAATTCTAGCATCTCTAGGAATAGATAAACAGCAGCTCAACCTTCCCATATCATATCCGTTAACAACTTAGACTTTAGATCAAGTTCTCTTCCCACAAGTTCAGGTTTAGAGCAAGCTTTAAATGATAACAGTTATGTCTAAACTTAGAGAGAGGACTTCAAATTTGAAAGTTAGGCAAAGCAACTATTCATCATATCCATGCTAGAGTTTTATTATTATTTAGATTCAGTTTAGCATAGCCACTTTATTTATTTATTAAAACACACTAAGCAAAAGATATAGGTATATATATATAAGCACAAAATCTTTATTTGGTTTTTTCATAGTTATGTATATTTTTATTTTTATAAGGTAGAAGTATATATAAATATAAAGATAAAGATAGAAATACTTAGCAAGATAATGGAGGTGCTCTCCCCCAAGCTGGATCTTGACATAATCTCTTCTGATGTAGCTAGCAGATGGCGGAGATGTATTTGAAAGTCGGCAGCACCCTGACAGCGATTAGAATGTCCTCCGTCTGCTAGTCTCCTTGAATTCTGTGAAGCTCAAATAGACAACAAAGCTTTGTGGAACTGATTAAGTGTTAGCATAAATATCTAGCCTTTATCATGCTGAGCCTCCTTGATTTTTTTATGTTGTTTTTTTTTCTTTTATAAAGCAGAAGAAAATATTTATGTATTTATTATATATATATATTTTTTATGCCACCACAGTGAATGTACTTATGGGTTTTATGCCACTCGCATACTCACATGGGGCTTTAGGGTTTTTAACATTTTTATTTTCTTTTTAAGATAGTATGAATATGATTAACTAAGCAAACTATTTAAGATAAAGTAAATAATTAAAAGGAAAGGATAACTACCAAGTTACCTCTTGGCAAGGCGTTCGGTGTTTTTAAGTCCTCCGAACGGGACTCTTATTCGTTCAGTCGTCCTGGGACTTGGTGGATGGCGTAGTCGGTGGTTCTGGCGGCGCCTCCTCTTCATGTACAACTGTCTTTTCTTTCCATACCTGTATTGGTGCTTTGGTCTCCTCAGGACAGTGTTGGTTGAGTGGTATGTCTTCAGATCTTACCACTTCTCCTTCATAATCTGCCCATCCGTCCTTGATGACCCGTTGCTTCTGATTGTGGTTACGCCGCCTTCTTCTTGTCCTGACCTGCTTGGATTCTTCAAATACATAGTTAGGGTCAGTAAAGTAAAGACGTACCTTCTCAAAGGGGAAGTGCATGTGGACTTCTCCAGTTCCAATGTAAATGATTGCTTTGACAGTACTTAGGAATGGTCTTCCAAGGATGATGGGTGGATCGTATTCATCTTCTCCCATGTCAATAACCTGAAAGTCTGTATGGACAAAGTGATTGTCTATCTTGACAGGGACGTCAGTTACTGTACCTTCGACCTGTCGGAATGTCTGATCTGCCATCTGGAGCTGAATATATGTTGGGTTTAAGGGCATGGTTCCGAACAGAAGTTCATAGGTGACCTTGGCCATTGTGTTGACGCCCGACCCAGTGTCGCAAAGTGTCTTGTAGAAGTGGGACCCATTAATGGAGCAATAAATGCTTGGCATACCTGGGTCGTCCTTCTTAGGCAAGAACGGTGACTTGAGTTGGCGATCTTGACCTTTGTGCACGGCAGTGACCATCTTAGCTGTCTCGGTCCATACTTGCTTCTTGCTCTTGTTCCTCCTGTTGGTCCTCTTCCTTGGTTCATATTGGGGTTGCTCTGGGATTTGTGCGGTCTTGTTCTTGAAGGAAAACGTTTCCTTCCTCCCCTTGATGTAGAAACTGATCTTGGCAGCACTAGCATAGATGACAGCTCCCGCGGTGTTCAGGAATGGTCTCCCTAGGATGACGGGAGCCCTCTCATCAGAACCGGTCTCTATCACTATGAAGTCTGCTGGAGCGTACGAGGAACCCACTCGGACACAGATGTTCTTCAATATTTCTCTCGGGAAACTCAGTGTCCTATCTGCAAGCTGCAAACACATGGTTGTTTCTAATAATGGTTGTGAAAAGAGTTTTTCATAGAGTACCCTGGGCATGATGTTGACGCTGGAGCCAAAGTCACAGAGTGCTTCTGGGAAGTCTCGCATGCCGATGGAGATCGGGATGACGGGGCGTCCTGGATCGCCTCTCTTGACCGGCAGACGGTCAGTACTTACTTCCACGATAGGGTTACTCCAGTAATCTCCTGCATCAAACATGTCTACAAGATTTGCAGATTCTAGTCCTTCCGGTTGTGATGGTATACCGGGGTTAGTAGCAGGAACAGCAACAGCTATTTGATTCAACTGAGATTCAATCATTTTATTAAAGCTAATCTGGTTCTTGATGGCAGTAGAGAAATTATCCATTCTATTATTTATATTTTCTAGTATTTTATCATTAGATGCCAATTTCTTAGACAGGTTATCCATTAGCTTTCCTTGGTTGGACACTAACTCTCTCAAAGGTGGATAATTATTATTATTATTGAAAGAATTGTTACCTTGGTAATTACCTGAGTAGTTAGGCCTCTATTGATTCCAACCTTGATTCTGCTGAGGACGGTTGTAGTAGTAGTTGTTGTTATTGTTGATGTAGTTCACGTCCTCCAGCAACTCAGGACAGTGATTGCCCGAGTGTCCAGTACCTCCACACTCCTCACAAGTCATGTGGGAGTCGTAGACGTGCATGACTTCTTTCTTTTCTCCAGCTCGATCATCGAGCTTCTTCATGAGTAGGTCTAGCTTGGCAGACAGCATGTCTACCTCCTTGAGCTGGTGCATACCTCCACCTCTCTTGCGTGTCTGAGTTCTTTCTTCATTCCAACCTTGGTTGGATGCCATCTTCTCCACAAGAGCTGTGGCTTGAGGTATGGTGAGTGATAGGAATGCTCCTCCAGCTGCAGCATCCATGGTTTCACGGGCACTGTTAATGAGCCCATGATAAAATGTCTGCATCAGTAGCCAGCTTTCCATTCCATGATGGGGACATTCTAGGATGTAGTCTTGGAAGCGCTCCCATGCTTCTGGAACGGATTCATCATGTTGTTGCTAAAAACTTGTAATCTTCCCACGGAGAGCATTGGTCTTGCCCATTGGAAAGAACTTAGCCAGAAAGTTCATAGAGCAGAGTGCCCACGTAGTGTTCTTCTCCTTTGTAGTGTAGAACCACTGCTTCGCTCTCCCCAACAGTGAGAATGGGAAAAGGCGAAGTAGTATGGCGTCTCTGGGGACATCAGCCATGGTGAAAGTGCTGCAGATCTCCAGGAAGTGTTGAAGATGAGCACTAGCATCTTCATGTGGCTTCCCACAGAACTGGTTAGCTTGCACCATGTTGATGAGCCTTGGCTTGAGCTCAAAGTTCTTGTCGATGGCCGCGGCAGGTCCAGTGCAGATGTTGTCCGTAGTGGGAGCTGAGAACTCGCGGATCGTCTTGTTCGCCATGGCTTCGAATTCAGTCGACAAATTCCGGATGAAACTTCGGCGGTCTTCGGATTTGGATGAAGCTTTGTGCTGAAGTGTTGACGATGTCTTCTTGAGCTTGGCTCTTGTTCTTCTGAATAAGGCTTCGGGATCGTCAACAAAGTTGTCTGGAAGATGTCTTCTATTCATGCATCACCCTGCAATAAATAATCAAAATGGAAAATACAGGGGTAAAACTGTATAAAAGAATTGATAAGCTCGATCAGATTAGTGATGCAAATGATGACTCAAAGTTCCATATTCATTCCTACTTAGTAATCAACCTTCCCCGGCAACGGCGCCAAAAATGCTTGTTGGGCATTCTTAACGTCACTACCAAAAGTAGACTTAGTTTTCTAATTCTGATAACGGCGCAAAAAATGCCAAACCTATCCCTCATGCCACTTAAGCCAAGTTGTCATCCCCAGCATGACATGAGAGACGCGGTATTGAAATATGCATTTGCTCATCAAGATAAATAATAAAAGGGATCTGCAAGCGCACAGATTAATACCGATGTAGCATTTTAACCGGGAAGTATTTCAGGTATCGTTATTTATATTTTTACCACTGGGAAGGGATTTCTAAGTATCATGGTTGATAATGGAATGAGAATATGGAACTGAGTACACATCATTGCATGTATAACCGAGAGTATTTATCAATCTCTTTATACAGGTATAAATGTCACATTAAGTAAAGGTAAAGTGATAATGGTGACAAAGATAATTAATCTGATCAGCTAGCCACATATAATAATGATAAGCACCTCAACAGATATTCTAGCAAGTCATTAGCATGGAATTAGGATGAACTACAAAGATATTCCCTAAGTTATTATTAACTATAAAGTCTAGCATATCATAGTTAGTGCAATTATACTTGGCAATCATGGTGAGAAAAGACTATATCCATGCATAGTGAATATTAGCAAGGAAGATGAAGAACATAGCAATCACTCCCCTGTAATAGTGTTGCTCTGCCTGCCCTATACACGAGAGGGGGACTATATAAGAATCAACGAAGCTGTCACTATCGCGAACTACCCCACAATCCGGCATATAGGGTGCAATCGCAGATAAATACGGTATAGACACCACGTCTACACAATAATTATCATTCACCCACTGTACACATGGATAAACGCTATACGATCCTAGGCATGTATATAATTCCAATCTAACTAAGCCAAGCATATAACTATGATAAACTAAGAACAATATAATTGCAAATATAATCAAGTAGAGCAAAGTCATAACCAATATATTGAAATAGAACAAAGTCATATTCATAATATTGAAGAACAATGATGAACAATTGAAGAACAATAGAGGAATTACCAAGAATCCTCTTGACAGATCCAGGAACCAATCGAAGATTGACTCCTTCTAGTTCTAATCCTATGTAGCTATGCTAACTAGAGATCTAGTTGATGTGGTGGCTCTAGGGCTTGATCAGAGGCTCTCCTCCTGAATTAGGGTTTGAAGTATGAGACGAGGGCCTCTCCTCCAGGGGCAGGGGCCTTGCTTATATAGCCCTTTCGGATGAATCTGGGCCGTCGGATCAAACCGACATTGAACGGACGGTTTTCCTTGATCCTCTAGGTCGGTGGAGCATAATCCTCGAGGCGGAGCCTGATTGGCTCCGGGGCCAGGGCGGGCGCCCTAAGGACCAGGGCGGGCGCCCTGTGTCCGGCTCCGTTACGCCTCCCGTTCGTTCTCGTGGCTTCTGGACTCTTCTAGATGTAAGATAATTACGTGTTCGGTTAATATCCCGTCATTAATCCGACATATGGGCCTTTCTTCCGTATTTCCTGATAACCCCCTGCAGAAATAGATAAACAGCAAAACTCGTGGAATTCTGTCAGATAAAACCCTAAGTCTAGGTGTTGGTTTCATTTGGATCCTTTTCTCTATTTATTTGATAGTTATAATTGATACTTAAGGACCGTCAACATTGGGCTAGGATACTCATAGATATCCCCTGTCTAGCCGGACCGTGGTAGTAGCGAGGAACGTGACATTTCCGTAGCTACCTTTGTATTCCATATCCCGTTAGCAGGATCGATAGGGTTTATAGGTGCGGGTCGAACATCCTTTGAGGTGTCTAGATTCCGTGAGCCTCCCCAATAGAGCAGTAGATCATCCTTACCAAGGTTAGAACGAGAGTGCAGTTGCAGTCTTCTCTATACATCGCTCACATCAAATCACAGTGGTTGTAGCCTAAAGGTTAGTAGTAATAGATTTGGTTAGTCAGATGCACGCTTTCTCCTAGTGGTAAAAAAATAAATACGATACTCTGGATAACATCCTGGGTGAAGTGCTCACCGATATCCGTGCGCTTGCAAATCATTTCCTAATTGCGTTACCAAATATCAACAAGCATTTCTGGCGCCGTTGCCGGGGAGAAAGACGGTTTGCTGAGATAACCTTGAATCTTACTACTAGCTTGTACCTATACTTTTATCTTTCTTTATCTTTTTATTCCTTATCTTTTTATATTCTTTATTCTTACCTTATGGAGAACCAAGATTCTAAATCAATCTATCAATTTGCAACACCTTCGAAAACTGACCTTTTACCATGGGAGTCATCACAGCCTATCCAAACATCCCAGTATAGGTTAAGTTCAAGGTTAATTGCCATGATTGAGAACCTATCCTTTTCGGGAAAGGAAGACAAAAATCCTTACCTTCATATTAGAGATTTTGAGCAAACATGCGATTGTCTTCGCATTGAAGGCATTTCTGATAAGACTTTACGTTGGAAGCTTTTTCCTTTTTCCTTAAGAGGAGAAGCTAGACGATGGTATAGTCAGAAGGTAAGTCAACAACAAGGTGAATGGGGAGTCTTACGAGCCAACTTCTGTTTAGATTTTTATTCCCTCGATCGTATCGCCGACCTTAGACTCGAAGTTCTATCTTTTAAACAAAAAGAAAATGAAACTTTGGGAAAATCCTGGAAACGTTTTTCTGATCTTTTAGAATCTGGTCCAAAACTCAATATTGAAGACCCTATTCTCCTTTTTCATTTCTTTCGAGGTCTTCAGAAAGATCATAAACAAATGCTACATACAATGTCTAGAGGTTCTTTCTTTCGTATCCCTACTGATGAAGCTAGAGCGATCCTAGATAGAATCCTAGAAGCTGAGATGGATAATACCCTCCATGATGAAACCTATGAAGCCGAAGTAGACACTCTGCCGAATTCTTCACCTACTTCAGCTATCCCAAGTTTTGAGCTACAAAAGGAAGAAATTCCACCACCTGATTTCATGCTGGATATAGAATCCGATCTTTTTGCCGATTTTGGAAACATTTCAAACTACCATTCTATAGACAAACCCCAAAGCGGCCATTATAGCATTTGTTTACCAAGTGAATATCAATTGAGAGAGCTTATCTCAGTCATGAGTAGCGAATGGTTGGAGGAGTCAGAGCTTTCCTCTGAAGTGATCCGTTTGGATACACCTCCTATCACTATACGTTGTGCTTATGATTCTGATCAATTTGATGCTCTCTATAATCCTGTTGTGGGGATCAATATCATGTCTGAAGCTTTTGCACTTAAATTATTTGGAAAATTAATTTTAACCCCCACAACAAAGTTCATGAAGGAATCTTCGGGACAATTGGTCCCTAGTCTTGGAATTGTGAATGTCCTACCCTTTATGGTAGAAGGCTCCATGATTCATTTGAACTTTTATATCTTTGATACATGGGACTTCGACCTGTTGATAGGACAACCATTTAGAAGACTCCTTTATGAAGGTCAAACTGGAAAGCTACACATTTCTTTTGGAAAGGATTTTAAATTCCCTATGACAATTTCTCACTCCTTGAATAATAAGATCGAGTCATCTCTTTTGCCTGATCCTATGGAAGAGGTAAAAGCTGCGTCTCTAGAGCTTTTAAATGAATCAGACTTAGAAGAAGAAGCCCCTTTCTTCATAGAAGAGGAAGCTGAACCTTCTGAACCTAAACCTTTAGATGAGTTTGCAGAAACACCCAGACCTCCTATAGAGCTTAAAACTTTACCACCCGGTCTTATCTATGCTTTTCTAAACAATAATCCAGAGTTTCCTGTGATCATTAGTAATAAACTCACTCAGGAACAAACTCTGTGATTAATGACCGTTTTAGAAAAATATCACTCAGTCTTTGGCTACTCACTCCAAGATCTTACAGGAATCAGTCCTATGATTTGCACCCATCGCATTCCGACAGATCCTTCTGTTTCACCTTCTCGGGAACCCCAACGTAGACTCAACAACGCGATGAGAGAAGTAGTTAAAAAGGAAGTTATAAAGTTGCTGCATGCAGGGATTATATATCCTGTGCCGCATAGTGAGTGGGTGAGCCCTGTTCAAGTTGTGCCTAAAAAGGGAGGCATGACTGTTGTTACAAATGAGAAGAACGAGCTAATTCCGCAACGCACCGTCACAGGGTGGCGGATGTGCATTGACTATAGAAAACTGAATAAAGCCACGAAAAAGGATTACTTTCCTTTACCTTTTATAGATGAGATGTTAGAGCGGTTAGCGAACCATTCGTTCTTCTGTTTCTTAGATGGATATTCAGGGTACCACCAGATCCCGATCCATCCTAATGATCAAAGCAAAACCACTTTTACCTGTCCATACGGAACTTATGCTTATCGTAGAATGTCTTTTGGGCTATGTAATGCACCAGCTTCTTTTCAAAGATGCATGATGTCTATATTTTCTGATATGATTGAAGAGATTATGGAAGTTTTCATGGATGATTTTTCTGTTTATGGAAAAACTTTTGATAATTGTCTTGAAAACTTAGACAAGGTTTTGCAAAGATGCAAAGAAAAGCACTTAGTCCTTAACTGGGAAAAATGTCATTTTATGGTTAGGGAAGGAATAGTGCTGGGACACCTAGTGTCTAAAAGAGGTATTGAGGTAGATAAAGCTAAAATTGAAGTAATAGAACAACTACCTCCACCTGTGAATATAAAAGGAATTCGAAGCTTTCTTGGCCATGCTGGTTTTTATCGCAGATTCATAAAAGATTTTTCATTTATTGCTAGACCACTCACTCTTTTGCTAGCCAAGGATGCTCCTTTCGAATTTGATGATGCATGTTTAAAAGCTTTTGAATTATTAAAGAATGCACTCATCTCTGCACCAATCATTCAACCCCCTGATTGGTCGTTGCCTTTTGAAATTATGTGTGATGCTAGTGATTATGCTGTGGGGGCAGTTTTGGGGCAAACAAAAGACAAGAAGCATCATGCAATTGCTTACGCCAGTAAAACTTTGACAGGAGCTCAACTTAATTATGCAACCACTGAAAAAGAGCTTCTGGCTGTTGTCTTTGCCATTGATAAATTTAGATCTTACTTAGTAGGAGCTAAAATAATTGTTTACACTGATCATGCTGCACTAAAATATTTGCTCACTAAAAAAGATGCTAAACCTCGCCTAATTAGATGGTTCTTGTTACTCCAAGAATTTGACTTAGAAATAAAAGATAAAAAGGGAGTAGAAAATTCTGTTGCTGATCACTTGTCTAGAATGCACTTTAAGGATCCACAGGAAACACCCATTAATGATTCACTCCGGGACGACATGCTCTATGGAATCAACAGGTCTGACCCCTGGTATGCAGATATTGTTAATTTTATGGTTTCAGGGTATGTACCACCAGGAGCGAACAAGAAGAAGCTTATTCAAGAAAGTCGTTCACACATATGGGATGAGCCATACCTCTTCCGAGTATGTGCTGATGGCTTACTCAGAAGGTGTGTGACCACTGAGGAAGGGTGGAAGATCATCGACAGATGCCATTCATCACCATACGGAGGTCATTATGGAGCATTCCGTACACATTCAAAGATCTGGCAATGTGGATTCTATTGGCCTACAATGTATGAAGACACAAGGCAATATATCAGAAGATGTGGGCCATGTCAAAGGCACGGAAACATAAATACAAGAGATGCTATGCCACTCACCAACAACCTTCAGATTGAGCTCTTTGATGTTTGGGGAATACACTACATGGGTCCATTTCCTCCATCAAAGAAGTGTGAATTCATCTTGGTGGCAGTTGACTACGTCTCCAAGTGGGTAGAAGCACTACCTTGCAAGCGTGCCGACAATATTAATTCAAAGAGGATGTTTGAAGAGATTATATTTCCAAGATTTGGAGTCCCTAGGGTGGTGATAAGTGATGGGGGATCACACTTCATTGACAAACGCTTTGAGCATTATCTAGCAAAACATGGAATCCGTCACAACGTTGCTACCCCATATCATCCTCAGACAAGTGGCCAAGCAGAGACTTCCAACAAGCAAATCAAGAACATTCTTCAGAAAACAGTAAATGAGATGGGAACAACATGGAAGGAAAAGTTACCCGATGCACTCTGGGCATACCGGACAGCATACAAGACCCCAATTGGAATGACCCCATACCAATTGGTGTACAGGAAGACTTGCCACTTGCCTGTTGAACTAGAGTTCAAAGCACACTGGGCCATAAGAAGATGGAATATGGACCTAGATGTTGCTGGAGATCATAGAAGAATGCAACTATCAGAATTGGAAGAATGGCGAGAGAAAGCATATCACAATTCGAAGATCTACAAAGAAAGAGTCAAAAGATGGCATGACAAGAGGATCAAGAAGAAGGAGTTCTCACCCAAAGATAAGGTATTACTTTTTAATTCCAGGGTGAAGCTTTTCGGGCATGGAAAACTCCGGAGTAAATGGGAAGGACCATACAAGGTAGTCAATTCATCATCCCACGGAGCTATTACACTTCAAAATGACGAAGGTACGTTATTCAAGGTAAATGGTCAACGTCTTAAATTATTTTTAGAACCCAATAAAGAATTAGAAGAAATAGACGTGATCCATTTTAACCTTCCGATGGAGAATTAAAGCCCGACCTTTTTAATCTGACGTTTTTGGGCCACGTATATATTTTTTGGGATAAAAATACTTCTAGAAACACGCTTGAGCAAGTGGGCCCGCAGAGGAGGCAGGCCCAGGGCGGGCACCCTGCCCTGGTGTCCCCTCGGCCCCGGCCTCTTCCGACGTGCTTTCCTCATCTATGGTTATCCAGAAAATTCCGCGAATGGGTTGTTACGCACGCCCGGCAGCGGGATGGATCTATGGAAACCCTAGAGGCACTTTTTGACCCCTATATAAACAGACCCCTGACGTCAGCTTTCAACACCAATTCATTCAATCCTTCTCTCCTCCTCAATTAGAGTTTGTCTAGTTCCTTGCTTCTCCAATGGCCGACAAGACCCACCGCAACTGGGAGATCGACCCTTACGACCTCAACCACAAGCCCAAGGATGACCCCGACGCCTACGCTCTCGTCCCGGCCAACACAGAGCGACAGCTAGCAGCCCCACCATCAAACCAGCACAGCTCAATCTCATCCTACTACGCCCAACCAGTTCTTACTGCACCACCGCAGCCCCTTCTTCTCAAGGGACCATCGTCCAAGTAAGAAGCCATCGTCAAGACCAACCGGAGCGGTGAGATCAGCAGCGTCCACTACACTACGGAGAAGGAGAGGCCCCGCTTCGAAGGAGTTAGGACAGCAAAAGTTCGCTTCATCCCACCAAAGGAAGCTCCTAAGCACGCTCTCAATTCATTTGAGACACCACCGAAGCGCCGCAGGACCATAGCAGATGTGGATGAGGACATCAAGACAACAAATAGACATATTATGGAACTTCAGTCCACAGTTAGCTCTCTTAGTAGGCAGGTCTCCAACCTAAACACTACTGTGCTCGCGCTTAAACGTGACCTTTCTGATGCCCTTGCTAGGATCAGGGATTTAGAGCAACACTGAGCTATCTAGATTAGACCTTGAGGCAGTGTGTCTTAGTCTTCATCATTAGATTCAATTATATTCAATTCAGTTTAGATTAGTTCGCTTCATTAGTCAGTGTAATAAATGCCTCAAGACAAATAAAGATTATTATTATTATGCCTCGTGTATCTCCACTTTATTTTTATGCAAGAAAGCAGGAAACAAGTATGGGGGAATCCCCCCGACATGGTAAATGCACTTCGATTGCACCACTCCACGATTCAGGTACATACTCTGCACGCTTTATTTACATATATACAAATACATATTGGGCTGTGTCGAATATTGTTCCTAACATGATAATTTAAAAAGACAAAAATATTTTTAATCATGATCAATCTCACTCTGTGATATTTCTGAAAACCTGCATTTATTGAAAATCATTTTAAAAACCATGTGTTACTCAAGTCATTGTGGAATATGAGATGGTAGAATATGAGTATCTTATTCTTGAAATCTTTGTCGCTTGGAGATTTTCTTTTCAAAAACTTCAAAAATATAGCTACCATCCTCAATATTTTATATGCCTGATAAACCTAAAAATATTAATTTGCTTTGTATTGAGTTTGTGCAAAACGAGTTAGACCCTTGTTGAGAGATTTATCATGCTCCCAAGATCAAGACATTTTTATTCAGAAAGATTCACTCTTCCGAAGTATTATTGCATTAGAGGCATGGGCTATGCAAAAATATATTTCGAGGAAATAAAAAGGAGCAAGTGCTCGACAACCTCGCAGAAAAATGGACAAGTGTCCGGAAGTAGAATTAGGGGTACCTCAGTATCCACCTGAAAAAAAATGAGATGATAAAAATATATATGGTAAAAAGAAAATGATAGCCCATGGTCCCTCTAATAAGCAATATGCCAGTAAGAGTTGACAAGTTTTAATTTTCAAAGTCTTTGATCTAAGAGTATGGCATTCCTCTCCTCGGATCCCGTTTTGACCCAGGCAATATATGCAAAGTAAGTATGCTTGAGAATTTCTACAAATTAAAACAGCCTCAGTGAGATATACAAAAGATAAATGAGTGATCTGAGAGCCCCTATGAGGATAAAGGTATGCTAAGTTTTCTATTCAAAAATATATAAAAACTCCAAGTGACAGGGTTGAGAAGAAGAAAGGATCTCTACTTCAACCGTATATTTCCCTAACTACAGTGCACAGTGGACATTCACAACACCCTGCAGGTATAAAAAGAATGCTTTACAATGTTTCAACCCCAGTTATTTTTCTGAACCATCCTTTTCTCGAGGACGAGTAAAAGCCTAAGTATGGGGGTGTTTGTTGACGGTTCTTAAGTATCAACTTTAATTATCCAATAAATAAGGAAAAGGACCTATATGCAAGCAACACCTAGAATTAGGGTTTGATCTGACAGAATTCCATGAGTTTTGTTGTTTATCTGTTTCTGCAGGGGGTTATCAGGAAATACAAAGGAAAGGCCCACACGTCGGAATTACATAGAGATATTAACGTGTTCACCGATTTTCTATCATCTAGAAGACTCCAGAAGCCACGGGATCGAACGGGAGGCCGAACGGGCCCGGGACCAAGGCGCCCGCCCTGGACCCTGGGGCGCCCGCCCTAGGTCTGCAACCAATCAGGATGAGTCTCGCGGATTATGCCCCACCGACCTAAAGGATCAAGGAAAACCATGCGATTATTGTCGGTTTGATCCGACGGCCCAGGTTCACTTGAAGGGACTATATAAGCAGGACCCCTGGCCCCTGGAGAGGAGAATCCAAGTCCATTATTTTCATATTTTCCAGAGAGGATTCAGAGAGAGAGGTTCCCTTAGGGTTCCCACCTCATTAGGGCTTAGCATCCAATGTGAGATTAGACTTAGTTCTTCTAGATTGAGAGAGATAGAGTGGAGGTATAGATCGAAGGAAGCCCGGCCTGTCGGAGACTACTTCGAGGTTGTACCTGTAGGATCAAGTTCTCCTAACCCGAGGCTTGCTCCTAGGATTCTTCAGTATTTCGACTTCTAAATTCTAGTAAGTTCTTTGTTTTATTGTTCTTTGGTTTATGAGTTTACTTTAATCTCTTCGCGTAGAGTTTAGAGTAATCATCTCTAGCGTAAACGAGGTGTTTGGGCTAGGATACTCATAGATATCCCCTGTCTAGCCGGACCGTGGTAGTAGCGAGGAACGTGACATTTCCGTAGCTACCTTTGTATTCCATATCCCGTTAGCAGGATTGATAGGGTTTATAGGTGCGGGTCGAACATCCTTTGAGGTGTCTAGATTCCGTGAGCCTCCCCAATAGAGCAGTAGATCATCCTTACCAAGGTTAGAACGAGAGTGCAGTTGCAGTCTTCTCTATACATCGCTCACATCAAATCACAGTGGTTGTAGCCTAAAGGTTAGTAGTAATAGATTTGGTTAGTCAGATGCACGCTTTCTCCTAGTGGTAAAAAAATAAATACGATACTCTGGATAACATCCCGGGTGAAGTGCTCACCGATATTCGTGCGCTTGCGGATCATTTCCTAATTGTGTTACCAAATATCAACACTCCCAGAGCTCATGGTCAGCCCCCAGTTGAGCACTTTGACCTGAGGGGAGCTACAGCACGACAGGTTCAGGCCCTCCGATTCATCGAGGTTGGTTGGTGGTTTCCACCTCAGTGGGACACCAGAGCTTCAGAGGGATTCTACACACCTCTGCATGAGGATTTTTACAGTGCTTATGTTGACAGTGGGATTGCCTTCAGACCACAGAGAGTTTGTCGACTAGAGGCACTAGTTGCAGTTGTTGGTGAGCAGCTCTATCCCCATATTTCTTTTCTACCAGGATTATCAGATCTTCTGGGTCGCACAGAAGCATACTGCGGCACATGGGTCAGGGAGTTTTACTCTTCACTTTGGATAGACCCTGCTCATGAGTTCATTCACTTTGCATTCAGAGGTCATGACCGCAGGCTATACAGCACCAGGGTACGGGAGATTCTTAGGCTCCTAGCTTCAGAGATGAAGATTCACCAGCTTTGCTTTGGTCAGACATCACCACCGAGGCGTCCACACGGCGGCACTATGCCACCTACAGACTTGATCAGACCGTGCTTTTGTGAGGAGGACAATGCTTCCTATTGCCAGAGTGCACCAGCTAGTTTGACTCCTATTGCCAGAGTGCTTGATGCTATCATGAGGAGGACAATGCTTCCGAGGTTGGGCTACCGAGAGGGTTTGACACGTATGCAGCTTTGGGAAGTTTATCACCTCATCTCTTAGACTCCGTTTGACATTTGGGATTTGAGGCTATATGAGATGGAGGATACTTTAACAGAGGGCTTCAAGGGTCACCGTCAGCTACCCTATGCCCATTGGATTTGCTTTCTGATTCGGTCTGCTTGCGACCTACCTGCTGAGATTCAAGCGGAGATTTCTGACACCATGAATGCTTTCCCTGAGTATGATATACGACAGCTATGGGCCTCTATCACTCGTGAGCAGGAACCTAGATAGAGTCAGTGTCAGAGAGCAGAGGTACCTGAGACTGCAGCTGAGTAGGACCAGACTGTTGAGGGACTTGCAGAGGCAGAGCTTGCCGACTTAGATGCTTAGCCAGTTGATCTAGACGAGGATGACGCCACTGACAACACTGATGATGATTATCAGCCACTTCCTCGGTACTGCTCTCCTCGCTCTCACGACCATGAGGCCGGTGGTTCCGGTTCAGCCTCACGCTCAGACCCAGCCATGGTGGCTATACTCGAGTGGCTGACTCAGGCTCAAGAGAGGCAGGAGGTTCAGCTACAGAGACAGGCTCAGGACAACGCAACTGCATTTGCATAGATTTAGGCTCGTCAGGACGAGTTTTAGAGGCAGCAGCTAGAGATATAGAGGCAGCAGGCAGCTACCCAGCAGCAGTACCTTGAGCTCTTGAGACACCTTGTTACTGTTGGGGTCCCTCCACCTCCGTCAATCCTTACTCTAGCTTTACACTCAAGTGGACTTCAGAGTCAGGCACCACAACCGAGCTTTCAGTTTACCTCACCTCAGCAACAGGTGCCTCAAATGTTTCAGTCCCCAGGCTACACTCCAATTCAGATGAGATTCACTCCACCGGTTTAGCTCAGGCCTCACCTTCTAACTGGCACTCCATTCTCTACTGACTTGAGTGCATCCTACAGTGAGTTGACCGGTCAGCCGACACCCTCCCATACCACAGTTCTGACTACTACAGAGATGTCAGCTTCAGAGACAGTGGCTCCTTTAGTGACAGGGACCGAGACTATGGAGACAGTTCCTTCGTCAGTTACTTCGACTGATCCTCCCACGCTTGGTACTCTTCAGGCTCAGGTGACAGAGACTGCGGTTCTCATTGCTACTACCTCATCAGCTCCTGCTCCTGAGTTATAGCTTGCCGACCCACACACTGAGCAGATCTAGATTGCTTCACTTCCACGTGTATCTACAGAGGGTCAGCATGATAGCTCAGAGTCAGAGGAGGACACTTCTCAGTTCTTGATCACTCCACGCTCCTCTGCACCCGACTCGACTGCTTCCATTCCTCCTTCGGACCCTTAGTTTTTTGGCTCTTGATGCCA
This sequence comes from Saccharum spontaneum, assembly GCA_022457205.1. NCBI lineage: Eukaryota > Viridiplantae > Streptophyta > Magnoliopsida > Poales > Poaceae > Saccharum > Saccharum spontaneum. The sequence continues at coordinate 15,713,977 of CM039606.1, forward strand.
AAGGGGGAGAGAGTAGATTCAGGGGGAGTTGCAAGAGAGGGTTTTGGTTTCTTTGTGTGCTACTTTCATGCATCATGTTTATATTCCTACACTTGCATTATGTTTCATGCTTGTGAGATACTTTTCATGTGTGCTTGTGAGATACTTGAGTAATATGTTAATTATCTTGTCTCTATTATATCATGTCACTTGATTGGTTCTAGCTCATAAGGTTTTGCTTCCGTGCCTTACGAACTATGCTTTTGTGTACTAACTCGTCTTGTTTCATCTTATGAGTACACCCTGTTGGCTTGGACCACATAAGCAATCCTAAACCCCTTGTTCTTATTGTCTTTTGCTTATGTGAACCAAGCATGTTCGACAACCTCAACTCTTAAATCTACTTACTCAAGGTGTTGTCATCAATCACCAAAAAGGGGGAGATTGAAAGTATCTAGGCCCCTAGAGTTGGTTTCGGTAATTGATGACAACGCAACATTACCATGAATAACGTGTGTTTTATAGAAACTTTGGTAAGTTAGGTCATGGGAATGGTAACTATCTTGGGCACTATGGTTTTCATGCCCCTTGATGGAAATCGTTTCAGTTTTCAAAGGATTAACATCAAGATTAAGGACGGTTAGTTCCGGACGTCAAGGAGTTGAGTTACGTTCGGAATAGTCTTTAGGATCTTTGTTTTTCTTCTTTGGTCGTACTATAAACGGGGGCATGAGCGAGTAGCTTGACCTAGGTGAGTCTTTTGTTTAGGTGTGGTGCACACTTGTCAAACTTAGCACTAGGTAGCTCAGGAGAAGCCCAAAGTTCAGTTGGAAAAAACTCGGTTCAAGTTGCGTCGCGTTTCGAAGTCTTTCGAGCCTTTTCTTCTCGACCGGATGCGGTCTCTGCCTTGACTGGACGCGTTCGGTCAGTACTGGCAGACACCGCAGATTCAATTTGACTGACCGGACACGGTTCTCCCATGGACCGGACTCAGTGATCGTGTTGACCAGAGTCAGAGAGGGTAGGTGTTGTGATCGGACGTGGCTAGGAAATCGATCGGACGCATCTAGAGTGCGTCTGGTTCATTTCCAGAGAGGTACTTCGCTGACTGGACATGTCCGATCATCACCGATCAGACTCGTCCGTGCGTCTGGTCAAAGTATAGAAAGGTTTTTGAGCGACCGGACGCATCCGGGCACTCAGCACCGTTGGTTCTCAATTCGACCATTGCCACCGACCGGACACGTCCGGTCACGTCGACCGGCGTGTCCGGTCAGTACGTAAAATGCTGAGTTGGCACATAACAGTTGGAATTGACTGTGGGGAGTATAAATACGTCCCCTCCACCTCTATTTGAGGTCTCTTGCTCATTTATTCAGCTGAGAAATACCTTTCATATGCAAGGAAATGCAAGAGAGCTCTAGTGAGGGTTGAGATTTGAGAATCCAAGATTAAGATCCCTCATTAGTGACTAGGGAGTAGCAAGTGTGCATCCACCTTCTCATTAGGCTTGTTGTGGTCAAGTGAGAGTTCTTGCTTGTTACTCTTGGTGATCACCATCACCTAGACGGCTTGGTGGTGATTGGGAGTTTGGTGATCATCCAACGGAGCTTGTGGATGACCTAACTCATCTTGTGAGCGGTTGTGGGCGATTCACCGTGACGAAGTGTCAAAGAATCAGCTCGTAGAGAGCACTTGATCCTCGTGTGGATCAAGGGGGAGCTACACCCTTGCGCGGGTGCTCCAACGAGGACTAGTGGGGAGTGGCGACTCTCCAATACCTCAGGAAAACATCACCGTGTTCCTAACCCTTTTACTTTCAAGCAATTTACTTTCTCGTATTACTTTTGTTGCTTGGTTTACTTTCCTAGAATTGCCATGCTAGACTAGGATTAGAACTTAGGGTGCAAAACTTTTATCAATAGAATCACTAGGAACATTTGTCGGCACTAGGGGTGAATTATGGCTTAGTAGGATTTAATTCTCGCAATAAATTTTAGAAAAGCCCAATTCATCCCCCCTCTTGTGCATCTTGATCCTTTTAGATGTCCACTGATACAGAAGCATGTCAAATGTTCAAGAATGCATCATGAAATAGCTACAAATGGGGGGAACTAGCTATAGCTCCATTTGCCAAGAGCTACCCAGAACACACATCAATAAGATGTTGCAATATTACACATCATGATTGACACCAAAAAGGGTACACTATTTCCCTTCATGCATTCTTGCTGACTGCTCATTGCTACTATCTTCCTTGGACTGCATCACTTCACTGGAAGGCCATCTTGGTCTTGACCTTGTCCAGGTAGGTGTGGATCCATAGTTCCTTATCCTCAGATGACATTCCCACAAACACCATTGCCGGTGCCTTGTGCTCCATCAGGTAATTTAGACAGGACATTATGTCAGTTCTGGCAAATCTAGGGCAGCCCATTTCTGCATCATAGATGCCAGGTGGTACCTCTAAGTGGTTGCCCTCACTGAGTGTTGCATTGAGCCCCCAGATGGCATCAGTGAAACCTGACATTAGGGTAGCATCATCTTCAGTGATCATCCTCCTCTTGTTCTTGCTTGCCTCTGCCTTGCACTTGCCTTTGCCTTCACATCAGCCTCTGCCTTGCACTTGCCCTTGCTGTTGACTGCCTTTTCTTCTTCATCTTGCTTCTCCAAATCCACCACTTCCTCCTCAGCTGCAGGGGTGCCAAGGGACTCATTAGACCCCATTGCACGCCTACTAGTTGCCACCCAGAGCCAAAAATGGTCTGCATGAACTGGTAGTTGACAATGGGGACATTGAGATACTCGGCATCCTTTGGATGGTCCTGCAAGCAATGCAAACAGTGTTAGTAGTTAGTGGTGATGAAAACTAAATAACAGGAAGGAGTGCAAAGACCAGGACCAAGATGCTTACCCTGACATGACCATGGTAGTGTTCAGGATCCATGGTAATCATGCACAGATCCTCATCCCAGTTGGCACCATTGAGATCCTTGAGCCTGCAAACCTTCACCCACTTGGTGTGCCACTTGCGAAGGTGGTTGTAGACCTGAGTCCTAGTAACTTGCTGACCAATGTAACTCTGCAATTCCTTTGCCACAGCATTGACATGGCAGTCCTTGAAGCCCTTGTCAATCCTTACTCCCTATGTCACCAGATCTGAGAACTTGCTCAAGCAGTAGGAGGACATCACTGGAGTCCAATTCAGCCATGGTGGACCTCCATTGCCCTGTGGGATTGGCTACACCCCGTGGACCTTTGGATGATCAAACCCATGGTTCTCTTGGCCCCCAAAGATGTCAAACCCATCAAACCCATCCATTGCTGATAATAAAAGACAACAAGTACATTCAAGAGAACAGAGAAATTGCAGTTGAAAGCATAAGAGAACAGACTAGACTTGAGAGCAATAAAGATGAATATAATTGAAGTACTGATTGCAAATTAAGTACTGATTACAACCCAACATGAAATGAACCAGCTAGGCAAGTCTCAAATTACAATAAATGGCATCATTGCCTTAGGACAGGTCTCATAAAACACAAATAGCGTAAGAGAGTTCAAACAAACTGCTGTTGCTCCTAGCCTCAATGGCCTCCATGCCTACTTGCCCACATCTGGTTGGCCCAAGTATCCCTCTTCCCTACCCAGGTGGCATTATCCATGACAGTGTCATTAGGCTCAGGTGTAGGGTTGGGATCCTAGTCTTCCTTAAGTGGAATGACTTCATCATTCCCAAACCTGAGTATCCAGTTGTGGAGGATATAGCAGGCTATCACAAGCTTCACTTGGGTCTTGTAGGGATGGAAAGGCTTGTTGTAGAGGATCTTGAACCTATTCTTTAGTGAACACCAGGCCCTCTCCACAGTCACCCTCAGGGAAGAATGCCTTAGGTTAAACAACTCTCTAGGATTTTCTAGGCTCCTCACCCCATACTCACTCAGATGGTACCTTGTGCCATGGTAGGGTGGGAGGAAGCCAGATCTCACTGCATATCCAGCATCAACCAACAAGAATTTGCCTAGAAATTATGGAAGAGGGACATGGTTAGAGGTGTATGAGCAGGCTGGTCCAAGATTGGTCCTAAATAAGAGAGTGACATAAGGAAATACCTTATGGCACCCTAAGGCCATCATCCCTTTGCAAGGCATTTGCTAGGACTCTAGCATCATGTGCTGACCCTTCCCAACCAGCTAAGACATAGGTGAACCTTAGGTCAAAGTCCACTGCAGCCATTACATTCTGAGTAGTAGTGTGCTTCCTACCCATGAAAGCATGTTTCCTCCTTTCTGGGACTCTAGCAAGAACATGTGTGCCATCCATAGCCCCTACACAGTCCTATTTACAAATGGTACATAGTCAGAAAGGAACTGTAACACCTCAAGTGTTTAGTCCTTAATTGCATTGCATTTGCATAAGCATAACATGCATAATCCATGTTTAGTATTTCATGTAATGCAATTCATGTGTTTGTTTAAGGTTTGTTTGATTGAGTTCATAAAGTATTTGATAGTTGGTGTAACAAAAAGGTAAAGTAGTCAATCATGACCTACAACACCTTAGCTTTACTTAGAGTAACATTTGGATCAAGGTTCATGTTGACCAAAATTACAAAATTGCCCTCCATGACAAGTTTGACCCCCATTTGACCATAGAAGGCTCTAGTTTGACCAATTAGAAAGTCTAATTTAGAGACCTTGCATGGAAGAGCACCCTTAAGCAAAGTTGTAAAGAAATTCATGAGGAACAAAAGTCTCAATATGACCATCTCATGAAAGTGACCACAACATGCTCAAAAGTGGCCCACAAGTCAGCTAGTGGTGTAATTCCAGGACTTAGAATTTTTCTAAGTCTGGAATTGGACCTTACAGTTTCACTGGTGCCTACTTTAGGAGCTTGTAGTTTGCAAACCAAGCCAAACCAGCCTTCACTCATATTGACAAACTTGTAGATCACATGTAGCCCTACAACTTTGTCAATATTACCCAAGCCTGGTTCTCAATGGTTCAAGAGATATCGTGCCATGAACATGAGCTGTCAGTCGGTATCATTAACTGAACCCGGTTTCAGTTTCACCGAGCACTACTTTGAGACCATGTAGTTTCCAATATAGACCGAATCAGCTCGAGCTCTAGTGGACAATTTTGTAGACGTTATGTACCTCTACAACTTTACTAATTACGGATTGTACTAGATCGGCCTAGATTGGGAGTTACAGGTTGCCAAAGTCACGCTGTCAGGCTCGGCTTGACTGAAATCGCGATTCAGAACTTCAGAAAACTGAACGTGGCGCCCCGGCAGAAGAACGCCGCCGCGTGTCCTCCACGCGCCGCGCGCGACCTGGCGCCTTGGCCAGCTGCCGAGCGCATGAAGGGCACCTCCGCGGTCGCCCTGACCTCAACCATCCATTCCCTCCTCCTCCTTCCCTCTCGTCTGCAAAAGGGAAAGAACCGAGCCGCCATTTCCCTTTCTTCTCCGACGAGCTCGAGCGTGAGCTACGCCACACCACCGGCCGCCTGAGCTCGCCAGTTCCTGCGCCTCGACACCCTCCACCCCCTGGACCTACCGAAACCCACGATTTGACCCTAGGCGAGCCGCATTATCTTCTTCTCCGCCTCCGAGGGGTCGCCGGAGCCCGCCATGGGACCTCACCGTGGTCGGGGTGCTTCGGGCCCGTCTCCATCTCCCCTTACTAGTAAAATGGAACCGCCTGGTCTCGGTGAAGCTCGTACCGAGCCCAAACCGCACCATGCTTCTTCACCGGCGACGGTGCGCCGCCACCGGATGTCACCGGCCGCCGCGCACGGTGGCAGGCCCTCTCCACCCCATTCCCATCCATCCTACGGGTACCAATCGGTGTGACAGGTGACGGAGAGCACGATGCCGTGTTCGGTTAGCCGCGCGAGCCCTTCTCCGGCGAGCTCGAGCTCACCGGAGCTCGCGGGGTGCCGGCTCCCCTGTTTTCGGTCACTGACCGCGGGGGTCCACCGTCAGCGTCGCGCGCGCGGGCAGGGGCGCTGAGCGGGCCGAGAGCGCGGGGGAATGCGTTGTGGGCCGAGTTCGTTTCCGGGCCGGCCCAGTCGTCCGCAGTGAAAATGATTTTTTATTATTTTGACACTGATTTTTGTACTAGTTGGAAAAATAGGAATCTAGGGTTTTAGTGATCCAAAAATCATGAGATAAATTTTGTTAGAATCTACTGGATGTGTAGTATTTTAGAAAAATATGGATCTGGCATGAGATGTTTAAATTCTGTAAGAATTTATTAGATCCTTTAAATATGTTTTGGAATGCATGCAAATTTGCTTAATTTATAACTTGAGCTGTAGTGTTCCATAAATCATGAAATTTGATGGGTAGGTTACTCTATGCTAGTCCTAGCTATGGTAAAAATTTGGGCATCAGTGCTTAAGTAATTTTCAAGTTATAAGGCTATCATTTTATTCTAGGAAATAATTGAAGTAATTTTTATAATTTTTCTACATGTGCAATGTTATTGTAAATTTTTGGAGAATGTCTTGGTACCCTAGAGTGTCTAAGAAAAATATGAAATCTGTTGTTTGATACTTTTCAATGTGATTTATGATTTATGCAAAAATCAGCCTTTTGGGCTTGTGAATTTTGTATAGGGAGTTTCTGTGAATAAAACTTGTTCAAATTTTTACTGTGGTCTATTTTGAGGTCAGAGAGTCCCCTGTAATTTTTGTAGAAATTTAGGAGTAGTTTACATATATGTTTAAAATTCCACCTAAATAATTAAGTAAATTAAGAAATGGGGTTAAATGAATATTCTAGTTGGTTCCACCTTACTTTCTGGTGTTTTTATACCTAATGTGAACTGTTAGTAACATTAGTTTGGTTTTAGGAGACTTTGGTCATATCAACAAATATTTAACCTTTGTAATTTTAGGTTTTCTGGACAGCTGGGAGCATTTCTAGATTTGACCTTTGATAAAATTGGTTGCTGGAAAACTTGTAAATACCAAAGTCACAGTAAACTTGATGAACTAGCTTGTGTCAAAATTTGGGAGCATTTGGCTTTGTAGTTTGAGAGTTACTGTTGTTTTAGGTGGCAGTTCAGAATCTGCTACTCTCTGTTTTGAGAGGACAGATTCTGGAATTTGTAAAGTTTGACGTGGAAAACTTATGAGTTTGGGGTTGAGGTCTGAAAATGAATTGTAGAGTATTTCTTAGGCTTTCCAGATTGTCCTAGATCATATCTTTTGGAATTATAAATCTCCAGTTGTGATAAAAACAAGTAGCTGCTATCCAGTATGCTCTATTGTGATGCTTTGCTGATTGAGATGGCGTGATATCCTATGACAAGCTACTTTTGTAATTGTTAGGTGTTAGGGCCTTAACTGAGGATGAGCAACTTTATCTTAGGTTAATTAGACTAGGTGAGTACTTCTCTACCGGAGAGGAAATTTGCACCTACTCTTTTGAAGTGATTTGAATAGAGCGCTAAATTGTTGTAATGCATTTCATTCCGAGCATATTGCATCTTTCATTATGCATTCATGGAATTTATTATGCACTCATGCAATAGGTGTACCGGAGGGGATAACACTCCTCGAGTTCGAGCAAACGGTTCCAGAGGAAGTACTGAGTCAACCGGAGGAGCAGGCAGAGCCCATCGGCGAAGGAGACGCCGTTGAAGACCTCCCGGAGTGCCCGGATCACAAGCCTTCCACCTTCCTCAAAGGCAAGGCCCGGTGCATGCTGAACCCATCAATTTATAAAGATATCTTGAGTACTTTTAATTGTTTACTGCATTAAGTAGTAGGAGTTGTATGAAAACAACTGTTGCATTACACCTGTCCTTGTCCAGATACTATGCCCTAATCCTATATTAGGTGTAGGCACGTGTCAATGCTTAGCCCTGCTTAGTACGGTAGAAGTCGGGTGATTTCCGGTCATCCGCGAGAGATAGGACTGGGTCGCGAGTGGCTTATGGCTATCGTGATGGAACCATGCTTTAAAATGAAATTGAGACCGGGCGGGAGTTCGATGGTGCATCCGCAAGACACTTCACGTCTTGGGTGTGGAGCCATGCCCGTCTGAGTCGTTTAAGGACCGATTCGCTGTACGTCCTTGAGTCATGTTGAACGCAGTCTAACACTTAGTTGGCCGGATAAGCCGTTCCGACCGCGAAGTCGAGTAGTATGGTTCAGGCCGGGAATCGAATGGTAGGTTGCTTCTTGGAGGAGAGAAAGGATGTGCTTGGGGACATTGGCGTGAGACCAAGGGGGGGTTAGAGTCCCTAGCACCTGGCAGAGTGTCGCCCTTGGGGTCGCGACATCATTCGGACCCGCGATTCCTGAACTGTACGAAAGATGACCTGAGCAGCCCTCGCCAGGCATGTCTCGGTGAGTGTTAGAAATACCCCTCCAGCTGGATAGGAATTCGATTCGAATCGCCGTCGCTCCCGGTTAGTGAGCACTTGACTTGAGCAGCGGCAACGTAGATCTCATTAATTAAACAGATGGTTAAGTGAATGATACAATGTTGCCACAATTTACACCTGCTATGGAATAATATGAATAATTGTTTGATGATAATCCAGTGCATGTTTAGTACAGGTGCTAAGATAGATGACAGGTAAATGCTAAAAATAACTGCTAGTACAGGTTATAAGAGTTTCAACTACTTATGTCTTTATGCAAAATGTGGTGTCAGCTAGCCTCTTGTGTAAGCCTTGCATAATCCTTGGTGTCTCATTTATTTCTGGTTTTTGGCGGGTAAGTCTAGCTGAGTACATTCCAGTACTCAGGGTTTATTCCCTCCTGTTGCAGATGACATGCTTTACCAGGGCTTCTGCAAGACATGTCTCCACCCCGCGGGTGATGATGACTAGATCACACGGGCGTGATCATCTTTATGTACTTTCCTCGTGCTTTTGCGGGATGTCGATCATCCAAACTGGCAGTATTTAAGTAACTAAAGTGTGTGTTGCTTCCGCTACTTTCAAACTCGGTTTGTAATAATTGCTACTCTGTGGTGTTAACTTATTTCGGAACTACTTGTGAAATGTAACGTATGATGTGTATGTTGAATGATGCGATCCTGGTTGTAAGCAGTTTGGTTTGAAATCCTTCGTGATTTCGATTGACTACCGGGATTATATGGGCTCAAGTTTGAAAATTTGAGCGCTTCGGTGCCTGTTTTCGTACTTGTGCTCTTATAATTTGGTCGGTTCTGTTACAGGAACTAGTAGGAAGAAAGGAAAGGGGCCAATGGTAAAAAGAAACCCACCTTGAAGAATGGGTACCATTTGGTTCTATTCTGAATCTTGGCTGGGTCTACTTCCTTGAAGTGCCTACTAATAGTTTCAGTGGACCTAAGGAATTTGTACTTGATGACCCTGAATATGGTGTTATGCCCAACAACTAATAGGAACATGGCCACCTGTTCTTCTATCTGGCTAAAGATGGTGTCCTTCAAGAGCCCCCTAGTGCGAAACAAGTCGCAGAGCTGGAAGAAGGGAGCCCTCCTCATCCTGAGTAGCTCTATGCAGCTGGTGTCATCGTTTTGGTGGATGAACTTCAGGTTTGTAAGCCATTCTTGGTCCCTCTGTGTCATTGGCCCATAACTAATCCCCCTCCTAGAAGCTGACATCCTTCTGAATCTAAGAAAGAACCAAGTAGACATGACCACAACCATTGCAGCACCCCTAATGATCTGACGACGTCTAATCAGTTCCATCATGCTAATCAACAATAAAGTGAGAACATATCTATAAAGCATGTACCTTCACCTAGCAGACAATAGTATCAAAGACCAAACCCTAGCTACCATGACAAAAAGATGGATCCGAGGCTACACAACAGGGCAAATAGGACAAATGGCTACCAATTACTAGGATCTAAGCAGCAGTTTGTAAGAAACCTAATTAGTTCTAATGATTGGCCCGCGACAGCTTCCGCTGCTCCACCCAGGTCCACAAGAAGTTCAATCATTGACTAGATCCAGAAGACTAAGCAAGGAATCGACACATCCGCCACAGATCCAGAGCTAAATTGAAGAACAAGGAAGAATCGAAGCACAAGTGTCACACCCAAAATTTTCTATTTTGGGTTGTGCATGAAAAATACTAAATAAAATGAATGATTTCAATGTCTGAATAAATTTATTAGATAAGTTAAGTTGCTGCTAATTTAAATATAGAAAATTGTGGTTTTAAACTTTTTCATATTAATTTGATAATGTGGTGTTTGTGTGATGCTTGTCTTTGGTGTTGGTGAGTGCTATTATTTTCAAAATACCATAGGACAACGTTTACTTCTCACCGGAAATTTTTTTGGCATTTTGTGGATTTAAAATTTCAATTTCCGTGAGCTTAATTTTTTTCCTTGATCTCTTCATCAATCTTTTCATGAGCTCAAACTCATTTAGTTGAGTTCCTTATCTTTCCAAGAGTCTCCAGGATTTTTCCCGTGATTTTTCTGAGCTCCGAGCTATTTTTCGCGACCAAAAAGGTAATTTTAGATTTTCTGGAATTATTTTATTCGCGGAATTAAAATAATCCCGAAATTAAGAAAATCCGAAAAGTTTTCAAACTCTACGACTATATATATGACGGCGTAGCCCTCGACGCCCTGATTTTAGAAGTACAACCCTTATCGCGAGCCGCCGCTCGTAGCTCCCTCCACCTCTCGCCGAAGTTCTGCATCTACAGCTTGCGTTCCGGCGAACTTCCGATGAGCTTTTCCGGCCAAACCGTCGCGTCCCGACGCTAGCCACCACCACCAAGAGGCAGCCCTCGTCGTTCTCTACACCGTGGTATATCTGTTTGCGTGAATCCATCGCCGTTTTATCGAGTTTCCATCTTATCTTGCTTCTCTCCGGCGAGGTTCCACCATGGCTGACCGGAGCTCCTCCAAGCTCAAGGTAGAAGATGATACTATTTACAGTTTTGCCACTTTTCTTGTTTTGATCATAAAATATTTGTTTTAACTCCGATTTGACCCGTTCAAGTTGCGTTAGATACGTATTTGCGAGCTCTACATGTTAGTATAGCTGTACAGTAGGTTTGAGAAATTTAATTTTTGAGTTTATATTTAAGTAATTATTTATCTATAGGAAATCTTAGAAAATTCATAACTTTTACGTTTTAAATCCGAATTTCGTGATTTTTACGTCTGTGTGATCGTAGTAACGTGTAGAAGAGTTTTACAAACTTTTTATACTATTTTGCTACTGTTGGTATACTGTTTTAATTATGTCTCTTTGTTTGCTCCGTGTATGATTGCTCGGATGATTGTGCGTTGATGCTTGATGATCGAGTATAGACGGTGCGTAATTTCTTGATGATCAGGAGTATTATTTTGAGCCAGACCAGTAGTATCATCAGGAAAGCTTTGATCAAGGCAAGTATAACACGGGACTATCCTTGTTACCTATTCAATGAAATTATCATACATGTGCATGTGCTTTCCTTGGCAACCTTAGAGATTATAACTTAGTGATTGATATCCTGATTTCTTGTTACCTACGGGTTATGCACTTGGGTAGTTGTTGCTAGTGCTAAATTTTGAACAATGATCTTGTAATTTGACTAATGAGTTAAGCAATCAACTATTAAGATGATCTTATTACTGTTGACAAAGGGGACTAGAGCATTGTGTTCTATTGATTGTTGTTGCTCTAGTTACTCTCCATAAGGACTTATCTGTAAGTGATAACCGGGATATACAGTACAACTGTGAGGGCTATATGGCTCTGGCTTTAGTTGCTTAAAGGACCTTTTCTAGCTTGTTAGAGGTTACCTTAAATGGCGTAAGAAAGGCTTGCCACGTTGGGTGTAGGGCGAGCCCCTGGCCTAGTGTGTATAGGCTGCGGTTGTTGTGCCACTGGGAAGGGGGGTTCTACATCTGCCTACCGAGTGAATCTAATGGCCCTAACTTGTTAGACGAACTTTTAAGTGGCTTTATATGATTTCCGGTGTTTTGGGCCTAGCTAACCCATGCATTTGGAAGTTATGACTCACAGTGAAAGTGTACACCTCTGCACAGAGTTAAAAACTGGTATACTAGCCGTGCTCACGGATACGAGCGGCCTTGGGGATTCTTACGGAATAGTTGATCATAATTGTTATATCATGCTTAATTATTGTTGCTATTATCATGCTCATGTTAATGCTATTCATTATCCTTATTACAATTGATCATTGGCTCATTAATGGGAATTGGTTCATCTTGATGCTACTCAATTGCTAATTATATGATGATTAAAAGCTAAACACAGTCAAACAGTGTCTAGCCTTTTGTGCCTCATGAACCCTGTGTTGTACTTGTTGAGTTCGACATGGACTCACTCTTGCTATTTCCCCCACACTCCAGTGTGTAGTAAGATGCTACTCGGAAGAAGGACAAAGGTGTAGTGGAGTTTCCAGAAGACTAGTAGAAGTGCTAGGCATATGTTACCCCCAGTCAGCCGTCCCTGAGAAGAATGGAGCATGCATTTTAGTCACCGTTCCGCGGTACTCTGATGTAAGTGTTAATATAGATATGTATATGTTATATAATAACATTGTTTCTGATACTTTTTCATTCTGGCATATGTGTGGACTTCCTGGGCACACTTATGGCGAGCCTGGTTTTGTTCTTTAGAAAACTGGGTGTGACAGAGTGATATCAGAGTGGTGTTGACTGTAGGACGTATGCCAAGTAGCACTGGACGCATTTTTAAACTTATTTTACTGTAAAAATATTTTGTCATCCCTTGACTCATTGAGTTTGACTATTTTCCTCTTCCTTGTCTTGTTGTATCCCTTCCTTGATAGCAACCTTTGAGCTATTATTTCTTACTCCTTTGGATTTTGTTTTATGATGTTTTTTTACTAAAAGTTATCTGATTCCACCTTGTTCAAAAGTTCGATGGCCTTTCATCATCTTCAATGTGCCGTTAGGATGACCACCATTGTTGAAGAAGCACATATAGTACCGATGATGTGATGTGTGCTTGTTTTGCTTGATGTGTTGCTTGTGTGTTGCCTTGTTCTCGTGTTTCAAAGGTGGCTCGGAAGGTATAAGTCTTGAGGAGTAGCTCGATCCATGTTAAGTGGGGTAGGTTTTACGTAATACTCCGCATGCTGATTTCTATAGCAGTCTGCAATGTTTCTCTTATATCTCAAGATATGGACACGAGAAATTTATGAAATTTTACTGGGAATAACTAGACTTCTGTATCTTTCCAAACCCACTGGACTTACCTTTTTATCTATTTTGAGCTAAGAGATATACCTGTTCTAAGTTGAGGTTACTGCACAGTCTGAAATTCTGGAACAGTTTTGGCTAAGCTCTGTTTTTTATTAATTTGATGACAGAACCTGGAAAAGTGTTATTAATAAAAGTTGTAGATAATTTCATAAGCTTTCCAACCATTTAAAGATCACTTCATTTGGATCTTTGTAGCTCGAGTTATGCCAGATTTACTGAACTGTTAAAATTGGAATTCGCCCAGAAATTTTCTCCATTACTTCCTTATCTTGTATAAGTGAATATATCATTGGATATCTTTGAATCTCATTGATTTACCTTGGAATCTTACATTAGAGATGATTATGGTTATCTAGTATAAAAGGAGATGCAAGTTACTTTGGTGTCCCCTAATTTCTTTTTCTTAAGGGGGTAGCAAAGTTGTGAGTGTTGCAAGATGAAGGTTTCATATGTCCTAGTGCTTCACTTGGAAGAAGTGGTTATCTCTATGATTGGAAGTCTACTCATGTGCTAGCGTTGTTTGCTTGGGATCAGTGCTTTGTTGGATCGTCTACAAGAAGCTCGGGTATTCGTCAGGACTGGTCTTCACTTCAAGCTATCATCAGTTGGGAGTTCAACATTCAATTCAACATACTCTATACAAGTTAGCATGGACAACATAGAAAGGAGATGTTGGAAGTCTATAGTTAGTTTCATGAAAACTTGGATGACATCACCCCCATATCAAGTATGTTTAGTAAGTTTTAAGTGAAGGACTTATCATTAGCAGCAAGCCTTAAACAAAGTGTTGCCTTCAATGACATTACCAGGTGGAACAAAATCTTTGTTAAGTGGGGTAGTGTCCGCTACCATCATTAATCTCAAGTGACGAGGTACGAAGAACTGAAGATCAAACTTTATATTTCTTGTCATATTTTGGTTATCCATGTCTTATATCTCATCAACACAAAGCAAATAAGCATGAAGACTTGAAGATTAGTGTTATCTATCTCTCTAATCTCTCTGAATCTCATTTTTATTTTATCCTGTCTTTTTAGAGCAGTCTATCTTCCATAGCTTATATCTCTATTTTTGGACGCCCAAAAATCATGGATAAATTCTGGACAATAGTAGACTTCAATATCTTTCTCTGACCATAAGAACCATCCTGATAGCTATTATGGTTTGGGAGTTACGAAAATCAGAAGATGACGCATCTATGCTGTCAGCAACCTGGAATAGTTTCTGCTGTATACAGTTTTCGACTACCTTAACTGCAGAATCTAGAGAAGTGTTCTATAAGAAAGTTGTAGTAAATTTGATAAGCTTTCCAACGGTATAAGCTACAACATCATTGGATTCGTAGAACTTGAGTTATAACTGTATTTCTGCACTGCTGTTTTTCTGCTCGCGAGGAAGTGCAGGATTACTTGTCCTTGTATGTGCTCATGAATCTCTTTGGGATGCCAGAAGGACATGACGATAGTCATCACTCAGAAACAAATGCAAGTTATCCTTTGGTGTTCTCTAGTTGATCTCTTCTTAAGAGGGGTTGTTGAACTAAAGACAATACAAGATGGAGGTTTATATGTTATGTTTCGTCATCTGGAAGCATCAGCCATCTACATGGTTGCAAAGTCATTATCGTGCACAAGTATCTTTTCTTAGGGTGGGTAACCTATTGGAACCATCTACAAGGATCGTAAGTGCCTAAAGGATACCTTTACAAAGTGGGTTTTGAGCTTGTGGCATCATCATTGGATAAGAGTTGATGAATGAAGAGTGAAGATTTGCAGATCAACTTTATCTTTCTTCCTAGTCTCTCCAAATCTCGGGACGAGATTCCTGTTAAGTGGGGTAGAATTGTCACACCCAAAATTTTCTATTTTGGGTTGTGCATGAAAAATACTAAATAAAATGAATGATTTCAATGTCTGAATAAATTTATTAGATAAGTTAAGTTGCTGCTAATTTAAATATAGAAAATTGTGGTTTTAAACTTTTTCATATTAATTTGTGTAACACCCTAAGATTTTGTTTTGTTTTAAAATAGCTAAATATGAATTAATTAGTTATGTGTGTGTGCATTTAAATATAGAGAATAATAAATTTTGTGAAATTAAAATTAACCATAAGGCTAATCATTTATTTTTGCACTCATGCTGTTGCACAAGTATTTTTGTGATGAGTGGTTTTGATAAATTTTTGAAAGGATTTGAAAATCAATTGGAAATGTGAATTGAAAATCAAATTAGAAAAAGGAAATTTGTTTTCTTTTCCCTTCCCTCCTTCTGGCCCGAGCGGCCGTTCGGCCTGCTTGCCCATTCCCCGACGGCCCGCTCCCTCTCCCCCTTCTCCTCTTGGGCCGCGGCCCAGCCCATCTCGGCCTGCAGTTGCCGCCCACTCTCCCGCAGTCGCTGACCGCCCGGTCCCGCACGTCAGCGCCGTCTTCCCCAACCGCCTCCCCGCTCTGAGCGCCGGTCAAGCCGCAACCGCACCCCCCCCGCGCCCACGACCTCCGCGCGTGGGAGCGCCCCACGCCCCTACCTCTTCAAAAAGAGAAGCCGAGGCCGACCCGCATCAGTTGTCGAGTTTCCCCGTTCCCTCTCGCGTCGCTGTGCCCGAGAGAACCGCCCCGAGGTCTCCAAGCTCCGCCGTCCGCCCCACTTTGCCGGTCATCGCCCCCGAGCTGCCTCGACTCCGGTTGTCCGCTCGGTGAGCACCCCCACGTTCCCCTCTTCCTCCCCGTCCCTCTCCCGTGGCGTTTGGTGGTCTCTAGGGCCGTCCTATGTGAGCTCCGGCGAGCTCTTTCATGGCCGGCCATGGCGGGTGGCCCTCGCGCCTTTCCCCGGCCGCATTAGTGGCAAAAACGGAACCCCCACCCCTTCCGCATCCTCCCTGTGAATTTGGTTTGGCGAATGGGGCACTTTGGCACCCAATCCCACTGCTCCGGCGAACTCTTCGCCGCCGTCCATGGCGGGAGCCGCTCGGGCGTCCCCCGTGCCCGCGTTCCGTCCCGGAATGCGTTCGCCATCTTCCCCTCTTCGCTCCGGTCCGTTCGCTTTTGAAAATGGAGCCCTGGAGTGCCCGGCCGAACAGCTCCGGCGAGCCCCATGGCGGCGCCGCCGTCTTCTTCTTTGAGTCCGGCGGCCGGCCTCTCTCTTTCCTCCCCCCTTCTTTCCTAGCCCTTCATCGCTTGATCAACGGCTGTGGGCAGCCGATACCCCTTCGGGGCAGAATTTGCTAAAGAGACCCCGTGTTTTTCATTTATTAACCCGCAGTCCTCGGCCAGATAGGAATTTCCCGAATTTGTTTTATTTTAATTCCGAAATGTTTTCAATTTATTTACAGAATTGCCACTACAGTAAAACGTGTATAAAATCGTCGTTTTAGCTCCGATTTGACCCGTTCAACTTGCGTTAGTTTCATAATTTCATAATCTACGCAATAGTGCTACTGTTAGACCTGTTAAGAGCTTTTGAATTTCTCAAATAAATCTAGTTAATAGCTAGCTTTTGGAATAGTAAATGTCTCGTAACTTTTGCGTTGTAGCTCCGATTTTCGTGCAATTCGCGTCAATGTGATCGTAGCGAGACGTAGATGATTTTGGTAAACATTTTATTCAGATTTATTTATTGATGGTGTACTGTTCTAATAGTAGCTATGTTTTGCTTGTATGTCTGCTCCGATTTGCGTGTTGTACTTCGTGTCGTACGAGTTCAGACGGTGAGGAGTACGTCGGAAATCCGGACGCGTACGAGGATCAGCAGGACCAGCAGCAGTTCGTGAACCAAGGCAAGTATAGCATGGGCCTACCTTGTTGTCCTATTCATTATATAACATACTCATTATGCATTTGTCTAATATTGCTCGACTATAAGGACTTCCTAGCAAATTGATGACCTGTACCTTGATTCCTATGGGGATTATTTGCATTTGGGTAGAAAGCTAGTGCTCTAACTAAACATGATCTACACATTGATTAATGGAAACAACGGATAATCATGATGATAGTAGTGGAACTAAAGGGTGATGGTGCAAATGATGTTGATCATGTTGCCCTAAACCCTCCGTAAGGACTTATCTGTAGGGCAAAAGCTGGGACTTACAGTGCAACCGTGGGAGTTAAATGGCTCTGACTTTAGCTCAGTAGTAGGATCTTTTCTAACTTGTTAGAGGTTACCCGAAAGGGCGCAAGAGGGGCTTGCCACGTTGGGTATAGAACTGCCTCTGTTCAGATGTGTATAGCCTGCGGGAATTGTGCCATCGAAAGGGGGGTTCTCTATATCTGCCTGCCGAGGAAACCTAGCGGCCCTAACTGGTTAGAAGGGGCCTATGGAAGGCTTCATAGTGTACCCTGCCTGCTCACCTTGGAAGTGTTAGGGGGTCGACGGGCCCCGGGCATACGGGTAACACGACTCACGGGTAAAGATGCACAACCTCTGCAGAGTGTTTAAACTGTTATAACAGCCGTGCTCACGGACACGAGCGGCCCGGAAAACTCACAGAATAAATGGTTACTTGATACGTGTTGAACCATGATGATGAGATCACACTGATGCTTTCTCTTCTTAAATCTAGTAGTGGATCATGTGGGATAAATGGGAGCTTGAGCATAATTTAATAATGATTAATAATGAAATGTTGATCTACTAAAAATGCTAACTGCAGTCAACCGTGTCTAACCTTTTTGAGCCTCATGAATCCTCATACTATACTTGCGGAGTACGAATGTACTCACACTTGTTGCTATATTGTTTTTGGGTAAAATCCCGGATGGGTAACAGATGACAGTTTCTACGAGGACTTCCCGGAGGATTTCTAGGTTTGGGTCAACCAGTCGTCCTTCCCTGTGGATCAGACACTACGCCTGAGAGTTGCTATTTACCTTTCCGTTTGTTTATGTAAGAACTACGTGATGTAATAACGTTATGTATGTACTCAGTGATGATACTTATGTTAATTTGTCGGCTTATGTGTGCGACTATTCCTGGGGCGCACATAAGATGTATGCACTCTATATTATCCTTTAATTGGAGTGTGACAAATTGGTATCAGAGCTGTGTCGACTGTAGGACGCAAACCTAGGTAGAAATGGTCGTTTCTAGGAGATTGACTTTATTTATTTATTTGCTACTACCTTACTCTTGATATTTTCTTAAAAATTTTATGCTCTATTCTTTATTTTATTGCATAAAATATTGACTCTGATAATATTTTATATCAAAACTATAGATGCCTCGTCTCAGTGCCGCTGCCTACGTCGCCCAGTTCGTTCCAGCAACACCTGCTCCACCAGCACCACCAGCAGTACCACCAGTGGAGCCTGAGGTCGTCCACGTCACTGACGAGGAGGAGGAGGAACCCATGGAGGAGGAGGCATTTTCAGATGCCGCATCTGATGGACCCGCTTCGACTCCCGTGGCTGCACCCATTCCACATGTGGATGCACCAGTCCCCGCTGCTACACCTCCACCAGCATCACAGGCTGCTTCTGCACCAACCCCAGTGCCCTCCCCAGCTGCATCAGAGGAGCCAGAAGAGATAGGATGGTCCACCAGGAACAAGTTTAAGGAAGCTCCCGAAGATGCCCACTACCACAACCTCCTCACCACCATGCTAGCTGAGTACTATCCAGAGTTTGCTGCCTCTGTGAAGTACTACTGTGCGGAGCACACACATCCAGTGGAGGCGACGTACTGGAAGACCAATGTGATCGTCACCGCCTGGAACAACACCGACCAATCCCAGGATATTGTGACCACCCATAGCCACCGAGCCAGGCGTGCCAGTGTTTATGACAGCATGGAAGATGCTGCGCAGGCGGCGTACCTGCACTATCATGGCAGGCGTTTTGAGGATATGCAGAACAACCGCTACCGGTATCTTCCACGCTATGACCCGAGGGTGAAGACATGGGCAGTGTTGGCTCCTCCAGCTTCTGATCCCACCTTGGACACCACAGTGAGGCACCTCAGCGCCATGCAGGAGGTCAACGAAGCACTCAGGGAAGAGCTTCGTGCAGCGCAAAAATCTGAAAAGCGCCTTCAGAACCAGATAGATGAGATGGCCGTTCAGCTAGGACAGCCCATCATTTACAAGAAGAAGGCCAGGGTGTTCACCATGGTGGATCGCGCTCCTTAGATGTTGCAGCCCTGTCTAGCTAGATGCGTCTTAGAGTCGAGAGTCGTGTCAAGTTCGTGTTTGTTTTGTGAACTTTCCGTTGTATCGTTGGTTGTGTTGATGAACTTGGTTGATTTGGAGTTTGTTTGATTGTTGGAACAGTGTGGGCTTGTCCACATGTTCTTTTTATTAAAACCTTAAGTTAGTGTTTGATTAACTTAGTTGGGGTTAATTTCTGTTTTACTGCTGTGCTGTTTCTCAGAGCAGTCTGCAATGTTTGCCTCATATCTCTAAATCTCTACGTCCAAAAATTATGAAATTTTTGTGGGACGAACTAGACCTGTGTACCTTTCATTTCCCACTGGAATCACCTCATTATCAATTCGGATTTGGGAGATATGCCCGCTGCAACCTGGCAAGTCTGTGCAGTCTGTAACCTAGAACAGAAATTGTTTAGCTCAGTTTTTGATGATGTTGCTGTCTGTATCAGTGAAAACGTTCTATACAAAAGTTGTAGCAGACTCTCTAAGCTTTCCAACGATGTATGCCACGCCTATTTTGGATTTCTGGAACTCGAGTTACACTCCAGTTTTCGGTCTGCTATTGTAGACGCTCGTCCAGAAATTTTCAGTTATGTTATTTACCTTTTGTAAATAATTTGTAAAATTTTTTGGGAGATCTCTAAAGTTTGCACCTTTGCTTGGAAACAGATGGCCGCCAGAGGAGGACATGGTCGAGGCCGTGGCCGTGGTCGTGGACACGGAGCTTTGGTGGACCCACCTCCGCCACCGCCGGTGACCATTGAGCAGTTGATGGCCATGCAAGCGCAGCTCATGCAGACCGTGATGGACCGTCTTGGTGAGCAACCCGCAGGAGCACCCCCACCAGTGCAGGTCCGTGACAAGCGTGGTGAGTTTCTGAAAGGACGCCCACCTGTGTTCACACACGCCTCTGAACCTATGGAGGAGGATGATTGGCTGAGAGCTGTGGAAAAGCAGCTGAATATTGCTCAGTGCAACGACTTGGAGAAAGTCTTGTACGCCTCAGGCCAACTCCAAGGAGCTGCTCAGGATTGGTGGGAGTCATTCCAGTATGGACGTCCAGAGAATGCTCCAGAGGTCACATGGAAAGAGTTCACAGAGAACTTCAGGTCCTATCATATCCCAGAGGGACTTATTGAGCTGAAGCAAGAGGAGTTCCGGGCTCTCAAGCAAGGGTCCATGTCAGTGGCGGAATACCGCGACAAGTTTGCACAATTGTCGCGATATGCCCCGGCTGAAGTGGCTAGGGATTCTAACAAACAGCGCCGTTTTCTGAAGGGGCTGTATGATGGACTCCAACTGCAGCTGATGTCCAACAAATATGCCAGTTTCCAGGAGTTGGTGGACCGCGCAATTGTAATTGATAACAAGCGTAAGGAAATGGACCTCAAGAAGAGGAAGCTCCAGGGACAGGCATCGGGTAGCAACACTCGCCCGCGAGCCTTCCCGCAGCAAGGTTTTCCGCAGAGGAACCAAGGGCCACCCAACCAATGGAACAAGGGCTAGTACCCCCAGAGGAACCAGTACCAGCAGCGTCCCCAGTACCCACCGCAGTTGGGTAATCAGAGTCAGCAGCGCCCCCAGCAACAGCAAGCTAGCAACCAAGCTCCACGTCAGGGAGTGCCCAACAATGCCCCAATCAAGAGTGGCACCCCAGGCAACCCCAATGCCTGTTACAACTGTGGAGAGGTGGGACACTATTCGTACCAGTGCCCGAAGAAGCAGAACCGACAGGCCCCGCAGAACCAGCAAAACAACCAGAGACCCAACGCTCGACCTCCGTACACTGGCAAGGTGAACCATGTGTCGTCGGAATCAGCTCAGGAGGCGCCTGAGGTTATGCTGGGTACGTTTAGCGTCAACTCCATCTCCGCTACCGTACTTTTTGATTCCGGTGCCTCGCATTCTTTCATATCCCAAGCTTTTGTTAGAATGCATAGCATACCCCTGTGTGCCATGAAGGATCCCATGTTAGTTAATTCACCGGGGGGTAGCATGCCAGCAAATTATTGGAGCCCTTCCACTAGTATATTCTTAAGGGGGTAGCTTTCAAGGTAAATCCAATTGTCCTGAGAACCGCTGGAATTGACCTCATCCTGGGAATGGATTGGATGAAGCAACATAGAGCAGTGATACAATGTCAGGAGAAATCTGTGGTTGTGACATCTCCAAGTGGTGATAGAATTTGTGTTGAAGTGGAAGTGCAAGCTCAACCTACCGCCACCGTCAATCAGCTGAGCGATGTTGCTAACCAGGAGGACCAGGTGGTGGATGAATTTCCGGACGTGTTCCCCGATGAATTGCCAGGTATGCCACCCGATCGCGACATCGAATTCCTTATCGAGCTTTTACCTGGAACTGCACCCATAGCTAAGAGGCCATATAGAATGGGGGTAAATGAATTAGAAGAACTAAAGAAACAAATTAAGGAATTGCAAGAGAAAGGATTTATTCGTCCTAGTTCTTCACCTTGGGGAGCACCTGTTATATTTGTGGATAAGAAAGATGGCACACGGAGGATGTGTGTCGATTATAGGTCCCTTAATGAAGTCACCATCAAGAACAAATACCCACTCCCTAGAATTGATGATTTATTTGATCAGCTGAAAGGTGCTTGTGTGTTCTCAAAAATTGACCTCCGTTCTGGATATCACCAACTAAAAATTCGTGCGTCTGACATACCCAAGACAGCATTTACTACCAGATATGGCCTTTATGAGTACACAGTGATGTCTTTTGGACTGACTAATGCACCTGCATACTTTATGTACCTAATGAACAAAGTATTCATGGAGTACTTGGATAAGTTTGTAGTGGTATTCATAGATGATATCCTAGTATTCTCCAAAAATGAAGAGGAACATGCCAAACACTTAAGGTTAGTCTTACAAAAACTCAGGGAACATAAATTGTATGCAAAGAGGAGCAAATGTGAGTTCTGGCTGAAAGAAGTATCTTTTCTGGGACATGTGGTCTCTAACGGTGGAATAGCCGTAGATCCCAGTAAAGTGCAAGATGTGCTGAATTGGAAAGCCCCAGTCAATGCTAGTGAAATCCGTAGCTTTTTGGGTTTGGCTGGATACTATAGAAGGTTTATTGAAGGGTTCTCTAAGCTAGCCAAGCCTATGACAGCCCTATTAGAGAAGAATGCCAAATTTGTTTGGTCAGACAAATGTCAAGCTAACTTTGAGGAGTTAAAGAAAAGGTTGACAATAGCCCCGGTGTTGACCCTACCTGATTTAAGTAAGAGTTTCTCTATTTATTGTGATGCATCTCGCCTAGGCCTTGGATGTGTGCTTATGCAAGAAGGAAAGGTTGTGGCCTATGCATCCAGGCAATTGAGAAAGCATGAACTGAATTACCCAACCCATGACTTGGAATTAGCCGCAGTTGTCCATGCTCTAAAAATCTGGAGGCATTATTTGATCGGACATAAGTGTGACATCTACACTGACCACAAGAGTTTAAAATATATTTTTACTCAGTCCAAGTTGAACTTAAGGCAACGTCGTTGGCTGGAGTTAATTAAAGACTATGATCTGGAAGTGCATTATCATCCTGGAAAGGCAAATGTTGTTGCCGATGCACTTAGCCGGAAAAGCTATGCCAACGGACTTCAGTTGACATTTATATCAGCAGAGTTGCGAGCTGAAATAGAACATCTCAACTTGGGTTTTGTCAATAATGTAGTAGAATTGACTATAGAACCTACATTGGAGCAAGAGATACGTAAAGGTCAGTTGGAGGATGAGAAATTGAAAGAGATTGCTGAGCAGGTAGTGGTTGGAAAGGCACCAGGTTTCCGGTTGGATGAGAATGGTACTCTATGGTTTGGAAAAAGGATATGTGTACCTGAAGTGAAAGTCATCCGTGATATGATTCTGCGAGAGGCACATGATTCTGCATATTCTATACACCCTGGAAGCACCAAGATGTACTTGGACCTCAAAGAGAAGTATTGGTGGTATGGTTTGAAACGGGATGTGGCTGAGTATGTGGCCATATGTGATACTTGTCAAAGGGTGAAAGCTGAGCACCAAAGGCCTGCAGGATTGTTGCAACCAATGAAAATACCAGAGTGGAAATGGGAAGAAGTTGGTATGGACTTCATTACTGGATTGCCTCGCACTCAACAAGGATATGATTCGATCTGGGTAATAGTGGATCGACTTACTAAGGTAGCCCACTTCTTGCCAGTCAAAACCACTTATAGTGGTGCAAAGCTAGCGGAATTGTATATGGAGAGAATAGTATGTCTACATGGAGTTCCAAAGAAGATCGTATCTGACCGAGGAACTCAGTTTACATCACATTTTTGGCGTAAGGTACACAGTGCTTTGGGAACCAAGTTAAATTTCAGTTCGGCATATCACCCCCAAACTGATGGGCAGACCGAAAGGACCAATCAAATCTTGGAAGATATGTTGAGAGCTTGTGCCTTACAGTATGGTACTAGTTGGGATAAGAGTTTGTCATATGCTGAGTTTTCATACAACAACAGTCACCAGAAAAGCCTCAAGATGGCGCCATTCGAAGCTTTATATGGACGAAAGTGTAGAACACCTCTATTCTGGAATCAGGCAGGTGAGACCCAAGTGTTTGGACCTGATGTCCTACGCAATGCAGAAGAACAAGTGAGGATGATCAGGGATAATTTGAGAATAGCACAGTCTAGACAGAAAAGCTATGCTGATGTCAGAAGGAGAGAATTGAGTTTCAAAGTAGGTGACTATGTGTATTTGAAAGTGTCACCAATGAGAAATGTGAGAAGATTCAATATGAAGGGCAAGTTAGCACCGAGATATGTAGGACCTTTCAAGATTCTGGAGAGACGTGGAGAAGTGGCTTATCAATTGGAATTGCAAGAAAGTTTAGCAGGTGTGCATGATGTGTTCCATGTTTCACAATTGAAAAAGTGTTTACGGGTACCAGAAGAGCAGATTCCCTTGGAGGAGCTTACTGTTAAAGAAGATCTCACGTATGAGGAATATCCGGTAAAGATTCTTGAAACTGCAGAAAGAGTTACAAGGAGTCGCACTATAAAGATGTGCAGAGTGCAATGGAATCGTTATTCAGAAGATGAATCTACGTGGGAAAGGGAAGAAGATCTGAGAAAGTCTTATCCACAGCTTTTTGAGTAAGCATCATCCAATCTCGAGGACGAGATTCTTTTAAGGGGGGTAGAATTGTAACACCCTAAGATTTTGTTTTGTTTTAAAATAGCTAAATATGAATTAATTAGTTATGTGTGTGTGCATTTAAATATAGAGAATAATAAATTTTGTGAAATTAAAATTAACCATAAGGCTAATCATTTATTTTTGCACTCATGCTGTTGCACAAGTATTTTTGTGATGAGTGGTTTTGATAAATTTTTGAAAGGATTTGAAAATCAATTGGAAATGTGAATTGAAAATCAAATTAGAAAAAGGAAATTTGTTTTCTTTTCCCTTCCCTCCTTCTGGCCCGAGCGGCCGTTCGGCCTGCTTGCCCATTCCCCGACGGCCCGCTCCCTCTCCCCCTTCTCCTCTTGGGCCGCGGCCCAGCCCATCTCGGCCTGCAGTTGCCGCCCACTCTCCCGTAGTCGCTGACCGCCCGGTCCCGCACGTCAGTGCCGTCTTCCCCAACCGCCTCCCCGCTCTGAGCGCCGGTCAAGCCGCAACCGCACCCCCCCCCCGCGCCCACGACCTCCGCGCGTGGGAGCGCCCCGCGCCCCTACCTCTTCAAAAAGAGAAGCCGAGGCCGACCCGCATCAGTTGTCGAGTTTCCCCGTTCCCTCTCGCGTCGCTGTGCCCGAGAGAACCGCCCCGAGGTCTCCAAGCTCCGCCGTCCGCCCCACTTCGCCGGTCATCGCCCCCGAGCTGCCTCGACTCCGGTTGTCCGCTCGGTGAGCACCCCCACGTTCCCCTCTTCCTCCCCGTCCCTCTCCCGTGGCGTTTGGTGGTCTCTAGGGCCGTCCTATGTGAGCTCCGGCGAGCTCTTTCATGGCCGGCCATGGCGGGTGGCCCTCGCGCCTTTCCCCGGCCGCGTTAGTGGCAAAAACGGAACCCCCACCCCTTCCGCATCCTCCCTGTGAATTTGGTTTGGCGAATGGGGCACTTTGGCACCCAATCCCGCTGCTCCGGCGAACTCTTCGCCGCCGTCCATGGCGGGAGCCGCTCGGGCGTCCCCCGTGCCCGCGTTCCGTCCCGGAATGCGTTCTCCATCTTGCCCTCTTCGCTCCGGTCCGTTCGCTTTTGAAAATGGAGCCCTGGAGTGCCCGGCCGAACAGCTCCGGCGAGCCCCATGGCGGCGCCGCCGTCTTCTTCTTTGAGTCCGGCGGCCGGCCTCTCTCTTTCCTCCCCCTTCTTTCCTAGCCCTTCATCGCTTGATCAACGGCTGTGGGCAGCCGATACCCCTTCGGGGTAGAATTTGCTAAAGAGACCCCGTGTTTTTCATTTATTAACCCGCAGTCCTCGGCCAGATAGGAATTTCCCGAATTTGTTTTATTTTAATTCCGAAATGTTTTCAATTTATTTACAGAATTGCCACTACAGTAAAACGTGTATAAAATCGTCGTTTTAGCTCCGATTTGACCCGTTCAACTTGCGTTAGTTTCATAATTTCATAATCTACGCAATAGTGCTACTGTTAGACCTGTTAAGAGCTTTTGAATTTCTCAAATAAATCTAGTTAATAGCTAGCTTTTGGAATAGTAAATGTCTCGTAACTTTTGCGTTGTAGCTCCGATTTTCGTGCAATTCGCGTCAATGTGATCGTAGCGAGACGTAGATGATTTTGGTAAACATTTTATTCAGATTTATTTATTGATGGTGTACTGTTCTAATAGTAGCTATGTTTTGCTTGTATGTCTGCTCCGATTTGCGTGTTGTACTTCGTGTCGTACGAGTTCAGACGGTGAGGAGTACGTCGGAAATCCGGACGCGTACGAGGATCAGCAGGACCAGCAGCAGTTCGTGAACCAAGGCAAGTATAGCATGGGCCTACCTTGTTGTCCTATTCATTATATAACATACTCATTATGCATTTGTCTAATATTGCTCGACTATAAGGACTTCCTAGCAAATTGATGACCTGTACCTTGATTCCTATGGGGATTATTTGCATTTGGGTAGAAAGCTAGTGCTCTAACTAAACATGATCTACACATTGATTAATGGAAACAACGGATAATCATGATGATAGTAGTGGAACTAAAGGGTGATGGTGCAAATGATGTTGATCATGTTGCCCTAAACCCTCCGTAAGGACTTATCTGTAGGGCAAAAGCTGGGACTTACAGTGCAACCGTGGGAGTTAAATGGCTCTGACTTTAGCTCAGTAGTAGGATCTTTTCTAACTTATTAGAGGTTACCCGAAAGGGCGCAAGAGGGGCTTGCCACGTTGGGTATAGAACTGCCTCTGTTCAGATGTGTATAGCCTGCGGGAATTGTGCCATCGAAAGGGGGGTTCTCTATATCTGCCTGCCGAGGAAACCTAGCGGCCCTAACTGGTTAGAAGGGGCCTATGGAAGGCTTCATAGTGTACCCTGCCTGCTCACCTTGGAAGTGTTAGGGGGTCGACGGGCCCCGGGCATACGGGTAACACGACTCACGGGTAAAGATGCACAACCTCTGCAGAGTGTTTAAACTGTTATAACAGCCGTGCTCACGGACACGAGCGGCCCGGAAAACTCACAGAATAAATGGTTACTTGATACGTGTTGAACCATGATGATGAGATCACACTGATGCTTTCTCTTCTTAAATCTAGTAGTGGATCATGTGGGATAAATGGGAGCTTGAGCATAATTTAATAATGATTAATAATGAAATGTTGATCTACTAAAAATGCTAACTGCAGTCAACCGCGTCTAACCTTTTTGAGCCTCATGAATCCTCATACTATACTTGCGGAGTACGAATGTACTCACACTTGTTGCTATATTGTTTTTGGGTAAAATCCCGGATGGGTAACAGATGACAGTTTCTACGAGGACTTCCCGGAGGATTTCTAGGTTTGGGTCAACCAGTCGTCCTTCCCTGTGGATCAGACACTACGCCTGAGAGTTGCTATTTACCTTTCCGTTTGTTTATGTAAGAACTACGTGATGTAATAACGTTATGTATGTACTCAGTGATGATACTTCTGTTAATTTGTCGGCTTATGTGTGTGACTATTCCTGGGGCGCACATAAGATGTATGCACTCTATATTATCCTTTAATTGGAGTGTGACAATTTGATAATGTGGTGTTTGTGTGATGCTTGTCTTTGGTGTTGGTGAGTGTTATTATTTTCAAAATACCATAGGACAACGTTTACTTCTCACCGGAATTTTTTTGGCATTTTCTGGATTTAAAATTTCAATTTCCGTGAGCTTAATTTTTTCCTTGATCTCTTCATCAATCTTTTCATGAGCTCAAACTTATTTAGTTGAGTTTCTTATCTTTCCAAGAGTCTCCAGGATTTTTCCCCTGATTTTTCTGAGCTCCGGGCTATTTTTCGCGGCCAAAAAGGTAATTTTAGATTTTCTGGAATTATTTTATTCGCAGAATTAAAATAATCCTGAAATTAAGAAAATCCTAAAAGTTTTCAAACCCTACGACTATATATATGACGGCGTAGCACTCGACGCCCTGATTTCAGAAGTACAACCCTTATCGCGAGCTGCCACTCGTAGCTCCCTCCACCTCTCGCCGAAGTTCTGCATCTACAGCTTGCGTTCCGGCGAACTTCCGACGAGCTTTTCCGGTCAAACCGTCGCGTCCCGACGCTAGCCACCACCACCAAGAGGCAGCCCTCGTTGTTCTCTACACCGTGGTATATCTGTTTGCGTGAATCCATCGCCGTTTCATCGAGTTTCCATCTCATCTTGCTTCTTTCCGGCGAGGTTCCACCATGGCTGACTGGAGCTCCTCCAAGCTCAAGGTAGAAGATGATACTATTTACAGTTTTGCCATTAATCTTGTTTTGATCATAAAATCTTCGTTTTAACTCCGATTTTACCCGTTCAAGTTGCGTTAGATTCGTATTTGCGAGCTCTACATGTTAGTATAGCTGTACAGTAGGTTTGGGAAATTTAATTTTCGAGTTTATATTTAAGTAATTATTTATCTATAGGAAATCTTAGAAAATTCATAACTTTCACGTTTTAAATCTGAATTTCGTGATCTTTACGTTTGTGTGATCGTAGTAATGTGTAGAGGAGTTTTACAAACTTTTTATACTGTTTTGCTACTGTTGGTGTACTGTTTTAATTATGTCTCTTTGTTTGCTCCGTGTATGATTGCTCGGATGATTGTGTGTTGATGCTTGATGATCGAGTATAGACGGTGCGTAGTTTCTTGATGATCAGGAGTATTATTTTGAGCCAGACTAGCAGTATCATCAGGAAAGCTTTGATCAAGGCAAGTATAACACAGGACTATCCTTGTTACCTATTCAATGAAATTATCATACATGTGCATGTGCTTCCCTTGGCAACCTTAGAGATTATAACTTAGTGATTGATATCCTGATTCCTTGTTACCTACGGGTTATGCACTTGGGTAGTTGTTGCTAGTGCTAAATTATGAACAAGGATCTTGTAATTTGACTAATGAGTTAAGCAATCAACTATTAAGATGATCTTATTACTGTTGACAAAGGGGACTAGAGCATTGTGTTGTATTGATTGTTGTTGCTCTAGTTACTCTCCATAAGGACTTATCTGTAAGTGATAACCGGGATATACAGTACAGCTGTGAGGGCTATATGGCTCTGGCTTTAGTTGCTTAAAGGACCTTTTCTAGCTTGTTAGAGGTTACCTTAAATGGCGTAAGAAAGGCTTGCCACGTTGGGTGTAGGGCGAGCCCCTGGCCTAGTGTGTATAGGCTGCGGTTGTTGTGCCACTGGGAAGGGGGGTTCTACATCTGCCTGCCGAGTGAATCTAATGACCCTAACTTGTTAGACGAACTTTTAAGTGGCTTTATATGATTTCCGGTGTTTTGGGCCTAGCTAACCCATGCATTTGGAAGTTATGACTCACAGTGAAAGTGTACACCTCTGCGCAGAGTTAAAAACTGGTATACTAGCCGTGCTCACGGATACGAGCGGCCTTGGGGATTCTTACGGAATAGTTGATCATAATTGTTATATCATGCTTAATTATTGTTGCTATTATCATGCTCATGTTAATACTATTCATTATCCTTATTACAATTGATCATTGGCTCATTAATGGGAATTGGTTCATCTTGATGCTACTCAATTGCTAATTATATGATGATTAAAAGCTAAACGCAGTCAAACAGTGTCTAGCCTTTTGTGCCTCATGAACCCCGTGTTGTACTTGTTGAGTTCGACATGGACTCACTCTTGCTATTTCCCCCACACTCCAGTGTGTAGTAAGATGCTACTCGGAAGGACAAAGGTGTAGTGGAGTTTCCAGAAGACTAGTAGTAATGCTAGGCATATGTTACCCCCAGTCAGCCGTCCCTGAGAAGAATGGAGCCTAAAGTTTAGTCACTGTTCCACGGTACTCTGATGTAAGTGTTAATATAGATATGTATACGTTATATAATAACATTGTTTCTGATACTTTTTCATTCTGGCATATGTGTAGACTTCCTGGGCACACATATGGCAAGCCTGGTTTTGTTCTTTAGAAAACCAGGTGTGACAACAAGGATGCGAGGAAAGAAGGGGATTTGGCCGTGTACCTAGCCAATGCCGCTTACTAGACACGCCGACGAGGCTCCCTGCCACTGGCGGGAACCCGAGGACGAAGGAGGTGGACGGGGACGACGATCGACAGCGAGGGCGAGAGCGAGGGCGAGTGAGAGCGAGAGCGAGTGGGAGTGGCGCGCCACCGAGAACAAGTGAACAGTGACCGAGAAACCCTAGGGGGCGGTGAGACTCAGCTTTTATATGAGAGCCAGCCGGAGCTCGAGCTGGCCAAGTGGACCCACACGGGGGCGTGCGCATAGAGCTGGCCCAAGCCAGGCTCCAGAAAAATGGCCGCCCCTCCATTTTTCTATGGCCCGGCTAGCCCTTGTACGGAGGCCCGCTAGAGCCTGGCTAGCCTAGCTCCCAACGAAATCAAACAAGGCCAAATTTTCTTAGCCTGGCTTGGGCTGGCCTTAACCAGCAAACCAAAGAGGCACCTTATGTCCATTGTCGACGGGTGAGGTTATGAGGACTAAGTCACACGTGTGCATGACCTACCAACAATTTTCTTGCTGGTTTCTCATTTTCTTAGTTTGCGCTGGTGCGGTGCTCTCACTCTTTCTTAGTCTGGCATGGGCAGGCATATGGTCTTTGCTTAGGGATTGACCTCCCGTAACTCGTAGGTACTAGCTAGAGGTCACGTGTCGTGCTGTGTATCTATTGTGAGGGAGCTTCTTTATCACTTGGAGTGGTCATAGCTGGCGTGAGTCAACCTCCTAGGCGGCCTTGGGTCAATCCTTGCTAGCTTGGCGTCCTCGGCGGGCTTGTGAGCCCCTGGGGATGGCTTCTTCGTGTTCGGCAAGTTGAAATCCATGGCCACGAGGGCTCACACGTTCTGATACATGAATCCTCGTAGCACGACGACGTTACAGTTGTCGCGCCTTCGCTTTTGGTTGTGGTTGCTGCTCTTGATGAAAAGCTGGCGTAACCTGTCACTGCAGAAGTGGGTTCAAAGAGCGACCAGCTCGGACCACTCGGCTCAATGCGTCATGAACTCAGAGGGTCCATGTTGGTATTTCTTATTGTCACCACTGAGAATGGAGTCAGAATCCATCCCCGGCGATGACACCAGCAATACCGGTTGGCAACACTTAGCAACATCACTAATAATTAGCAATGCCACTAGGTAAGGCCTTGATAGTTCCTTAACAATTTTAAATATATGTCCGCAAGCGCACAGAGAAATCATTCTAGCACCCTAAGTATTCTGGGTGTCAAGGTGTTGAGTTACATTCGGAATAGTCGTTAGAATCATCGCTTTTTTCCTTTGGCCGTACTATAAAGGGGGGCATGAGCGAGTAGCTTGACCTAGGTGAGTCTTTTGTTTAGGTGTGGTGCACACTTGTCAAACTTAGCACTTGGTAGCTCAAGAATAGCTCAAAGTTCAGTTGGAAGCAACTTGGTTCAAGTTGCGTCGCGTTTCAGAGTCGTTAGAGACGTTTTTCCTTAACCGGACGCGGTGTCTGTCACGACCGGATGCGTCCGGTCAATACAAACAGATACTACGTTTTAGCGCTGTTAACCGGACGCAGTCCTTGCAAGGACCAGACGCGGTGTTCAGGCTGACACGTGTCACAGAAGGGAAAATAACTAATCGGACGCGATTGGGAAGTGATCGGCGCGTCCGGTCATGTTCCAGTAAGGTACTCTGACGATCGGACGCGTCCGGTCATCACTGATCGGACGCAGTCACGCGTCAGGTCAAAGTACAGTAAGCTCCCTATATGATCGGACGCGTCCGGTCACCCCTGATCGGTGCGTCCGGTCACTCAGCGAAGTGTTTCAGACTTTCAACCGTTACGTTCGACCGGCGCGTCCAGTCACGTCGATCGGCGCGTCCGGTCAACGCGTATTTTGCTAAGTTGGTAGGTAACGGTTGGATTTGACTGTGGGGTGTATAAATACATCCCCTCCACCTCTTTTAGAGGTCTCTTGCTCATTTGTTCAGCTGAGAAACACCTTTGAAGTGCTAGGGAGTGCAAGAGCTCTAGTGAGGGTAGTGATTTGAGAATCAAAGTTTGAGAGTCCCTCACTAGTGACTAGGGAGTAGCAAGTGTGCATCTATCTTCTCATTAGGCTCGTTGTGGTCAAGTGAGAGTTCTAGCTTGTTACTCTTGGTGATCGCCATCACCTAGACGGCTTGGTGGTGATTGGGAGTTTGGTGATCATCCGGCGAAGCTCGTGGATGACCCAACTCATCTTGTGAGCGGTTTTGGGCGATTCACCACGACGGAGTGTCGAAGAATCAGCCCGTAGAGAGCACTTGATCCTTGCGCGGATCAAGGGGGAGCTACACCCTTGCGCGGGTGCTCCAACAAGGACTAGTGGGGAGTGGCGACTCTCCAATACCTCGGGAAAACATCGCCGTGTTCCTTGCCCTTACTTTCAAGCATTTACTTTCTCGTATTACTTTCATTGCTTGGTTTACTTTCTGTCACACCCGGTTTTAAGGACAAAACCAGACATACACTATATGTGAAATAAAGGAGTCAAATCTCACATATAGCCGCAGATAAGTGTAATACCAAGAGACAAATGCTTAATATACATAACTCAATAGTATAAAATATACCTTAGAGAGCAACACAGCGGAAAGACAACTCCGAACACCGGGTGTAGACTTCACTCCAGGAACAAACTAACTGGTTGATCACAAGCCTAACAATTCCAGAATCTAACAGTCTGGTACCCTTCCTGAGATGTGGGAAATAGCAAGAGTGAGTCCATGTCGAACTCAGCAAATATATCATGGGGTTCATGAAGCTCAAAAGGTTTGACACAGGTTTACTGTGATAACTTTTAGTGAGTCATCTTTTAGCAATTGAGTAGCAACAAGTTTAACATAAGCCCAAATAACCTCATGATCATGTAAACGAGAATAATGTTAGCAAGAAACAATAATCATTAGTGAACATCAATATCATCAGAATTCATCGTTTATTCTGTAAGGGTCCAAGGCCACTCGTGACCGTGAGCACGGCTGTTATAACAGTTTTACACTCTGCAGAGGTTGTACACTTTCACTGTGAGTCATGATTACCCATATGCCCGGGATCGCGACTCCCAAAACACTTCCAAGGTGAGCAGGCAGTGAATCACTATGAAGCCTTTCAAAGGTTCGTCTAACAAGTTAGGGCCGCTAGGTTTCAGAAGTCAGTCCGTGTGATACACCACGCAGGGATCCACAGTCTGCTTTACCCCATTTGCGCCACAAGGGTAACCTCTAACAAGCTAGAAAAGGTCCTCATACTGAGCTAAAGCCAGAGCCATATAGCCCTCACAGTTGTACTGTAAGTCCCGGATGTTCGCTTACAGATAAGTCCTTATGGAGAGAAACTAGAGCACCATAAAAACAACCAAATATGCTCTAGCCCTCTTGAGCCATATTTCTATAAAGCATCTTTTAAATGTTTATTGCATATACCATTAGTCAAGTTACACATCATGGTTATTTATCTTGAGCACTAGCATAAATACTACCCAATGCAATGTCCCATGGGTGTCAAGGTACAAGATACAAAAACTAGGATATCCTTAGGGGTAACAAGGTAGACACATGCACATGAATTAAGTATATTAAAGGTGAATAGGAAACAAGGATAATCCCATGCTATACTTGCCTTAAATTGAGATCCTTTCTCTGATCCAAATCTACAATTAATAGCTTCTTGAATCTCCACGTAAATCTCACCGACTGGACTTGATCAATAAATCACCACACACACATCGAGCAATCATACACGAAGCAAACAATAAATAATAATTAGAACAGTACACAAAACATATGAAACAATATGTGAAAAGGTTTTAAAGATGTTCTACGCATTGCTACGAACACACAGGCGTAAAGATCACGAAATTCGGATTTAAAACGTGAAAGTTATGAATTTTCTAAGATTTTCTATAGATAAATAATTACTTTAATATAAACTCGAAAATTAAATTTTCCAAACCTACTGTACAGTACTACCAACGTGTAGAGCTCGCAAATACGAACCTAACGCAATTTGAACGGGTCAAATCGAAGTTAAAACGTAGAAGATATGGCCTAAACAAGATAGTGGCAGTTTTATAAATACCTAGTTTCGAAAATAAATCAAAATCTGGTTTTTAATGTGATCTAGACGGTGGAATTCAAGTAAATACCTCTTCTTCTTCTTGGAGTAGAACGCCTGGTGGCTTCGTCGAACGGCGATAAGAGAAGGAGGAGAAAATATAATTTACTATACAAGAGATTTCCCAAACTAGGGGCTCCTCTATGGTAGTTTTTTTATGTGCATTGCCCATGGGGTAGGTACGTATATATAGGGAGGAAAACTCTCCACCCCATGTCAACTAGCGATATGGTGCTAATTGACGTTGCACCATCCACCTCCGCTAATAGGCCTAAGTAATCATTTAAGCCCATTAGTAAATAAATGCATGGGCCTTTGAGATTTATTAGGATTATTGCACATGGGTTTTGAGCGTTGGAAAACAAATGAGAGATTTATTATTTTCGGAATTAATTATTTTCATGGATAAAATAATTCTAGAAAAGTCCAGAATTACTATTTAAGCCGCGAAAAAATACTCCGAAAGCTCCGAAAATTCAGAGAAATTTTCCAGAGACATTATGGAACATGAGGAACCCAAATAAAGTATTTGGAGCTCACTAAAAGGTAATTTTGGAGCATCTAAAAATTAGATTATGCTCACAGACAAGTGGAAACAAGCCATAGAAAAAGTCGGAAAAATTCCTGAGAAGTTTGTAGAGATTGATTGATGGACGAGAAACTGAAAGGAGTGATTCGGGTTACAAAGAAAAGATTTTGAGAGGCTCCAAACGAAAACTTGAGTTGAGAAACATGGAATTTGATTGCAGAAAAAGGATAAAGGTATAGCAGAGAAGGATAATTACCTGCTAAACACATTTTAATAAAAATAGTTTGAATTGATTTTTGTACCTCGGTCAAAACCAAACAATACAAAAACACAATGCATTAGCATGTATGCACAACAATGTTGCTACATCCTAAGATGAATTTTAATTTAACGAAAATTTTTATTTTCCTATGTTTTCATGAGCACAAAAATACATAATTAAATCATTTTAGCTCTATTTCCAAATAAGCAATTTTTCGGGTGTTACACTTTCCTAGAATTGCCATGCTAGACTAGGATTGGAACTTAGGGTGTAAAATTTTTTACCGGTAGAATCACAAGGAACACAAATAGGCACTAGGGGTGAACTTTGGCTTATAGGATTTAATTCTTGCAATTAATTTTTAGAGAAGCCCAATTCACCCCCCTCTTGGGCATCTTGATCCTTTCAGTTATAACAAATTATTCTTCCTCAATTTAAATAAGTTTGGCATGCTATCCACCCTTTTAACTTAATTCTTGTGGTGCTTATTGCTTTTCCAAGTCTTAGGTGGTTGCAAGATAGAACGGTTTAGTAGAATCACCAATCATTCATTCTTTGATCAACCTTTCATCCGGAGGTTTTATGACTTTTGCAAAATAAATGCAAGTCCTCAAATGATTCACTCAATCGCTTAATGTGTATGGTCCTCACAAAGGCATCGCTTTCTTTTCATCCTATCTCTAAAGGCTTTGAGTGGAGTTTTGGGTAGGTATGAATGAGAGACATACTTGCATCACATATATTGCTAAGTCAAAAACTGGATCCAAGGAGATGCAAGTCATACACTTTGATCAAGAAGTGCAAGTGTGTGGAATATAAATAATGGTTCCTAATTCTAAATATTTGTGTACACCTATGATCATGACTTTCTCTCTTTTTGATAATTACCTTAGAAGTATGGGCTATTTTTATTTCTTTCTTTTCAATAATTTGGAACCTTCACGTGTTCCACATTTTTTTCTTCTTTTGCTATTTTGAGACCTTCATGTGTCTCTTTTTTAGCATAGCCCTATACTTCTTTTTGGCATATGAAAACTTTGGAGAGAAAAACTCATAATAAATGAATAGAGTATTCATTTTGGTGGATGGAAAAGCATGTTTTTGTGTAACTCTTATTGTAAGAGCTAGCATTTTATTTGTGCGTATACGTGAATCTTGATCATGGGTGCATGATGAGAATCTCAACAAGGGTTACAAACAGTTTGACAAAACTCAAGGTGAACACAAGCAGAATATGACTAAGGTTTGAACTTGAATCATGTCATATGACCATGGTAAGAATTCATTGTCATCGAGGAACTTTCGATTTTTAGCATTTAGAAAAAAAAGAAACCTTCGGATGTCAAGTTTCTCTTAGAATAAACTCATAGCATATTCTATTTATGATATCATAACTTGCAACAACTTATAAAAGGATCATACTTTTGCAACCCATAAGTTTTAAGTTTCTAGGATGAGACTTTTTTAGCCAACAAACTTAAATCTTGAGGAATACTAAGTTACAACCATGGTATAGATGAATTATAGCCAGAGCAACTATTCATCATTTCAACATAGGAGAAACTAAACATTCTTAAACTATGGGTTGGAATAAATATTTTTGTTGTTTTTATCATATTTCATTTTTTGGGATTTTATAATTTTTGTTTTTTTTGTCTAAATGCTAATAATTAATAAATGCAGAAAATAAATAATGAAAAATAAATGATACTAGTTACCTCTGTGGGGGTCCTCCCCCAAGCTAGCTTGATGCTCATGGTTCGGGATTGTATCCCATGGACCATCAGTAGGCCATCCGTGCGTCATGTTGTTGCTTCAGCAGCGCGTTCACTTGCACCATCTGCTGCTACTGATGCTGCCATTGGGCCGTATCCTACACATGAATGTTAAGAGTATTTTGCCGCTCACCTGTGCGGACCTGAAGTCCTCTGAGTCGGACATTGATGCTATCCAACACATGATGGTCTAAAACAGACTATCGTGGGTGGACAGGTGGTGGTAGCCCCTTGGAGTCAGAGGAGTGCACTTGTGTTGTCCATGCCGTGTCGTCAGCCTCATGCCATCTCGACCCTCCAGCCAGTGACGGATGCAGAACACGATTGAAGGGGGGCTGATCTCTTCTTCTTCCTCTTCTCTCTCCATTTTTCTTCTTTCCTTCACCTCTTCTTCTCCCTCACCCTCCCCATACCTCCATTGTTGCACCAGC
Organism: Saccharum spontaneum; assembly: GCA_022457205.1. Taxonomy (NCBI): domain Eukaryota; kingdom Viridiplantae; phylum Streptophyta; class Magnoliopsida; order Poales; family Poaceae; genus Saccharum; species Saccharum spontaneum. The sequence goes on from CM039606.1 coordinate 15,751,118, forward strand.
TGTAGGGGGGCTGGAGCCCCCCCAGCCCCCTTGTAGATCCGCCCCTACCTCCAGCCTCGTGTGGTTGCGGGGTGTGATCCCAACCAGGGTGGTAGGTGGGTGTAAACCTCGGTACTTGCCCAGTCAGGAACCAACCCACATGGAATGCCTATGGCACCAATGGTGAAGGCACCAGTTGTGGCTGCTAAGAGATGTCTGCTTCGTTTCTCGCTCGGCTCCTCGTTGTAACATCCTAAAAATTTCATACTTTCAAAATAGCTTAAAATGATTTAATTTTGCTTTTATGTGTGCATTCAAATATAAAGAAATAATAAATTTTATGAAATTAAAATCAACTATAAGGTTAGCTACATGTTGATGCATTCATGCTGCAGTATTTTATTTATTGTGTTGAGTGATTTTGATCCAAAACTCAAAAGGATTCAAAAATCTTTTGAAAATGAATTTGGAAAGCTAATTTAGAAAAAGAAAAGCAAATTCTTTTCCCTCCCTCTCCCTTCCTCGTTTTCGGCCTTGCTCTTCCTGAGGCCTAGCTAGGCCTCCTTCCTCACCTGCACCAGCTGGCCTGCTCGCCTCCCTTCCTTCCCCCCTCTCTATCCTCTTGGGCCGGCCCAACCGAGTTGGCAACCGTTGCCGCCCCCTTCTCTCTGACGCTGGCAGCCCGGGCCTGCCTGTCGATGCTACCGTCCACCTCCCCCCACTCCCGCATCGCGCACAGTCAAGCGAAACTACCGCTGCCCTGCACCCACTCCTCGGTCATGGGAGAATCCTCATGCCCGGTCTCGATAAAAGGGGAGGCCAAACCCGCCGCCACCCCCCACTCCAGTTTTCCCCTCACTCAACTTGAGCTCACAGAAACCACAGCACAAGCCGCCTATCGAAGCCACCGTAGCCACGATCGCCGTCCGTCGCCCCTCAGTCGACCTGAGTAGGTCGTTGCGTGTCTCCACGCGCCAAAGAACCTCTTCGCTCCGTTCTCCCCTTCTTCCTTGCTCTCTGTCGACAAAACTTCGTCGTCGTTCTCTGCAAGGAGCCACCGTCCGCCGCACAGCGTGGTCCGCCATCCTCACCTCATCTTCGCCCTCAATTTTCACCATGGTGAGCTTCGCCATGTTCCCCTCTTTCCTCCTGTGCCTTTACATTTGTGAATTGTGGGCGCTAGCGGGCTTCTTGCTGCCGGCCATGGCCACCACCACACCGGTTGTGCCTTCTAGCCGCACTAAAGGCCTAGGCGGGATCGCCTAGCCCTCCTCTCTGTCTCAGTGCATTCGGTTTGTCGAATCGTGGCTCGTAGGCATCGTTTCCTGCATGCCAGGGAGCTTCTCACCGCCGTCCATGGCTCAGCCGCGCCAGAGTTACTGTTCTGACTGGCCAACTTCCCCCAAGCCACAACAGCCGTCCATCTCTAGATCAACGAACCAGATAGAAGATACCCCTTCGATGGCAGTTTTGTTAAAACGACCCTGCCTTTTCCCATATTTATGCCCGCAATCCTCGGCCAATTCAAAATAAGGATTTTATTTTTATTTATTTTAATTTGTTTAATCTACATAGTATTTATAGAATTGCCACTGATTTTGTTTTACTCATAAAAACTTCGTTTTAGCTCCGATTTGATTCGTTCAAATTGCGTTAGGTTCATAATTAAGTAATCTACATGTTTATACAACTATTAACCATGTTTGCAACTTTGCAATTTCATGGCTAAATTGAATTACTTAATTTGCTATAGAAGAACTTGTTTAATTCATAACTGTCACGTTTTAGCTCCGATTTTTGTGATCTTCGCGTCGATGTGATCGTAGTGAGACATGGATTCTTTTCATAAACCTTTTAACTTGTTTTCTATACTATTGGTGTATTGTTCTAACTATAGGCTTGTTTGTTTTGCATGAATGTCCCTGAAACATTGTGTGTTGCCATGTTGGTCGTGTTCAGATGGTGAGGAGTACGTTGGGAACCCAGAGTTCTTTGAAGACCAGCAGGACCAGCAGGAGTATGCTAACCAAGACAAGTATAGCATGGGATCTACCTTGATGTCCTATTCACCATTAATTATTTACTCATTTGCATGTGTCTAACTTTGATAACCATAAGGACATCCTAGTTGTTGATGACATGGTTCCTTGACTCCTATGGGTTAAATGCATATGGGTAGTTTGCTAGCGCTCAACGTAACATGACATGATCTACAAAATGACTAATGGTTCTATGGAACAAAAAGGTAAAATTTGCTTTTAAACAACTGGACTATAGGGCAAAAGAGCAAAAGACTTTTGATCATGATGCTCTCGGCCCTCCATAAGGACTTATTTGTCGGCAAAAGCTGGGATTGATAGTGCAACCATGAGTGTCACATGGCTTTGATTTTAGCTCAGTATAAGGACCTTCTCTAGCTTGTTAGAGGTTACCTTTTTGGCGCAAAAGGGGCTTGCCACATTGGGTATAGGACTGTCTCTATTCTTATGCGTATAGCCGTGAAGGAATTGTGCCATACGAAAGGGGGTTCCTACACCTTCCTGCCGAGGAAACCTAGCGGCCCTAACTTATTAGAGAAACCTATGAAAGGCTCCATAGTGTACCCTAACCGCTCACCTTGGCAGTGTTATGGGAGTAATTAACCCGGGCATTAGGGCAACACGACTCACGATGAAAGTGCACAACCTCTGCAGAGTGTTAAAAACTGTTATAACAATCATGATCACGGTCACGAGCAGCCCGGAAAACTCACAGAATAATTGATTACTTATAATGTTGTTATTCATGATGAACTACGATGATATTATGATGATGTTTGATGATTCTATTTATTCTGATATATGAACATGTGGGATTAACTGAGGCTTAAGCAAAATTTGATACACCTAATGCTAAAATCTTGACCTACTGAAAATGCTAAACATAGTCAACCAGAAGTCATGCCTTTTTGAGCTTCATAACCCAATGATATATTGCTAAGTACGATATGTACTCATACTTGTTTATTTTCTTTACTTGGATAAAAATCCCAGATTTGTAACAAATGGCAGTTGGTATGAGGATTTTCCTGAGGATTTCTAGGTTTGGGTCAACCAGTTGACAGTCCCTGTGATGGTGCTACCATGAGAGAGAGTTATCCTTTTATTTCATTTTGTGATGTAAGACTATGTGATGGTATTAAACGTGATGTAATATACACTATGATGTTACTATTCGTAATTTATTGACTTATGTGTGTGACTAATCTGGCACGCATATAAGGTTTATGCACTCTATTTTATCCTTCAAATTGAGTGTGACACTAGTCAACCTGACATACATAGAACTCCTACGTACTTCCTCTTGTGGAACAAGAGTGAAGGTTAGCTCTAGGGACTTATACAAATGGAGTTTAGGGTTAGGTAATGGAATCTCATTTTTATACCCTGAAAAAAATACAAGTCTGCCTACAGTATTATACTTCAAATGATGTCCTTGCATTAAGTACTTCTCATTAATAATAATGCATGGGGTCATAATATAAACTACATCTTGACCCTCCATTGCAGCAACACCATTGGCAATACGAGCAACAAGAGATGTGCATGATATGGATGTAGAAGCTTTGAACAAGTCTACCAATGTTTGAATATTTCTTTGACAGGAGCAATTTTAATCGTTTTAATCATGGCATAGAGTATTTGTAATTCAGCATGGTGAACAAATCTTATATCTTGCCTAGAAAATAAAGTCATGGCAATCCAACAATGCGTGAACCTCAAAGTAGGATGTTGAATATTCATATTGCGAGGTTGAAATTTTCCAACTACATTTTGACTAGAGATTTCTCACCAAAATTGATGATGATTAAAACCTATGAGAGCATGATCTAAGTCAATTGAGCATTTTCTTTGGAACCCTATGTGAAAACCAAGATCTTTCCAAGTGCATAAATATTCTATTTCAAACAAGTGGAAAGTGATTCCATTGTCCACTTCTTTTAATGAGCATAAAAATTGGATGGTTAGGAGGCAAGAACCTTCTTCCCAAATAGGATCAATGTCCTCCCATCCAATGACTTTCCAAATGGTGGCGAATTCGGGATCCATACCTATCGCTTGGAGAAGTGTGGGATCATATGTCGGTGTGTGGACGAACTCGTGATTCTTGATGAGGTTGTACGCTTTCATCTCCTGATCTCCCTCTAAGTCGAGGTGGCATGCCTCATCATCTTCCTCCATCGGTTGCTCTTGCTCTTGTTCTTGCTCTTTCCGTTGGCGTGGTTTCTTCATTTTTATGCATCGGGCTTTCTTTGGGCTCGCTGTAGTGTGCGCTTGAGTTACCATGGGAGCAACTTGAGCTCGGCCCCATGATCATCTTGAGGGCGCCGGCGACGTTCTTCTCGAACCTACCCATGGTGAAAACAACACAACAACAAGCAAAAACTCGGCCATGGGTTAAGGTTAGCACAAACTAGCTTGTGCTTGGGATTTTTGCAGAGCTTTCTAGTGCTAGAACTTAGTTGGAAAATGCTTGAAAGAAACTTGGGAGCAAGTGAGTGAGTGAAAATGTGAGAGTGTGAGAGGGGTGAGGGGCTCTCCCAGACACTTTAGTATTTATAGGCGTGAAAAACCAACAGGGCAAGGGAGGGGGCAACGGTCACGGCCCTCTGTCCAAGCAGCAGCACCAATGGCCACCTACAGGGTGCAACCGCACCCCTAGTGCACCCACACCTATGGTGGGCCTACTTGGCCTGTCCTTTGGCAAATAGTGGCCAATGGCCGATTCAAACTCATGACCGTTGGGACTTTGATCAGATCCCCAACGGTCTGCTCAAAAATGATTTTTCAACAAAATTTTATTAAATTTTTAATTTTTATAATTTTTGCAAAAATGATAACTAGTAATAACATGTTTTATTCAAAAAATGATTTTTATTTGATTTTTCTAAAAGTTTCATTTTGAAGTAAAATTCAAATTTTTAATCTAGAAATATTTATTTTGAATATTTAAAGATAACTACTGATTTACCTTCGGCAAGGGCTTGACATTTTTAGTCTATCGAGCAAGACTTTTCCTCCTTCACCGAACTACAGCTGCATTAGTAAACTCGGAGGAATTCTCGGGTTGCCCTGGGATTTTCCCCGTGTTGTCAACAGGAATAGCGACACCTATTTGAGTAATTTGAGTTTTTATCATCTTGTTAAAACTTAATTGATTTTTCACCGAGGAGGATAAACTTTCTATTTTAGAGTTGATGTTTCTAGCATTTTATCATTGTACAACAACTTTTTAGTGATATTTTCATTAATTTTAGCTTGGCCTAATACCAACTCTTTTAGAGAAGGTTGATTCGAATTATAATTCAAATTGTAGTTTGAATTACCTTGTGGGCGGGATTAGTTGTTCCACTTGTTATTAACTCCTTGTTGGTGAAACCCGTTGTTGATGAAAGCAACTTCTTCACGGGTTTTGTGGCAGTCATTCCCCAAATAGGTAATGTTCCTACAAACCCCACACGTCATGTGTGAGTCTATGGTCTAGACGGTGCCCTTCATAACTTCTTTTTTCTTGGGCCCGTTCCTCCAGTCTATTCATCAAAAGATCTATTTTTGCGGCAAGCATATCCGTCTCCTCCACGATATGCATATTTTTGTGTTTTTCTCTCTTCCCCCTAGCTTTGATTAGACACCATTTTATTGATGAGAGCCATGGCTCCATCAATGGTGAGGGAAAGGAAAGCTCGTCTAACAGCATCGATGTGCCCCCTAGACATGAGTGTTAACCCATCATAGAAATTTTAGAGCACTAACCAGTTTTCAATCCCGTGGTACGGGCATGCTTGGATGTAGTCTTGCAGCCTTTCCCACGCCTCGGGAATGGATTCCGTGGTGTTTTGCTGGAAGTTGGAAATTCGTCCCCTTAGGGCATTGGTTTTGCCCATGGGGAAGAACTTAGCGAGAAACACCATGGAACATTTGTCCCACATGTTGACAACTTCCCGGTCCTTGTAGAACCACTGTTTCTCCCTCCCCGAGAGGGAGAAGGGAAACAAGCAGAGCCTGATGCTCGTGGGTGTGACATCCTTAATGACAATGGTGTTGCATAGCCTGAGGAAGTGTTGGAGATGCGCGTTCACATCCTCACTTGGCAAGCCAGAGAACTGGTTTGCCTACACCATCGTGATGAGGCTAGTGTGGAGCTTAAAGTTTCCATTGCCGATGTTGACAGTCGGCCCAATGGGCACGTTGGCAATAGCAGGGATGAAGTAGTCGCGGAGTGTCTTGGCAATGATTGGAGTAGCAGATGGTGCGGGGGGTGACTAGTTCATTTGTTAATGGAGTGGCAGAAGAAGAAGTGGCATAGTACCGTTTCTTCCTTAGGAGTGCCTTCGGATTTTTGGTGTAGTTGTTCAGCAAATTGAAACCGATCATACACTATCATGTTTTCATCTACAATAGGAGAAAACAAGCAAAGTTAGCCTGCATAAACAACGGCTACCATACATGCATATTATCATGAACATGACCTATTAGATTCTTTAATCAATATGCCTTCCTCGGCAATGGCGCCATAAATGCTTGTTGGTATTTCTTAACGTCACCACTAAGAATGTAGTTAGAATCCATCTCCGGTGATGATGCCAGAAATATAGGTTGGCAATACATAGCAACATCACTAATAATTAGCAATGCCACTAGGTAAGGCCTCAATAGTTCCTTAACAATTTTAGATATATATCCGCAAGTGCACGGAGCTATCATTGTAGCATTTCACCTAGAAGTATTCAGGGTATCGTTATTTATATTTTCCCAAAGGAAGACATTAATTGATTAAGAGTCTAGTATGGATATGAACTTGGATAATATACTTGCAAGTACACAATTGCTTATAACAGGGGTAAGAATTGTATTCTCAAGATAGTGGACACAAACTTGGGCATTCCTCAAAGGATAGAATAAAAGAAAGGATAAAGAATAATCCTAAGTAGATCTTAGCATGGTCTAGTATAGTCATACAAAGATTAGTTAATAATCATAAAAGTTACATAATTAGTTTTAAAGCTAAGTGTGAAGTAGGTTGGGAGACCACCGAGTACTGGTCTACTAGCAACCTCAAGTGATAATTTAGACTCATACACCCTAAACGAACATGGAGGAAAACAAGGGACGGACAGGGCTGTCACCACCTGCCGCCTACTCCTCAACTGTGTAGAAGGACAATGCATTCACTTATTTCACCATACCCAGGCACCTCGCTTGCACACACAGAAACTACCCAAGTCCCCCCGGGACTCCAACCCTACGGATCGACAAGTAAAAGACTTGGGCACATCTAACGGCACGATGAACCGCCACCTCAACTTAGCTCTAATTCCAATTATATAAGTTATATGAGTGGTAAAGCATAAAGTCATATATGATACTCTCGTAACATACAAACTATACACTAGTTCATATGTCAAGATCATAACATAAAGACTATACTCTAGTTCATAAGTGTGACTATAATTATAAGATGAGAGTATGACTTTGGAAGAACTCATATTTCTATTCATACCACGAATCTCTCCTTCCAAGGAGTCAAGCCCTCCAAGGTAGCTTTGCCTTGCTCTAGACTACTACTAGACAGGTAAAAGTACAAGAGACAGTGGGGTGTGTGAGGTGATGCCTAAATGGTGTGCATGTGTTTTGTAGAGGGAACTCTACCCCCTATTTATACAAGGCTCTAAGGTGGTAAGGAGAGAATATCTGGTGGCAAGTCCAGTCTCTACCGCCTCTGCATGTCATCCAGACACCACTATACGAAGGAGCGACAGAGAGGTGCTAGGTGGGGTGCGCCCGCACCCTTGCTATGCCCTCTCGCCACCACCTTTGCATGGTGGGTCGGTGAGTGGTCCTAGGCTGCTCCTTTGGTGGTCTTTCGCCCAAATAACTTAAGTTGATGGGCCTTTCTATTTATTCTTTGCACATATCTGCTTTACGCTTTGTCAGAAAGTGCCTTCTTTATGTATTTTCCATGTATTTGTGTATATGTCCTGCAAAACAATAATCTTCCAAATACATGTAGAATTGGGTTAGTGGTAAATGCTTGTGTGCTAAAGATTGTTAATTTTTCCTCTTTTTATGTCTTAATTGGCGGTCAAATTTGATCATTGAGGACCACCAACAGTCCGCTTCCCTAGATGCATGTGCCTCTATCTAAGTGTTGATAGTTTGTGTTGGCACAATGGACAGCTAGTCTGTCATGAGGGATCCGATCCTAGTTCTAGGCTTGGCCTTGCGTGGCGTGGTGCCAGATAGCCACTTGATCCCCAACGATAGAGCCGCGTGGTGGCGGTTGGTTTCATCGCTCGTGTGCACCTTGACTTGTCACGTCCCGTTGGTAACGAAGACACTGCTTAGGGCGCCGCTCTACCTTGGGATCCAGGCTTCCTGTTGTAATACCCAGGTGTTTGTCACCAAGTAAGCAGTAGTTTTGAGCTCAAACATGACATGTTAAATGGTGATGAAGGTGTCAAGGTCAAATCTATGAAAAATGAGCCCCGATCTGGATTGGCACAACACAAGTTTGCTTAAATGTTGGCCCCCTTTCAGATATATACCTAAGTAATGTTGAAGGGGCTTCTTTCATGTGTCTCACATTACTCTCTATCTATATTGATCACTGGAAAAGTTTCGTAGAATTTGGAATAAAAAAGTCACATGAAATGATAAGTTATGTTCTTGCTTGAATGGCTTTACTAAGTGAATGGAAACATCGGTCATCAACTAAACCTCGCAACCTTGCCCAAATGACTCTAATTGAACTCTACAACAAAAGTCATGATGGGTTCGTGTTGAGCCAAGGTGGAGAAAATGTCCGAAACTAATGGAAACCCTAGTTTTAAGCTTTATCGCGATGCTATTTTGACCAAAGTAGAACTATAAGTTCTGTACTTATTTTGGTATTTGACTTTAAATTGAAGTTGTAGCTTGAGTGGTGTACAACAAACTTTGTTTTAGGACCCAAGTCTAAATCTCACTCCAAGCCTATCAAATAGAGGCTCCAAAACTGAATCAGCCGCTGTTTTCAGCACTTAGAAATTATTCTGTCTAGAATCTTGGACATCGATGTTGGCATCTCGTGTTCTCGGGATTTCATTAAGCAACTTGATTTGGTCCCAAAATAAAAGTTGGAGTATACATTGTGGAGAAGAGCATTCAAAAAGATGGCACCAGTTTGATTTTGTTTGACCATTAATTTTGGATTCTTGTTAATCGCTGTCAATGCATTGATAATGCCATCTTGGAGCTTAATAAGCTACTAATGGAGAACTCTAATGACATGGCACCTTAAATAGGAATTGTAGAGCAGGCTGAGATCAACAAACTTTGTTTAAGGCTCATGGCCCATTTTGGACTGGAGCTAGCCCAAATTGGCCTCCCAACATGGTCACTGTAAAAATCGCCAAGTGCCCGGCCATATGCCGACGTGCCCTACATGCATTAGAGTTTGCCCCGCCATGGCAGTGAGCTGCTACTGCATGTCCCTCCACGTGTCCGTGCCCCTGCCTTCGCCTGCGTTGATGTGGGGAGCCTGAGATTTCTCTCTCACCCATCCCCGCGCTCTCTCGGCTCTCTCCCTCGCTTTGCTGGCTACTGCTCGCGCGCTCACCGTGGCCGCCGGCATTGCTAAGCCAAGCAGAGCTTATTGATGTTGCTGCTGCAGGTGCTGCTCTAGCTTCTCCTCCGCTGCAGCGTCTAGCCGTGCCACGCACGCGCCGTCAAAACCCTAGCTGCGCCGGCTTTCCCCTTCCCTGTCCTTGCAGGGCCGTCCTACTGCTGCGTCGCTGCTGCTCCCGTGGCCGGGCCATCACAGGCAGCCGTTGGCAAGGCTGGTCCCTCCCTTGGCCACCGTGGACCAGCCGCCGCCCACCGGACAGCACTGCCCACAGCCGGCCACCGCTCGCCCATGGCCGGTCAACCCCGAGCCCGTGCTCTGCTCCTTTCTCATGAGAAAGAAGAAGAGAGGGAGTAAAATGAATTAGAAACTCTTCGTTGGGTCTAGTTGTGAAATCTATGACTCAGATGAATAGTACTAGGAAGGATCTATTTGTTTGAGTTTAATTTGTGGAAACAGCAGGGTCCCCGATGCAAGATCTACATTCCTTTTCTTTTGCTTATGCATATTTGGATGATCAATTTTGCAAATTCGTAGTAATTAGTATAAAATTCGTAAAATAGTAAATAAGGAATTTTTGGAATTCTTCTAAAATTATCTATGCAATGGATCTATAATATGGCATGCTTTTGTTTAAAGTTTTTGCTCCAAAAAAATTTATGCAGTTAGGTTTTTAATACTAGTCAGGTCTTGTCTTTTTCATAACTGCATTTGTTGAGCTCAAATAAATGTGAAATTTTTATGGAATTCTTCTCAGGTGATGGTTGATGTCTAGTAAAAATTTCAAGATTTTAGTCTTGATGGTTTAAGAGCTATAAAAATAACAATTGCCCTATGTTGCTTTGCTCCTATTCCGAACAGACTTGAAAGATTGTATTATTTGGCTCAGTTAAGTTTTGAATCATGCTTTGATGACAACAAATGAGTTGTATTACTTTTCTTAAGCTTTTCATAAAGCTAAAGAGCATAATTTTTGGTTAAGTAGATTTTTAGTTATAGTTGCTTAAATTTTTGTGGTTGTTTCTGCCCAAACCCAGATAGGGTTGCCTTGTTGGTAATGTGTGGCCTTGTTAATTGTATAATTAGCTCTAGGTGGTTATAACTTTTAAAATTTGCTAAGCTTTCTAAAAAGTCTAGAACCACATTTATTAGACATGTGGAACTCTAGTTATAGCTATTTAAAGTTGCATATCAGATTATGTCCATGTTTTGGATAGAGATGCATTTATTGAATTAATTGACCTTGTTAACTGTAGAATCATCTTAAGATGAGAATAAGAAAGCTGTAGATAACTTTATAAGCTTTTCAAAAAGTTATGAGTCATGTTTGTTGGAGATCTAGAACTCCAGTTATGCTTCTCTGAAGTTCCTATCAATTTTCTGTCTATAATTGTACCATTGCTGTTTGGGCTGCATGTGCAGTTTTGCTTGTGCAATTATTTTCATGGTGTAAATGATGTTTGCTGTGGTTGTAGTGAATACCAAAGTTGTAGCTAATTTCATAATATTTCTTGTGTTCAAATTTCATGACCATAGGCGTGATAATTTAGGAGTTATGAATTTGACAAATGATCTGTCATGTTTGGTCTCTGCTCTATGTAGATTTGAAGGATTTCATTGTTTGACCTAGTTAAATATGAAATCATGTCTTAGTGATAATATAAGATTTATATTGCTTTCCTTAAGCTTTCCAAATTATCCTAGATCATCCCTTTTGGTGTTGTAGAGCTCCAGTTATAGCTTGTGAAGTTGCATGGCAGAATCTGTCCAAGCCTAGACAGAGGTGAACATTTGTGCTTCATTGACCTTGTTAATTGTGGAATCACCTTGTGATGATAATAAACATGTTTTAGATAATTTAATAAGCTTTCTATAATGTTAAGGTTCATTCTTGTTTGATGTCTGTAACTCTAGTTATGCATTTTTGAAATTACTACTACTTTTCTGTCCTAGTTCTGTGCAGATCTGAAATATTGGCATGTTTGACCTAGTTAGCTTTGGAATAAGCTTTTGGTGATAATAACAATGTTGTAGAAAATTTCATTAGATTTCTAGAAAGTCTAGGATCACCTTGTTTAGATGTCTGGATCTCCGGTTATGGTCAAAACATGTGGCTGCTGTGCTGCTTTCTAGAAACTGCATGTGTAGGTTGATTGCTTTAGCTTACTCTTGCTTGGATAAATATGATTAACTAGTTTTTGATTGATGGATACTTGCAGCAGCTTGAATGTACTTGTCTTGTGTGTCATGCAGGATGTGGTTTCCATCTCCTATGTTATGTTTAAGTGATGATTAAGTTAAATAGCTCTAGGTGTTTATGTTAAGTTTGGTGTGCTTTCATGAATGTTTTGCATATTGCACTTCTATGCATTTATACATATGTATTGTTGCACCTCATTTAGGTATGCTAGATGCACCATGAGAAGGACATGGTGTTGGAGCCGAACCCGAAGATGCTGTTTGGAGATCTATCCAGAAGACGAGAGGACTAAGCAAGTGTCAATATAGGAGATACTCGCCAAGCGAGTGTCATCTAACAAACACTGATATAGTGTTAGATCCCAAGCAAGCCCCAGAGCATTCCAAGCCTCCTATATTTTTCATAAATATCAAATGGAGTTGTATATGTTTGATGCATTAGGTTATAGGAGTTGGATGAAAACACTTGATGTATATATCTTCCTTGTCCAGATATATAAATACCTTGAACCCTATATAGGTCCAGGATCAAATATATATGGTTAGTCATGCTTAGTCGGTAGAAGTCAAGAGATTTCCTATCACCTGTGAGATGTAGGTAAATATTTGGTTACGGTTGGCTATATTTGCGATCGTAGAAAATAACCATGTGTTAATAAATGAAAGAAGACCGGGCGGGATTGAGATAGAGAAGCGACAGGGCATGGAGGTCCTGGGTGCCTATCTATCCCTGTTTGTGTCAGTTAAGGACCGATTTGCTATACGTCCTCATGTCATGTTGAACGCATGCCTATCACTTAGCTGGTCGGATAAATCGTTCTGACCGCGAAGCCTAGCAGCTCAACTATGGCTGGAACCCGTTTTGTTCGAGTGCGCACCTTGGAGGACAAGAGGTTGTGCGGGGAACTAATGGCATGAGTCCAAGGGCGGGTAACCAGTCCTGAACGTCCTGGCAGATTGGATTCCCTGAGGGTGCGGCGCTGATCAGACCCGCGATTCCTGAGTTGTACCGAAGGTGACCTAGGGGATACCGTGGCTGGTGGACCTGGGTTTGTGTTAGAAATAATTTCCCAGCTGGGTAAAAATCGATTTGAGTCGCCATCTCCCCCGGATAGTGAGAACTTGACTGAGCAGCGGCAATGTAGATACACCTAATTGAACTTAATGGTTATGATGATGATGTTCTCTAATGACTACACCAGATATGGATACTAATGATTGTTTAGCATAATCAAGTGATTGCTCTAGTATAGGTGCTAATCTAGAGATGCCTAAATGAATAGTTTTAACTTGATGCTAAAGATATAATATGCAAGTTATGTACATAAGCTTTTATGAAAAATGTTGTCAAGCTAACTCCACCAATAAAGCCTTGCATACTGCTTGGTGTCACTTTAGTTTTGGTTTTTGACGGGTAAGTCTAGCTGAGTACCCCTCGTACTCAGGGTTAATCCCACCATGTTGCAGGTGCAGCTCTCGACCTGCTGAAGAGGGTGGCTAATCGCCGGTGGGCTCGGTAATTCTGTATAGTATTCTCTTCTTATGCTATTGTTGGAGGATGTCCCTATTGCTAGCAATGTATTTGGAACTTATGTTATTGTAATCATTTGAAAGCTATGTTGTTTTCTCTAATTGGTTTTGACACCCAAACTTATACTTTTATTTATGAACTCTTTTGTAATATTATTTCCGCTGCAACTCTGTTTATGTGATGTGTAATTGTTTAATCTATTATGGTCTTGGTTGTGAAGTTGATTTACCGATGTCTATCATGACACTCGGTGGACTACCGGGTTTATATGAGTGAAAGTATGTGCATGTTAACATGTTAAACGGGCGGTTCTGTCACACCCGTGTGGTGGGCCTAGACAGGATAGAGGCCAGTGATGGGCGTTAACCTGTTGACGTGGACGATCTCAAGGTTTCCTAAAAGGATGTGGCCACCAGGGGTCATTCCGTGGGTGAGCTCGCCATAAGCCATAGGCCTCTGGTTTCCTGGGCGGAAGACTTGGCCATGGCTGGTGATGAGAGAGGGTACTGGGCCCCTATGTAGGTGAACTCTAGAATGCAGCCCCTGGGGGCCATTACGAGAGTTTGTCCACCATAGGCCACGGGGTCCAGGTCTCCAGGGTGGAGGACCTGGCTATGGCTGATGATGGATGTGGGCACTGGCCCTTTGACTCCGATGAACTCGAAGTTCCCCTGACGGATGCGGCCATGGTGGGCCGTTCCACGGGCAATTCCATCAACGGTGTGAGGAGCCATCACTTCCTTCTCAACAACGAGAGTGCGTGACTATCCCCTACCTAGCGCACCAACTGTCGATGGTTTGTAGACCGACTAGTGAATTTATACGAATGTCACGCTGCTCTAGGAAAATGATGGTAGCATCCAAAAGACATGAGGAGTTATACTGGTTTAGGTCGGAGCCTTACATCCATTCTCAGAGATGATCGAGTGTGTGTTCCTCCTTGAATGCTCTGAAGTTCTTACAATAGGGGTGCGAGAATGGTGGAAGAGGTAGGAGATGGAGCTAGAGCTAAGAGGTAGACTGCCTGAATGAGAGCTTCGAGGGTCTGATGGCCTAGAAGGGTGCCCTAGCTGCCCTTATGTAGAGTTCAGGGCCAGGTCACATACAAAGAAGGAGGTTCTCCCAACCAAACGGACGTGAGCCTAAGGGAGGGAACCTAGCTAACTTGGCTTGCAAGTAACGCCATCTTGTCTTGGTGTAGTGCACGTGTGGGCATGGTTGTCGTCATAGTCTTGTGCCCACATCATGGAATGGTGTGGCGTGGTGTTACTATGCAGGTTGTGCTGGCACGGTAGACACATGGTGATTCGCTAGCCATCCTATGCGACGTGGTCTTCGCCGTGGCCTTCGTCATCGACTCCTGATCTCCTACAGGAGTCATATAGGAGTTGGTAGCTGCCACCAAGTCGCTGATCATATTGCTACTTGTGGAATCGGTGGCCACGATCCCGAGCCGTTGGGTCGTGGCCTTCGTTGTCCCGGATGGCCTCTAAGTCAATGCCACCATCGCAGATCTCATCCCGTATGGGTGGGGTCGTACATTCGTCTTGTCGGACCGTATTTGGACGTTGGCTCACCGTACTGGCTGTCATTGCTCGACGGTGTTGTCTTGTCTTTGTTGCATGGCAGAGGGATGGCGTCTGACCGGGCTGAGGGGACTGCTATCCCTTCGGTCCTTGTGGGGTCAGTGCGTCATGCCTGCTCTTATCAGAGCAGGTGTGCCTGGCGGAGCCTGATCTCTTCCCGTTCCTCCTAGGGGCCAGGACGGTGGAGAGGCCATGAGGAGTTATGCGGCGTGTGGTGAAGGCTAAGGGAAGAGGTTATGGTCAACCCCTGCCTTAGTGTTTGGCCCAGGTCTGCACAACTTTGCTGGGCCTCGATCGTTTGGGCTTAAACTGGCTGGCGTACTGGGGCCACCCGAGCGGCCAACTAATTGGTGCCTTGAGATACCCAGGGTATTATAACCCTGACATAACCATTGCACCTATTCTATTTTCTAAAAGAACTACAAACAACCTTACCTTTATGAAAAATACATAAAGTAACCTTGAAATTTTGCATCTAAATTCTCATATCTACTATTATGAATTTTTTAAAAATAACCTCCTAAATTTGTAGAATTACCTGCATATACCACTATTAAAGATAATGGAAGATAAACTATCAAATTTGCATATAAATTATCTACTTTTGATGTTATGACTTAAGAAAGATAATAGAAAGTAACTCTTAAAATTTAGTTATAAAAGCCCCAATATCAGTAAAAGACAACAACTTTAAATATATATACCACCTCTACCACTAGAAAAAGTACACTAAAACAATATTAAAAAAATACTACTACACACTAGTATATTGCCCGTGCTAACGCTATGGTGGTGTCTAGAAAAAAATAACAAAACTAAAATGAACCAAACCTGCTACTACTAACAAAAAAAAGCTCTTTGTTTTCTTTGAGAAGGCAAAAGAACCAACAACTCTCAGATGGCCTTTGCCAATGCCAATATAGCTTCTTCTTTTGGCATCCCATAAGCTCACTTGTGTACAAAATGTCACTCAAAAAATGAGAAACAAATGCTACGACCGTGCTAATGCCACAGCAACGTTCGGGTAAATGCAAAATGGAACTTAAATATCATTATCGAAAAATCTTGACAATACTGCAAAATGTCATCGTTGGCTTGAAATTTTGGAGACCAACAAATCAAAAGTGTGCCAACAGATTGGGCTGAATGAACTCTATTCTTTTCATCTTGATGATACAATTCTTATATTCACACAAACAATTTGATGGTAGACATGCTGTTGGTTCATTAAATTGTGGTAAGGAGTTTCTGTTCGCTTATGCTGAAATGTTGTAAGAGGGAAATACTGTTCCATGGCTGAAAAGTATCAATCCAACCGGGGAACAATTAGAAGTATCTACACAAAACGACCAAGCACATTGCAGTTATTAAACAGGATCTGAGGTTCTCACTTGTCAAGCATGATCAGCGTGGTGTTCTCCGGGTCCTTGAACCTTATTGTCAGCTTCTTCAGGAATCCGTTTTTGTCCTCCCCGTTGTACAGCATGGCAGCCGCCTTCTTATTGGCCTCCTTGACATCAGGCGTGATGGCATCCCGTGCATCCTTGAGCGGCCTGATGTCGATGAGCTGCGCGTTAAGCTCCTCGAGCAGCAGCTGATAGTAGCCCGCCCTGGCGGACACAATGACGTAGGGCTTGGAGCCGCCACCGCCGCCGAGAATCAACAAAACAATCTTGAGTCTTAACAATATCAAAAACATAATCTCAATCAGTTTTGGTGACCCAATAATTAACTGATATCATTATCAAAAAAATAATTAAATGATAAACCATAAAACATCAATGTACCAACAAGTAAAGAGTCACATCCACAATACAACATACTAACTAAACTAACAGCAAACATTTAAAATAGAATAATGGAGAAAAGCGAATATTGTGTGCGAATACCCAGATTGAGATATTAACAAAGAAAATTTTGAAAAAAATTGATTTCCTTTGGTATATGGTCACAGTAACAAGCACTTAGAACTGAGGGAGCATATCTGGTGCATGTTGTTTCAAGTTTCTTTTCAACTATATTTATGAATTTATACCTATTTTATTTTATTAAACAAATTCTTACCATTTATAATAAACAGGTTACCTTTAAAATAAATTTAGTAAATACAAAATACCATTCCAAAGCATAGAAGCTAATTCATTGACTCACAAGAATGGAAACGGTATTCTTAACATTATTACTCTAGTGTACAAAATTGATATTTCTAGCCATCAGAATATAGTATTCAATGATGCGGAATGACGGAATAAAAAGGAAATCCAAGTGTTTTTTCTACACAAATGTAAGCAATCAACACACCAGAATTAAATGACCGAATGTAATATTTGGAATTCCGTCTGAGGTCCCTTTACATATAGCATTTATTATTGTTTTTCTCCATTCTCCACCTACAAAAGATGTACAGAACAGCCAGGCATAAAATTTTCAGTCAAGAAATGATACATGCAATACAACTGGAGGCTTGCGGATTAATGTGGGATACACTACTACACGATTGAATTTGCGCAGCGACGGCATTTCGGCCTCCGTGGCGGGCACTGTGTTTGCCCGCCATAGTTATTCCGTGGCCGGCCACCGCGGCCGGCCACCGCGGCGCCCGCTGCGGGAAATGTCAATTTACCGCGGCGGGCGACCTTACACGCCCGCCGCGGTAAATTGACATTTCCCGCAGCGGGCGTCCTTACGCGCCAGCTGCGGTTAATGTATTTACCATGGCGGGCGCGTAAGGACGCCACGGCGGTAAATGTCGATCTACCGTGGCGGTCGGTTAATGTTGCCCGCCGCGTAAATGAACTGTCAATATACAACAGCCCCCTCTTCTTCATTCCCCACGAGTCTTCCTCTTCCAAACCGTGGGGGAGGCTTTGCTCTAAAATTTGACCAACCCATTGAATAGAGGTTTAGAGCTTTGATTTGGGGTAGGAGGACACCATAAGAGGTATGTAAAGGCTCTCACATCATCCTTCCTCTCTCTTTCTTCACTTTTGAGTGGCTCCAGATCTAGATCTACATCTAGATCTCCATGTTCATGGAGGAGAGAGAAGGCTTATATTTTTTAGATCTAGATTCATAATGGATGCATGAAAGCTCTCTCCCATCATCATTGCTCTCTCTTTTCCATGATTTTGGATATAAATCATCATTTTTTGTGATTCTCTTCTTTATTCGCACAGGCCTCATGGACTGGTCTGAATGGATGTACCAAATCAATAGAGTGAGTGATCTGCGGTACCTCACTGAAGTAAAGAAGTTCATTGCCGCTGCGAAAGCTCACCATGAGAGACTAAAGTGGACGACGACCATATGCCCGTGTTCTCACTGCAAGAACATGAAAGCCTATGAAGACGGCATGGTGCAATTTCATTTGATTAGGTTTGGTTTTGTGAAGGATTACACGGTCTGGACTCTTCACAGCGAAAGAGTTGATGTCAGTGGCGGTGCATCTCTAGAGTGAGCTCGTCATCCAAGATGGCAGCATTACCGGTGAACCAAGATCCTGTGGGCGCACCCGTCCCACCTTCAGCAGCGGCTACACCAGCCGAAAACGACAATAGTGCTCGTGACTACATCACGGTGGAGGATACACTCCAGGACATGCCAAACGGTGCCGATGGCGGTGGGGATGGTCAGGAGTTTACTATGAAGGAACCTGAGGATGTGCAGCTAGTTGAGGATTTAGTCAACCACGTCGACGAAGACGACGTTGTGTTTGGCAGCCCGAAGTGGT
The DNA here is from genome assembly GCA_022457205.1 of Saccharum spontaneum. Taxonomy (NCBI): domain Eukaryota; kingdom Viridiplantae; phylum Streptophyta; class Magnoliopsida; order Poales; family Poaceae; genus Saccharum; species Saccharum spontaneum. Next base: position 15,769,785 of record CM039606.1, read on the forward strand.
TGGAGAATTTTAGAGAGATGAAGCAAGCGGTAGTTGATCCTCTCTATAAGGACGGCAACAGTTGTCCAAAGGAGTGCACGGCCCTCCGTTTTAACCTCTAGCTGTTGATGTTGAAGGCCCGGCATTGTTGGTCAGACACTAGCGTCAACAAGCTGTTGAGTATCCTTGGTACCACGTACCCAACACCTAACAATGTGCTCGCCAATACCTATCAGGCGAAGAAGCTGATTCGGCCAGTGGCGATGAAACTTAGAAAGTTCAATGCCTGCCCTAACCACTACATCCTATATCGGGGCAAGGAGTATGAGAATTTGATGAGCTGTTCGCACTGCGGCTTTAGTCGGTACAAGAGGAATGCTGGCTATCGCGTGGATGCAGACGAAGACGAGGCCTTGCGGGGTGGTCCAAAGAAGAAGAAGGCGGCCAAGAAGACTAGTGTGGCCAAGCAGATCTCGGCTCAGCAGGACGAGGAAGAAGAGGGTTACACGCGTAGGAAAAGTCAGGCACTGTCGGTGTGGTACCTGCCTATGATTGACCGCCTGCGTGCACTATTTGGGAACCCAGATGATGCCAAGCTCATGTCCTGGCATGCATCAGCTGACCGCAAGAAGGGCGATGGCATGCTGCGACACCCATCCGATGGCCAGCAGTGGAAGGATTTTGATAATGCCTACCCAAAGTTTGGCAATGAGCCCAGGAACGTTAGGTTCACACTGAGTACCGATGGGATGAACCCTTTTAGTGAGCTTAGTAGCTCGCACAGCACTTGGCCGGTCGTCCTCACCGTCTACAACCTACCGCCATATCTATGTTAGAAGCGCAAGTACCTTATGTTGACCATGCTTATTTCAGTCCCAAGGTAGCCCGACAACGATGTAGATGTGTTCCTAGAGCCATTCATGGAGGAAATGCAGATGCTATTTGATGTTGGGGTCCAAATGATGGATGCATCCCGCAAGGAGAAGTTCACCCTAAAAGCCATCATCTTTGTCACCATCACCGATTACCCAGGTCTCTTCTCACTGTTGGGCCAGACCAAAGGGAAGACCGGCTATGTAATGTGCATCGACGGGACCAGTTACACTTACCTTAAGGGATCCAACAAGATGGTGTACACGAGGCATAGACGGTTCCTTGTCAAAAAGCACAGGTATAGAAGAAGTGTTATGAATGAATACTTTGACAATGAGGAGGATCCGTAGTGTGAACAACCAGAGCCGACTAGTTGGGGGCCAAAGGTGTATGAGATGGTCAAGGACATGGATCAGGTCAAGTTCAGAAAGAAGAAGAAGCCACCAGAAGAGGGGACACAGTAGACAAGGAAGTGAAAGCGGGACAAGACGGAGGAAGCACCGCCTATTGTCCCCGTCGTTCCTTTCAAGAAGAAGTCAATTTTCTTTGAGTACCTGTCTTACTAGAAAACACTAAATACACCCCATGCCATCGACATCATGCACCTCGAGAAGAATGTCTTCGAAAGCATGATCGGTGTCCTGCTGGACATCAATGGCAAGACGAAGGATGGTCTCAAGTCACGGACGGATTTTGTCAACCAGGGCATCAGGCAGGACCTTCATCCAACACTGCCTCAGAACGGTAAAGTCGATACCCCGGGTGCAGCCCACAACCTAACGCATGACGAGAGGATGACTATTTGCAAGTTGATGAGGGGTATAAAGGTGCTGACTGGTTTCTCTTCCAACATCAAGAGCCTGGTCTCCATGAAAGACCTCACAATGATCGGCTACAACTCACATGATTGTCACGTCATGCTGACAGTGTTCCTTCCAATTGTGATTAGGGCTATCCGTCCAGTGTACGTGAAGATGGTGATCACAAGGATGTCATACTTCTTTAACTGCATCACCTAGAAGGTTATCAATAAGGCTAACTTACTTGCCCTAAAGGAATTCATTGTGGAGACCCTTTGCTAGCTCGAGATGTGCGTTCCACCTTCTTACTTTGATATTATGCCACACCTGATGATGCACATGGTCGATCAGATTGAGCAACTGGGCCCCATGTACCTGCACCAGATGTGGATGTATGAGTGGTTCATGTCCACTCTCAACAGATACGTCCATAACCATGCTTACCCGGAGGGCTCTATGATTGAGGCATACACAACCGAGGAGGCCATCAACTGGTATATGAGGTACATAAGTGATGAGAGGGCGATTGGGCTGCCTATCCATCAGCACGAAGGTAGAACCATCGGGAAGGGGTGCACGGGCCGGAAAGTACGCACTGATATACCAAATAAAGAGGTGGAACAAGCTCATTATAGCATCCTTCATTAGTTGGTTAGCATGGAGAAATACATTGAAAAGCACCTAGAAGAGATCCGCGCCACTCATGACGTGACGCGCATGGAGGCATGGGTCTAGAACCATCACAAGAGCAGTTTCATAGACTGGCCCAAAGAGCAACACATACCCCTTAAAGGATGCCCCGATGAAGATACGGAGACCTTTAAGAAGCTTGCGTTAGGCCCGTTGTAAGGTCCAAATGGCTAGAGTGGGGGTGAATAGCCTATTTAAAAATCTACAAGCTTCACTAAACAACCACGTTAGTATAAAAGATGGCTAAGCTAATTCTAGCACTAGCTCAACTATACTAAGCAAGCCACCTATACAATTCTAGTGAAGCAAGGCTATGATCTCTAATACACACCAACAAGACTAAGTCACTAAGCTACTTACTCCTATGTGATAAAAGCTACACTAAGCAAACTACACTAGGAACAGTACAAGAAAGTAAAGAGCAAGTGACTTGATTCTTATACCAACGATGTAGAGAAGTAATGCACAATGATCAACCACAAGAGAAATCTTTGGCAAAGAGATGACTCAAGATTTTTACCGAGGTTCACTTGCTTCCCGGCAAGCTACTCCTCGTTGTGGCGATGCACCCACTTGTCGGTTCGCGAGCTAATCGACTATCAAGAGTCGAGCCCTCGACAGGCGCCGCACAACCGCACAGAAGATGGGGATCCTCCAAGCCACGAGCTCCACTAGAGTATCCAATTTGCGAACTCCCACGGGGAATGATCAAGAACCCCTTACAACACTTGGAGAGGGCTCCAACAATCTCCAATTGCGAGCTCAATCACCTCCGCTGCTCCAAGCCGTCTACCGTGTCGGAAAACACGGAAGAGTAACAAGAAATCTGCAGCAACTCGAAGATCAAGTGCCTCTAGAACGCAACTCTCAAGCAACGCACTTGAATCTCACTCAAGATGTGCAACCAAGCAAGGAGATGAGTGGAGGGGTTGTTCTCTAGCTCAAAGGATGTCTTTAGGTCTCAAAATGTGCAAGAGTTACCCTCAAACCCCGGACATCTTCTATTTATAGCAAAGGGGTACGCAGCTAGCCGTTACCGGACGATACAGTTGAAATCGCGCTGACCGGACGCTCCGGTCAGGGTGACCGGACGCGTCCGGTCACTACAGGACAAGCATGAGCAGTGCGCGTCAGAACTAGCCGTTGCCGTGACTGGACACGCTCTAGCGTTTGACCAGATACGACAGTGTCAGCGTCTGGTCGCGGTCCAGTAAGCTCCCGTCGAGACCGGACGCGTCTGATCGCACGTGACTGGATGCGCCAGCCGCGTCCGATCAGAGTCCAGTAACGGTCCACTCGTGACCGGACGCGTCTGGTCGAACGTGACCGGACGCGCCACCGCGTCCGATCGCATCTGCCCTCCGTGCTGAACTCCTGGGTGCATGACCGGACGCGCCGGTTCTGCGAGGGACCGGACGCGCCGGTCCGCGGCCCTTCTCTCACGCGCGTCTGTCTGTGGTTTGAACTGACCAGACGTGCCACCCACGTCTGGTCAATTCGACCACAGCGTCCGGTCACTGTATTTTTAGTGATAATCAATTCAGACTTTCACCACCTTTTCTCGCCTCCGGCGCAATAGAAAATAGGCATTTCATTTCCTCGAAAACGCCTGAATCCCGCGCTTGCAAGCTCGGCGGGGGGGGAGAGAGCGAACCCCAAACCCCTTACTACCGCTCAAACACCACCGCCTTCGCAAATGTGCTAACACCACCAAGTGTACACCATAATGTGCATGTGTGTTAGCATTTCACAAACATTTTCAAGGCGTTATGTTAGCTCTCTACTAGATCCTAATGCATATGCTCAAGACATTGATCTAGTGGCACTTGATTCCTGAGCTAACTGTGATTGCCCCTCTTGATAGTCGGCTAAGTATCCTAAACCCGGTCAATCACTTCTCTACTCAACTTAGACTGGCAAAAGGAAAACCCTATGGTTATACCTTTGGCTTGCGCTCTTAGATCCTTCTCTTCCACTTGATCATCATGTCCATCATTTTATGTGCATTTCTACCATGATCGACATTTCATGTCCATGCACCATTTCTTTGTGATCTTGTGGCCACCACTCCTTGCCACGTACACCTTCATCACATGTGTTGCTTATGCCTAACTCAAAACACTTAGGGTCCGTTTGGATGGCGTCCAGAAACTGTCGTGCCCAGTCTTTGGCCATGCCAAAAGTGCGGACTTGATTTCGTCCGCCGAACTTACGGCACGTTTTGGCGAGGAAATTGAACTAGCGAGCGTTGGCGAGGCCGTGGCGTGCCATAACTGCTGCTACGAACCAAACGGAAGCCAAAATTGCGGCGCGGTAACTGCAGCACGGTGCGGCAAGGTTTGGTTATGAACCAAACGCGCCCTTAACACATGGCATTAGCAACTTGGTGTCATTAATTACCAAAACCAAACTTGGGCTTTCACTCGTCCAGCCAAATCACCATGTGGCAAGGGTATGATGTAGTGGGGTATAGGTTCCACATGAAAGCGAAGGACAAGAAGGGCATGGCACAGAACAGTGGTGTTCGATACAAGGGCATCGACAAGTCCACGAACAAGAGGACGCAATACTATGGGAAGGTCAAAGAAATATGGGACTTGACTATGGCCAAAACATACGCATAACTGTCTTCCGGTGCCAGTGGGTCAAGCCAAAAGCAGTTGCAGTGGACAGTTATGGGCTAACCACCGTGGACCTCAAAAGTATAGGCTCCAAAGATGATCCATGGGTAGTAGCAACCAATGTTGCGCAAGTGGCCTACTATATCCATGGAGAAGACACAAAGAGGCACGTGGTTGTGTTAGGAAAGCAGCGGATCGTAGGAGCTGATAGGGTCTAGAGTCCTGAACAATACAACAATTATGAAGAGCTCCAGCTTTTTACCGGTCATCCAAAGAAGTTCAAAGCCGTCGAGGACCGATTCAACAATACTAGTACGAAGCCCTGGGCCCGCCCTGATGGTGAGAAGTGGTCCGTGAAAGCGCCTGCACCAAAATGATATGTAGTGGACTCCACTAAAGACAAGTGTTGTAACTTATCATGGAACCATATGTATGCATGCGACATTTTCTATTTTGTAACTTATTATTAGTGTTGTTCCTTTTGTATCATGGAACCATATGATGTACTGCTCACTACTTTGCACTACTCTCTACTAGTACTACTGCTCTCTACTACTCTCACTATACTACAACTACTCTACTCTACTACAACTACTCTGTACTGCAATTGGTTGCTATTTTTCTTATTAAATTCCACTCCTATAGTGTGGCAAATGACTTAAAAATAGGGAGATGTTTACCACAGCAGGCAAAGTAACGCGCCCGCTGCGGTGGTTACCCACTGCGGCGCCGAAGTGGGCAACGTAACATGCCCGTTGCGGTAAATGATTTACCACAGCGGGCGCGTTAGGTTGCCTGCTGTGGTAAATGGCGCGTATATAATATGAGAGCCCCCACCCTCTTTGACCAAGTTCTTCACGCGGTTCATTTCAACCCTGAAGGGCTGCCAAATTTGAATGCTGCCGTCGCCGTGCACCTCCGTCCCCGCTCCCTACCTCCTCCGTCGTCCTCGTCTCCGTCCTCGCTCCTTGCCTCCTTCGCTTGCATCACCTCATCGCTCCAGGCGGAGCCGTTGCTAGGGCTGAAACCCTAGCGACGGCCGCCATCATCGCCGCCGTGCACCGCTGTCCCCGCTCTCGTCCTCCTCCGCCTTCCCTGTCCCCATCTCCGTCCACACGATGCCTACGTCATAATGCTCCAGGGGGAGCCATGCTAGGGCCGGAACCCTAGCTCCGGCCACCGTGCCGCCCGCACCGGTTCACTCTGCATCAGCCATCTTCTCCTCCTCTGCACTAAACAACCCTACGCACCTCCTCTGGTCACTAGGTTTTGCCCACCCTGTCTTGTTCTTGCCTGTTGATGCCAATTTTATGATCTTGCTTGAGGAAATGCTAGATTTTGAACTCTGTGATGCCAATTTTCGATATCCATTGCTGCCTGTGTTGCCAATTTTATGATAATGCTGAGCAAATGCCAAATTGAGGTCATTTTTTCTGAATTGAGCACATTTTCCAAATTGAGCACTGCTTACTATGTGCCTATGATGCATATGTCAAATTCCGAGCAATGCCAATGCTGCCAATGCCTATGATGCCAAATTTTAGCTCTGTGATGCTTGTGATGCTTATTTTAATGCTACCTGTGATGCCAAATTTTAGAAGCAACTAGTTTAGAAGCGCGTGATGAGAACTATGTACATGGATTTTTCTTTGTATTCAGTAGCTTATTACTCATCTTCTATAATTGTGTCTATACAACTAAAATATCTGTTCTTCGTAGCTTTCTAATGGCGGAGGAACCATTAAAAGAATGGCGCGACCCTACCCCTAGCAGCTCGTCCACTAGCCAAAAAAAGAAACCTCGTACTGAGGAGGAAGATGATCCGAACTATGAACTGAGGGAGGAAGCACACAGTGCGAGGACTACGACCCTACCGATGGTGCCTCGGACCTTGGAATTCAGAGAAGAACAAGAGAGGGACGAAGAACCCCCCTCTCCCTCCACGTCAACCCCATCAAATAAGTCTAGGGGTCAGAAGACAAAGCTGAGAAGGGGGAATATGCAAGGCACAAGGTGGAGACGACGAAAGACGTGCACATGATCCTCTCCGTGGGGCGAGAGGGAAAACAGTTGATGCCACCCGAGGTCCTTGCCAAGTTCAGCAACCAGTGTGCCTGTATAGTCAAGGACAATGTGGAGATCACTTGGGAGGACTGGCACTCTATCCACATATATCTAGGGTGAGATGACGAGGTGCTTCCATTATCCCAAGGACACCAATATGGGGAAGTGCAGGGAATGGGTCATGCACGTGGCTTCCACAGCACTTTGCAACTTCAAGTCCATGCTGACCAAGAACTACCTGAACAAAGGGAAGTCACCCTGTGTCAAATACAATATGGTAAAGGAACATCACTGGGAAGCTTTCAAGCAAATGAGATCAACCCTCGAAGCGAAGGCAAAGAGCACCAAGTTCAGCACCCTCGCGAAGAAGAACTAGCACCTCCACCACTTGGGCATGACTGGGTTTGCCGGTAAGAGGCCCCAGTGGCAGGCAGAAGAAAGGGCAAGAGAAGCGGCAGGCGGAAAAAAGGGCAAGAGAAAGGGTAAGAGGCCCCAGTGGCCTCGATGTGAGGGGACGGGACTACATTTATGCCCGCAAGCCGAAGAAGCTCAAGGATGGCCTGACCAAGTTCAACAAGCCCAATTTTGAGGCGGTGGAGAAGATGCTCATCGAGGCCGCTGCTTCCAAGGATAGCAGGAGCTTCAAGGTTCATAGGGGCCATGACTTGCTGACCAAGGTGCTAGGAAACCCCGAGCACCGTAGCCGTGTCCATGGCGTGTGCTCGAAGATGAGCAAGAAGTCGATGGAGTCGTGGCAATCTAATGCTGCCACGTATAAGTCGAGACAGAGGTACAAGGAGGGCATCTAGCAAAAAGGCTACGACCAAGGCTATGACCCGTGCCTCAAGTGCAACATAAGCAGACAGTGCCGATGATCGAGGATCACCCAAGGCCCTCGATTGATGACATCAAGGAAGTCTTGCATGTCCACCTCTTGCTCCCGTTCGTAGGTTCAAGAAGTTGATTGTGGGTGAGGCAATTTTACATCTGCCCCATGAAGTCCTAGATTTCAGCCTCGAGCAGATCCCTGAGAACTATGTCCTCGTGACCGTTATATGGAATGTGCCTGAACATGAAGACTATGAAATGAACCATCCCACTTTACAACACGTTAGGTTCCTTGGACATGCGATAAGTCATGAAGTCCTATGGAATAAGGATGACATTGAGATCATTCCACCGACGCCGATGCTAACATCGACGCGATGGCGACGCTGGCATCACAATCCTCAGCTGTCGGATCTTGTCCCCCAGATGACGGCGGCGGTGATGGCGAAGGCGATGGTGAAGGCGATGGCGGGGTTGACAAGGGCAGGATGCCAGCGGCTGGCCAGCGGCTGGAATTGACGTTGCAGTCATGGGGGCTTGCCACACCAGAGTGAAAATTCTAGGGACTCGCCACCTGTTCGTCCAGAGAAAACCTGGTCCGGCCGACACAACAAAAGGCATTCTCGGGCCTCTGATGGTCGTGGGATGCATGGGATGGGAGAGAAATTCGCTATAGCGACGAGGACATGAGTGGATGTTATCGAACCAGCGTAATACTGGCACGAGTTATAAATACACATAATGTTTTCAACATTGATATGGCCTGTGACAAATACAGTATTTTGACTAATATCTTTCCTTTTCAATATTTATTTTTGTTGTGATATGTTTATAAAACATAACAAATTGACAACTTGGATATAAAACTATACTTTGTAAGTATGGTGTTCAATTTGCTATATCTCTACTATATATAATGGACCAATCAAAATTATGCTAGGGCCCCCAGGAAAACGTCCCCCGCTGAGAGCCTCCAACCATTATGCACCCAGAAAAATACACACAGGAATTCGTCTCCATTAAAATCAAAGGCTAATAGAACATCTAAACCAAATCCGATAGCCATGATTCAATGTGTGATGCCCGGCTTCTCACCCCGCCTTCTCACCCCTCATGCAACTGCACCCCGCGCACCCCCCGTACGCCCTCCGTGTGGTCAGGGATTGAATCCCACGTGATTTCTCCGGTAAAAAGAAAAAAATGTCCGCAACCTATTCCTCCACGCCGCAAAACCCTAGCCCGCTCTGGGGGCGCAACCCCAAGGCGTCCCCGTCCTCCTCAACTGCTCATCCTCCTCTCTGTCTCTGGCGGCCTCCTCCGCTCTGGCTGGGCACCGTAGCCACAAGCCGGGCCGTCATGAGGCCCCCGCCAACGTGGACATCGCGTGTTCGCCGTCACTGCCCTGGTCCGCGGCAGTTTTGGTTAGGGTCGTGGTCGGCGGGCACGGATCTGAGCCTCCATTGATGGACTTCTTTCAAGCCACATGCGATGCCTCCCTCGTGCTTCAACTCGGCCGGATGCCAGCCTCTCTCACGCTGCCCACCCCTCCACCGCCCGGGCCTCCCTCGATGCGGCGGTCAGCAGGCTCAGGAGGCAGCATCGCAGATCCGGTGAAGGATCTACTCGGCGGCTGCAGGAGCAGTTCCACCTGAGCAGATCAGTGAAGGATCCGATGAAGGATATGTTGGAATATGATCGGTTCAGCTAATTCCCGAACTTAATTATATTAATTAAAAGTTAATCTTTTGGTCCCCACTAGTCATTAATTTCCAACTAAATAAGAAACTTTCGTGATCGGCGGCAGCCCTTAGAATTCTAAGGGTTCGGCCCCAGTCCCATAGCGCCATTATAAATAAGAGAGGCGCCCCTGGCGTCACACTCTCTCATTCACGTGACTTTTCATATAACCAATCACTTAGGCGCTGGAGGGTCTAGAAACTTCCGTATCCCGTCCAGGCCTGTCTGGCCCCTATTTTAGGGTCCACTGTGCACCACGTATCAGTCCCTGGATCAGTAGCTGATACGTACAGATTGAATAAGATTGATATCAAAAAGCATACTTTTATTGATAATGGGGAAACACATTACATAGTTTATATTACATAGCTTGGGCCATTGGCCTTATAATATACATCAAAGTTCCAATACAACGGTCCTATAAAGTCGTGGTTCCATTCCTACAAGCAATTTGGAGTGCGGACGTAAACCTTATTCCTGAGCTCAATCTTATATCAGTATCCTAGTGGTCCTCGAGTAGCTCCTTAGCATAATCGTACAACTCCGTCCTCGTACACACTCTTGTCGTCCCATCCTGGCGTAGCCTCGATGGCTTCATCCTCGTATGTGCTCCTGCAGTTTGGTTCAAAAAAACATAGAATGGAGGGAATTGAGTACATAAAGTACTCAACAAGCCCTAACTTTAGGGAGGGTGAGGTGAATGGCAGAGGCTATTTGTGGAGGTGGTCTTATGGTGGAATTTTATATGGTAGTAGTAGAGTTACATAAAATGGAGGTTTGGGCCCTGGGAGAGTATTAACCCTTCTCGCCAGTTCCCGAGGTATGTCAATTATAACTTACTAGTTTAGTTGATTACAACTTACCCGATTATCATAGTTTTATTACACATAAAAAGAGTCTAATCATTTGAGACCTCGTCCCAGTGGTTGCCTATTCCAAGGACGTGGCTATTTGAATAGATTTTATACATTCTGCAGAGGTTGTACACATTTCCCCACATGATAGACACAGTCTGACACCATCGTCATGGTTCATAAAGGCCTAATGAGATCTCATACCCGGATGGAATGACCTTAGGCATCCATACAATACTACCACGGCTTACCTAGGGGTCGAAAACTCAAAACAACTTGGATGATCACACAACATCCAATAAATAGCGACTTGGATGATCACACAACATCCAATAGATAGATATATATAGAGGTGCTCGCACACGGCACAACGATAATTTTACATGGAAGATCACTTAGCATCCATGCCAACCAGACCACGGATGATCACCCAATAACTGTGTCCTCTCCTGATAGTCCGTTGCCACTCCGGCCTCCTAGTAGTGGTTGTACTTCTACCTAACGGAGTGTGAGATCAAGTCTACCCATATAGACATGTGGTTGTACGAAAATCTGGCTAGGCGAGATGGCAAATGAACCGATCCTTATATGACCGAAGCGAGTATCTCCCAACAGGAATCCTCACTAGGCGATCATATCTAAAAGGATATTCCACACCATGTGAAATATCCTCACTCGCTCCCGTCGGAAATAAGTTTTAGCCCAACAGGTTATATTAATTAACAACATAGTTCATGTTCTTAAGCTCATCCATACCACCAAAATCTCATAATAATCCAGAAAAGCTCATAACATATCTTCAATGCACAAGAGCTCATAACATATCACAGATGCTCATAATATATAACAAGGAGCTCACCAATACATGAAAGTGGGTGGTACAAATATATAATGTAAATTAAGTTTATTAGATAATGGGTAGAAACACAAAGTGATGGGTTTTGTGGTGGAGGTGGCAAGACGTGGTGATGGTGGATAGGGGAGTGGCAAAATATATGGAGGGAGATGGTAGGTGGGTGTAAGGACTTGCCTCCGCTCGCTGATGATAATATCCTTATTCCTAGATTCTGATTCCTGTGCTTCTTGTTTCTCTGTTTTCCTGTAATTGTAGTTTCGGATTCCATCAAGTTCTCTCCACGTTTTCTATCCTATGTTGTTTAGCGTTGACAAGCAAGGAAGACATCAAACAAGTAGATCAAACAAGCATAATCAATCAAAGTGAGAAAGTGGTCCTAGATGGGCTAGCTCTATCTGTTTGATGGGTTTACTTCTAAGGCTATTATTATTATGTCAATTTGAAGTAAGGTTGAATGGAAGGAAATCCACCCAACAAGGTGTGGCTCCTATGGGTTAGTTTGGATGGTAGGGTTATCTGGCGAAAACCAGACCACATTATTATATTTCATTATTATGTGAACCTGAAAGAGAAAGGCTGACCAAGTCATCATAAATGACTTGACTAACCCCTACACTTCCACCGGGTTTAGGCGAGGTTAATCAAGTGGGTTCATGTACATGTATTCATATACATGAGAGGGGCTTAGGTGGTTACATACATGCATATGCATACATATACACATACAGAATGGGTGGGTGCAACTATGGGTTAGCGTTAATACAAATAAAAGAAATGGAAGAGAAACAAACTAGAATTTAGATGGGCACCAAAAATTATGAAAAAGGATATGGGTGTGTAGGGTTTAATTTTAGAAGATTTTTGGTGGAAGAATTACGAGATTCAGAGTTAAATTATTTCTAGAATTTTAGATGGTGGAGAAGGCATGGGAAAGATCTGGATAGGCTTTGGAGTGGCTCTAGTATTTTTAGAAATTTTCTAGGATTTTCTAGAAAGGGGAAAAGGGCTTACTCACACTCCTGCGTACACCTTCCGGGCGCGTGTAGTGTTTTCTACTTAGCACAGTTACTAGCATGCACCTTCTCCCTGTGGAATGTTGACTTTGCATGGCACTGTTCCATGAACCGCTTGTTCCACCCTTCGGTTTGTGTGCACCACGTTCACGGAAAAAATGGGAGGTAGTGGATTTGTCGGGCTGCCACATGGGGTCCGCGAGATGGCATGGCGTGCCCCCCATTGGTTTGGAGTGACGTGGTCAGTACCCAGGCTCCCAAGGCTTATCCGGTTCACGTTTCCTCCTGCGTCCGTTCGAGAGAGATAGAGTGGAAGAGAGAGGGAGAGAGAAAACAGAGCAGAGCAGAGGGACGGCATGATGGCAGCAGCTTCGGCACCGGCGGCGATGGCCGATGGGCTCCGGTGTGGGGCTGACTGCAACACTCGAGCGGCGCAGAGAGACGAGGGAGGGAGACGCGGCAGCGGCAGCGGCAGGAGAGCTCTGGTACGGGTCACGGGGCTAGTCCGGGCAGCAGAGCGAGCACGGCGTTCGACGGTGGGAGCTTCGGCTTTGGCGGCGGTCAGCTCGCAGGCGGCTGCGGTTCCCTTGCTGCTTCAACTTCGGCGCGAGCCGGCCGGGGCAGCTGGGTGGCAATGCTTGGCGGCGCTCAGCTCCGGCGCGAAGTCGGCAGCCGAGGCGAGGGCGGCTCCGAGTCCGACGGGCAAGGACTCCGCGGTAAGCGAGCTCAAGCTCTGCTCATCGACACTGCTGGAGCAAGCAGCCGGAGAGAAGCAGAGCTCGTCCTCAAGTTTCCTGCGTCCGAGCTTGACGGAGGTGTGTAGCCACGGTGGCCTCGCTGGCTTTTTATAGGTGCGAGTAAGGCGGTGGGGAGGCGGCCGATATTTTCCGGCATGGTAGGCTGGCAGCGGATGGCTCGAAGGGACAGCTGACGCCCGTGCTCATCTTCCCCAGCTCCGGGACAGGCGATGGCTGGACCGGGTGGTGCATGATGAAAGAAATATCTCCGGCCGGGGAGATATTTGCCGGCATGGTTGGCTGCTGCGGCTTCACTGGAGCATGGCAACAAGGCGGCAGCGGCTCCGCGTGTGAGCTGGCAACGGCTTCACGGGGCGGTAGACGACTTGAGAGAGAGGGTTGCCTGCTGTGCGGAGTCAACGCGCTGCAACTTTGCCGGGCCAAGGGCATGTTTGTACTGAGCCAAGGAGGTTGGGCTGGCTGTGCTCATGCTCGGGAAGGGATGTTGAGCTCACACGAGAGGTGTGATGAAAATGCCTTCGTATTTCCATGTATTTCAGAAAAGAGATTAACTATGAAATGAGATTTGAGGAGGTAAAAGGTTTTGGAAATCCAAGGGATATTTTGGTGCCGCAATAAATTCTAAAAACACACAAACACTCAAGAATGCAGATGGTGAATTTTTAATGCAAGGTTTTTGGGAAAAGATTTTTCTAAAACGGTTTCGCGGAAAATAAACTAACAAAATTTAATTTGTCACTGGAATGTAAAAAGTTCAAATTTTTAGTGAATTTTAACCCAATGAAAAACACAGGGTGTTACAAGGCCAGTGCCGGTGGCGTCCAGAAGACCGCTGCTACCTGGTACGACGAGTTCATCACCTGCAGAGGTTCCCAAACCCTCAGCCGGTGATCTACGTTCATCTACACCACTACCGACGACTGCATCACCACCGGAGGCACCGATGGCGACTGCCAATGCTGGTCTGGCACTATCTACTTAAGTATTTCTGCAATAGACGATTTGTGGTCATGTGCTAGACTATGTATAAGATCCAGTGTACATGTGCTACATGTTTTATGCTAAGATTAGATTCAGCAATCGGTAGCAAGAGCCTACTTAGATCTACCGTGACCCTATTAAGTGCTAGATCATATTTTATGCCTCTGTCATGTTAGATTAATTTTCGGCTAAAGTAAGATTAGATGCTTGTTATGTCACCTAAGTGCCGAATTAGTTTCGATCTTAGTTTTAAGTTCATGATTAGGCTAATTAATTATGGTTAGGGTTTTCTAATTACCACAATTACTCTCGGTTTTTGCTTGATCTTAAGAAATTAGTAATCTTTTCCATGTTATAATGACTGAGTAAGCAATTAGAAGGAGATGATTGGGCAAAATCAAAGAAAAGTCCCAAATACTCCCAATTTTTTCCCCAAAATCAAGAACTCTAACCCTAAGATTAAGCACCTGAGATTGAAATTGATGGTGCACCTGTGCGGTTCGTATCCGGATTAAGGCCGGGTTGCCGCTGCCAGTAAATGTGGTTCGTACCCAGTGGCCTTAGGCCGGGTCACCACGACCGCGTAGCTGTGCATGAGTGGGTGGCTCGTACCCGGCATTCAGGCCGGGTCGCCACCGCCGCCGCTAGAGCCGGGCCACGCCGGTGACAGGGTGCCACTGAAAGGGCGCTCCGCATGGGGCCACGCCGCCCGCGCGCGTGCCATTGGCCGCCGCCACCGCCGACGCATGTGCCGCCGCCGCTGCGCCATAAGCTGAGGGGCTGCCACCATGGGCTTCTACACCGGCGGGGCCAACAGGACAGAGCCGCGTGCAAGCTCTCACCGCGCGCTGCCCAGCCAGCTGGTCGGTGCCAGCCGTGCTGAGCTATCCTGCTCTCTCTTTGTATGTCTCTGCTCTCTGTGGCTGCTGTCGTGTAACACCCCAGTTTCCAAAAGAAGACCAGACTCGTCATATGTGTGCCCAGAAAGTCCACACATATAATAATAGAATAGAAATATAAGAAACAATATTATATAAGGCGGAAAAACATACTTATATTAACACTTACAACTATCAAAGTACGCAGAATGATTGCTAAACTTCTCGGGTTCCATTCTTCTTAAAGACGGCTGACTAGGGGCTCCGTATGCCAAGCACTTCTGACAGTTCACATCATCTCCTTCTTCTGAGCAGCACTTTACTACACACTAGGGGTGTGAGGGAAATAGCAAGGGTGAGTCCATGTCGAACTCAACTAGTACAAACGGAAAGTATAATGACATGCAAGGATTAAACAAAGGTAGACTAACACGGTTAATTGCACGTAAGCAATTTTAGTTGGTGGCTTTTAATTAAACAACCTGTTACTAAGATGAGTAGAATATCCCAACCCTTAATTAATGTGGAGTAGAGATTATAAGATTATTAATCATCATCATTATAATTATTAATACAGAGGTAGCAACCTCCAATAGTGACATGGGGTAGCAACCCCAAATAACACGGAATAGCCATTCCGCCAAACACCAGGTAGCAACCTCGCCAAGAATCCATGTCCAAGTAACCATGTGAGTCCAATTTACTCATCGTGTCAGAGTCTGGGCTGCTCGTGTCCGTGAGCACGACTGATATATTAGTTTTAACTCTGCAGAGGCGTGCACTTTAACTCCAAGTCTTTATTCCCATTTGTCCGGGGTAGCTACTCCCCAAAACACTCCCAAGGTGAGCAAGCAGGGTTTCACTACGAGACTTTTCATAGGTTCTAGCTAATAGGTGACAACCCGCTAGGTTTCTGCCTAGGCGCTGGTAGCCGGCCTTATAGGGAGCCCGAGTAGCCACCTGAAGTCTACCCTTATAAGACCCGATCTACCACAACTTAATATTCATTACCTAAGCACCCCTTTTGCGCTGACGCCCCGGGAAGTTGTCACACTACTAGTAGAGGTCTTGATACTACGTCAAGCCAGAGCCATATAGCTTGAAGTTGTACTGTAAGTCCCAGGTGGCCGCTCCACAACTAAGTCCTTATGGAGGGCGGCCACAGGTACCCCCGAAAACTAGGCCAAGCTCCAGTACCCGTTCCCCCTTTCACCACCACAATCACGATGCTCGCAACATCACAACTTCTCCATCACCGGAGTGACCATTAAACACCATTTATTATTAGTCATCATTGAAGAGTTTATTAGGCAATGTTATTACTTTCATTAGCATGTGAAAAGGTGAGTGGAGCAGCTAAGCATAACTACATATAGCTACACTACCCGAATATGGAAATCCCAGGTAGACAAGGAATGATAGATAGATCTAGTCAGGTCCTTAGGGTTTGCAATATTAAGACACATGCAATGAAAGTAAATGTGAAATTAATGAATATGAGCAAAATGATCAAACGGTGTCTGCACTTGCCTTTTTCCCAAAGTCTAGCTGCTCAAAAGTCTTCGGCTTCTATCTTCTAGTCCCCAGCTTCTGCTACACTTGTCGGTCCTTAGCTCCAAGTCTTCAACACTAAAGAACCGCTCTCCTTCTACTCGTAGCAACCAAGCAAGACAAATAGACAAACAAACAAACACGACTAAGAACAATACACCACTTACAAGAAAAAGCTTGAAAAGATTGCACTAATCGGTATGGCTCATTGCTATGATCACGAGAGCGCAAGAATGACGAAGAACAGAGCTACCGTTAAAAGGACACGACTATCTAGGTGCTTGCGACCTAACGGAGAAGACAGATTCTAAGCTTGATGCATTTTAGTTAATGAAATAAGGTGATGGATATTTTCAGAGAAATATCCTAAAGTGTAATTAACCAAATTATATTAAATTATAAAAGTTGGAGTTAAACCTTAGTAATATTTTATTTATAAATATTTTATAGTATTTAAGTCATATAAATATTTATACTTTAGAAAACATAAAACATGTGAGAGCACTAATCAAACTATTTCATATTTCGAGATTGACCTAAGCAAGTTATCATAATTGAAAAGGCATTAATGTTGATACTCACCATATTAACATTTAATATTATTTAAGACACTTAAACATTTATAATTTAGAGAGCACAAAACATGTGATAGCAACTAATCGATTCATCATGTTTCGTGATTAAATTAGGCAAGTTATAATTAACAATGAAACATTTAAGTTGTTATTTATCAAGTTAACATTTTATTTACAGAAGGCCGAGATTATAAACCTAAGTTGCTTTTAATTAAAAAGAAATACATTACATAACATTAATCAAATTAATATAATTAATTAAATTCATGAACACAAACATGATAAACATCGTTGCTAACGTGTAGCTTATGGTTGGCACGTAGCAACGCAATAAAAACGGAATTATAAGACTAGATTGCTTTTGATTATAAAGCTAATAAATAAATATAAATCAAACTATATTTAAATTAATAAATTCATAATCAGGATGATTAAACTGCAGAGATTAAACTAGCGCTACTGCATAGAACGTGACGTTACGAAACTAGCGCAACTCGAACGAACCAAATCGGAGTCAGGATGATTAAACTGCAGAGATTACGAACCAATGGCAATTCTGCAAATACCTTCATCTTCTTCCTTGCAACACCCGTACAGGCATGCCAGCCATGGAGGAGATCGAGTGGGGGCCTGCTGCTGCTGCTGCACATCGCGGAGGAGGCCGAGGACGGCCGGACTGCCGGCAGCGGAACGCGGCCGCGGGGCGGCGCGCTAGGCCCGCGGCAGGGGCTTGCCGCAGCCGAGCCAGCCTGCACAGGGTAGCCCGAGCGGCGGCGGCCTGCTGCTCCACGGAGCCACGCAGGTGCGCGCGGAGGGACGGGGCGCGGGGCCAAGGCGCGCGGGATGTGCGGTGTGGCGGCGCGGATGGTCTCACCGGCGGGGGAGAAGATGGCCAATTTGGCCGCTTACCTTGCCGAGGGGAGCTTCCAGTGGCTCGGCGAGGTCGGTCAGGAAGAAGGGAAGGCTAGGGCGGGCGTAATTTGGCGGAGGAGCCGCGGTGGCGAGGCGAGGCAGCCGCGGCAATGGCGCGGTGGCTGGGCGGCTGCTCGGCGTGCTGTGGGCGCTGGCGAGGCACGCGAGACTAAGCCAGAGCGAAGTGAGGCGAGTGAGCGGGAGCAGGCGAGTTCGGGCGGGGTAAGCGCGGGGCGACGGGGGCCACCGGGGCGCGTGTCGCGCGGCGTCGCCGTCGCTCGGCCATGCGGCGGCCGAGTCCTGCCGCGGCGCCACGACGTCGCGCTGGCGCGGGCGCGCGCGCGGGCGAACGCGCGGGCGGTCACGCAGGAGGGGCCAGGCCGGCTTCGGCTCGCGGGCCGAAAGGGAGGCCGCGGCCCACTAAAGCGAAAAACCGATTTTCTTTTATAAATAAAATCTTTAGATTTCTCTATTTGCTTCAAATTTGAATTTGAAGATGAAAAAGAGGTTTTCAGAACTTTTTCCCAAAATAAAAGTTGTTCAAAATTTAATTCTCTACAACTTTCATGTAGGGCACTTTTCGAAATTCTAAATAGATTTTGAATTTGGGATTTAAAGCTAAATTTTTAAGTAAAAATTCATTTTTCTATAATATTTTTAAAAGCAAAAATTGAGGTAATTTGAATTCAAGAGTTGCTCCAAAAATCATGTTAATTTACTCTAGATTACCTAAAATTGTCATTACCCAAGAGCATACCACTTTTTAGCACTTACATTCAAAGTTAGGGTTCTAACTAATTGCTTTTCAAATTTAAATTTAAAAGGACTTATATTTTATGCAATGATAACCAAGTATGTGATGCTTATGACTAATGCCTTGGATGCTAATGCATGCTTAACACCCAGGGGTGTTACAGCCCTCCCCCTTATAAGAATCTCGTCCCGAGATTTTGAGTTACGAACCATTTATTGTAAAAATCTTTATACGCGGTTTGAAGATATTCTCCCGTTTCCCATGAAGCATCACTCTCATCATGATGGCTCCACTGAATCTTGTAGATTGTTACCACTTTATTTCGAGTGACTCGGTCCTTAGTATCCAAAACTCGAACCGGTTGTTTACGATATTCCAAGTCCGCCTTGATTCGAATACCCTGAGGTTCTATTCTCTCTTCTGGAACACGCAGACACTTCTTTAACTGGGATACGTGAAACACGGGAAAGATCGAACTCATCTTTTCTGGTAACTGCCGCTTGTACGCCACGGGACCTTTTTTCTCTATGATCTGGTATGGTCCTATATACCTAGCAGACAGTTTCTTCTTCATTCCAAACCGTTTCTTGTTCATTGGGGTAACCTTCAAATAGACATAGTCACCCACTTAGAAATCCAATGGTCTCCTTCTCTTATCTGCATAACTCTTCTGACGGGACTGTGCAGCTTGCATGTTTTGTTGGATAATACGGACCTTTTTTTCTGCCTCATCTACAAATCAATTCCGTAAAACCTTCTTTCTCCAGGCTCCACCCAATTTAACGGTGTCCTGCACTTCCTGCCATACAAAGCTTCGAAATGTGCCATCTTGATACTCTCTTGGTAACTGTTGTTGTAAGCGAATTCTGCCAACGGTAACCAGGATTCCCATGAACCTCTGGATGATAGCACACAAGCTCTAAGCATATCTTCAAGCACAGCATTAACTCGTTCTGTCTACCCGTCTGTCTGTGGATGGTAAGCTGTATTACGAATCAAACTAGTGCCTAAACCTTTATGAAGATGTTCCCAAAAATGAGAGGTAAACTATGAACCACGATCAGACACGATCGTTTTTGGTATACCATGTAACAGGACAATCTCAGCAATATATTTTTCCGCATATTGAGGTGATCGGAAAGTTGTCTTAACTGGCAGAAAGTGAGCTGATTTGGTGAGGCGATCTACTATTACCCAAATCGAATCATGTCCTTTTTGTGTGGTGGGAAGACCAGTGATAAAATCTATACTTATATCATCCCATTTCCAATCAGGTACAAACAAGGGCTGCAAAAGTCCTGCGAGTCTCATGTGAAGAGCTTTAACTCTACAACACATGTCGCAACGAGCAACATAAGCTGCAATCTCCTTTTTCAGCTCTAACCATCTTCTCTGTCTCATGTTCAACTCAGATTGGGTAAAAATGTATTTGAGACTCTTATGATCTGTAAAGATATTACACACATTCCCAAGTAGGTAGTGTCTCCAAATCTTTAGAGCATGCACAACTGCTGCAAGTTCCAAATCATGTGTAGGATAGTTAACCTCATGCTTCCTCAATTAACGTGAGGCATAAGCAATGACCCTTCCATTTTGCATTAGCACACATCCTAATCCATTCTTAGAGGCATCACAAAACACATCAAACGGCTGTTCTATATCTGGTTGGGCCAGAACAGGAGCAGTGGTCAACAACTTTCGTAAGGTGCCGAAAGCTGCCGCACACTCCCATGTCCATACAAACTTATGATCCTTCTGTAACAGACTTGTCATTGGTTTAGCAATCTTCGAGAAATCCGGTATGAAGCGACGATAGTATCCAGCTAAACCAAGAAAACTTCGAACTTCATGAACTATGGTTGATGACTTCCAGTCCATAACCTCTTGCACCTTACTAGGGTCTACTGAAATTCCATTTTCAGACAACATGTGACCAAGAAAAAGAACTGTCTTAAGCCAGAACTCACACTTGCTGAACTTAGCATACAGTTAATGTTCTCTAAGTCTAGTCAAGACAATCCTAAGGTGTTCTGCGTGATCTTCTTCATTCTCTGAGTATATTAGAATGTCATCAATGAACAAAATCACAAACTTGTCTAACTCTGGCATGAAAACGGAATTCATTAGATACTTAAAGTATGCAGGAGCATTTGTCAATCCAAAGGACATGACAAGATACTTGTACAAACCATATCTGGTAGAGAACGCAGTCTTAGGCACATCTTGCGGCCAAATCTTGATCTGATGATACCCCGATCTCAAATCTATCTTGGAGAACACTTTGGCTTTAGACAATTGGTCAAACAAGATATCAATTCAAGGAAGAGGATACTTGTTTTTAATTGTCACAACATTCAGTGGTCGATAATCCACGCACATGCGTAAGGAGTTATCCTTTTTCTTTTTCACGAACAGTGCGGGGCATCCCCATTCAGACGAGCTGGGACGAATCAAACCTTTCTTTAGCAAATCCTGGAGTTGCTTCTTCAATTCTGCTAACTCATTTGGAGGCATCTGATATGGCCTTCTCGAGATTGGTGCTCTTTCAGGAATTAACTCAATGGCAAACTCAACATCTCGGTCTGGTGGAAGTCCAGGTAACTCCTCTGGAAACACATCTGGAAAATCACAGACTACTGGAATCTTGGCTAGCAGAGTAGTTTGGACAACACAAGTCGTGCTAGCTAAGTCTACTTTCCGAGGTAGGACTACCCGAAAGGTGCCTTCTCCACTTGGTTCCTTAAGAGAGATACTTCTTCCTCCAATATCAATTACTACTCCCATCTGATTCATCTAGTTCATACCCATAATCACATCCAAAACTAACCCTGGCATGACTATCAAATTAAGCTTATATTGCCGGTTTGATATGTTTAGGGTTACTCCCTGAACTATCTGATTAGTCAACAGATCAGCCCCGGCTGAACTGATTCTATATGCACATTCCAATTCAACTATCTTTTGCTCATGCCTCTTAGCAAATGCGTGACTTACAAATGAATGGGATGATCCGGAATCAAACAAGACTACTGCAGGATGATTGTTGATAGAAAACATACTAGTTGTCACCGGTTCTCCTTCTGGGATGTCATCCACGGTGGTGTGGTGCACACGAGCTTGATACTGCGTCTGCTGTTTCTTAGGGTAGGGGCAAAACTTTGTAAAGTGTCCGGGTTGGTTGTAGTTGAAGCACGGTCCCTTCACTTGAGCCACAGTTCCAGATGAACTGCCTTGTCCTGCATTCGCTTGGGGTAATGCCATCTTGAATGGTTTCTGGTTCCTCTGGGGTTGCTGAGCATTCTGGTTCTTCCTTTGCGGTGGCCTGAACCTTGCACCTGGGGCAGGCGAACGATAAGCTGGACGGTTGGCCATTGGGGCTCTGGACTGGGACGGACCCGACTCGAAAGCTCTCTTATGGATCTTCGAAGCAGCATAAACATTGTTGTTCTTCTCTTGCTTCAAACAGTCACTAACAAAGTCATTGAAACCAGTCCTCATATTGGTACCCACATGTTTCATCATCTTGGGATTCAGGCCTCTCTTGAAGCTAGCGATCTTCTTGGCATCAGTATTCACCATATCGGGAGCATAACGGCTCAGGATATTGAATGCGTGCAGATATTGAGTTACAGTCTTTGTGCCTTGATTCAGTGCCAGGAATTCTCCAAGCTTTATCTCTGTCAGACCAGGTGGAATGTATGTTCCACGGAAGGCTTCAGTGAACTCTCTCCAAGTGATATGGGCGTGGGGAGGAAAAGTGGTACGGTGGTGCTTCCACCACATTCCTGCCGAACCTTGAAGCTGATGAGCTGCATACTCGGTTTTCAACACTTCAGTCATCCTCAAGACACGGAACTTGTCTTCCATAGTGTTAATCCACTCTTCTGCATCCAAGGGTTCTGCGGCTTCCTTGAAGATCGGTGGACGGGTGTCCATGAAATCCTTGAAACTACTGTACTAGTTTGCTTCGTGCCCACCCAGGTTTATTCCCCGATGGGTGTTATCTGCAATACTGCGCAATGTAACTTCCATATTCTGTTGCATACTCTCCATGTTGCGTTAGCTTCCAAGAAATTGTGCGAAAAACTGTTCCGCAGTGTAAGGTGGAGGAGGCGGTGGTCGATCACGGTCATCATTACCAGCTGCACTGCCACCAGCCTCAGCGGCACCATACACGGTACGACGAGTGTTCGGCATCTGTATGTTTTAGCAACAATAATTATTAGGTGATGTTGTAGAAATTGTGAGCGAATGAAAAATTATGCCGAACTGAATTCACTGGAGAGAATAAATTCATACAATAAAACAGGGGCACAATAAGTCATTCCAATTAACACAACATCACTAATTATATTACTTAAAGCGCACACATTGCGTCCAATACAACCAAGTTGCCAGCATACATACACTGGACTTTTGACGTTCGGATACCGCCACAAACACATCCAAGTTTTCCAGCATTACATCAAAGCCTTAGTCTTTCTACTCATTATTACATACCCAACGTGCCAACAAAGTAAAAGATCGTGCAGACGGAACCTAGTAGCTAGCGCAACAACTACTAGCCTACTCATCGTGGTCGCTGTCTAAGTCAGAGACGTTGGCGTCGTCGCCATCTACAGCGTCGTCATCCTCCTCAGCTGGTGCCTCGGGCTCTTCGGGATCTTCTTCATCCAAATCCATCTCTGCCGCTGTTGACATCGTTTTTTAGCACGTGTCAAGATGATCAGGAAGGGCTAATCAACAGAGAAAAGATTACCGTGTAGGTTGATAGCCATGGAGAGTAAGTTTGTTTGTGAGTAGTGGCAGCGTATGGATTCAATTTGAAGGGTTGCCGATGAGGTTAAGGGTATTATTACCGATACCGATAAAAGAAGGTTTGGAGACTGCTACCGATGAAACAGGGGATGTACCGATGAAGGAGGGTATGAAGACTGCTGCCGATGGAATAGGGAATGTGCCGATGGAAGGAACTTGAAGGCTGCTGCTGATGGAAAGGGGATTGTGCCGTTGAAAAGGAGGTCGATGAGAATACCATCGTGATTGAGGCGGACTATGGAGTAAAATAGGAGTTAATTTCCTTGTATACGTTTAGTAGAGTCTGAGTTGTATCAAAGTCATGTTTTTCCTTAGATTTGGATTTAGTGTCCTAGTCGTATTTGGTTACGTTTCTATAGATCAGGATATAAATATAGAGTGAAGGGCAATGTAATAGGGGATCAATCAATACATCAAAAAACAGCTTTTACTCTTATTTACATCTACTTTCGGTGACTTCGTCAATTTGTATATTTTTCCTTTTTACGAGTTCTCATCGATTCGGCGAGTTGCATTGCTCTAAGTGCAATCTTCGGCGATCCTCGAGTTCCACGTGAGTACCTCTTGGCCGTGACTTCTGGGCGTATCGCTGTTGTCAAGACCAAAGTGCTCGTATCTTCATCCTTGTCGATTAACAGGTCAAATCGACTGGCACGCTTTGGATATCGACTTCGGGTATTAGCCCTTTGTGTTTGCAGATTTACTTTTGCATCAACACATCTTTTAGCACACTCGGTTGGACAGATCTAGTCAAGATGCTTAATCCTGAGATCGATACTGGAAACATCATCGCAGTAACAGAAGAAGATCTTAAGGACGATCAGAAGCAGGCTATGGAGAGGGCTATTGAAGAATACAGACAGCTTTGCTTGAAGTCATTCAGCTTGAACAAAAGTGGACAAGTCATCCAGAAGCAGGACTTGCCGTTGCCTCGGCAGGTCACCTTTGATCCTAATCCGGGTAAACTTCAAGAGATGGTTAATTCTGCGGTGAATCATGCTTTAATTAATCACTCCAATGTGCTGTCCAATACTGTTCATAATGCTGTGATTCGAACTTTCAAAGAAGGGCAAGCGTCACCTCGTTACGTTGGGCCTGCTTATCATCAACCAGAAGCAGCATCTGCTGTTGCTCCATCGGCTCCCCCAGCCATTGCGGGTATAGAGATTTCTTCTACTCCAGTATCAGCAGGTTTATCTAACGTACAGTCTACTCCGGTGCGTCTGGATTCAGCATTATCAGGACGAGTACAGCTTGGTACAGATCTATCAGCATCAGCTTTATTAGGTCCTGTACCACAGAATAATCAAACTCCTGCTAATTGGTGGGGATATGGTATGCCTCCAGAGGCATCTACTTTCAATCACGGATTATCTCAAGTGTTTGATGTAGCGGGAAAAACTCCTATGCCATCGGCTGGTTTGCCGATAGCTCAAGCGCCTTAATATACTACAACTACTGTACAACCGAATCTAGGAGGTTTTCAGGCGTCTTTGGGCCAAACATCTAGTTCAAGTCCATCGGCAAATTTGTTACCGATGCAGCAGAAGGCTCCTATCGCCAGTCAACCTGGAGTTCAGGTTATGCCTCAAGTTGGATGTAATTATCCAGCAATGCCAACAAGCTACCAGCCATCGGCAAACTTTGTGCCGATGAATACTAATAATTGGTCAGGGCAGTTTCCCACTCAACATACAGTTCAGCCAAATCAGCAAGTCACAGGTGTTCATCAAGGTCACATCCATGCTGGTTTTCAGAATCAAGCATCGGCATCTCAGCCGATGAACCCTTTTCAGCAGGTTAATGGACCACAGATAGTAGCAAATGTGCCAATTGCTGGAGATCGTGGGCCACAAAGGTATGTAGAAGGGTATCAGCAGATACCTCCAGCAGAGATTCAACCATATCGTTAGCAAGATGTCGATGCTTTTTGGGCCGATAAGATAGCAGAAATTATGAAGGATCAGTTTGGGATCAAACCCAAAATTAATACCTATTCTTATCAGACTCCGTATCCTCTGGCATATGATTTAATTCCTCTCCCAAATCGTTACAAGGTGCCAGACTTCACTAAGTTTTCTGGGCAAGACGATACATCAACTATGGAGCATGTTAATCGTTTTATTATTCAATGTGGAGAGGCAGCTTGTAGAGATGAATTGAGAGTTCATCTGTTCTCATCATCTCTATCTGGATCAGCATTTACATGGTTTATTTCACTACCGCCAAATTCTATTATCACCTGGGCTGATCTGGAAAAGCAATTTCATAAGTATTTCTTTGCTGGAGTTCATGAAAAGAAGCTTACCGATTTGGTAAAGATGAAACAGCGCAATGATGAATCGGTAGAGGGCTTTGTGCAAAGGCTACGAGATGTAAAGAACAAATGTTATAGCCTGGTATTGGATGATCGGCAGCTTACCGATTTAGCCTTTCAGGGATTGTTACCACATCTTAAGGACAGATATGCTTCTCAGGAGTTCGAAAGCCTAAGTCATTTAGTGCAAAGGATTTCTGATCAAGACACTAGGGTTTTTGAACCTAAAAGAAATTGGAACAAGAAAGTTTCATTTGTTGAAGAGGCGAAAGATTCTGATTCAGATAATGAACCAATTATCGGTTTGGCAGAATGGGTTAAGAATAAGAAGCTGATATCTTGTCCCTTTGGTCATAAAGAGCCAGAAAAGTTTACTTTTGACGTCACCAAAGCCGATAAGATATTTGATCTTTTGCTTCAGGAGGGCCAGATTAAATTGTCACCTAATCATGTGATCCCATCAGCAGAAGAGTTGAAGCATATGCTGTATTGCAAGTGGCATAATGCAACTTCACACAGTACCAATGAGTGCAAAGTATTTAGACAACAATTGTAGTTAGCTATTGAATCTGGCAGAATAAAATTTGGCAATTTCAAGATTCAAAAGCCGATGAAAATTGATCAACATCCTTTTCCAGCAAATATGTTGGATGCTGAAGGGAAAATTAAGGTGTTGACATCGGAAGCTGCTGAAAAGAATGCTTCAGTAGATCCCCAACATCGGATAACTACCGATGATGCAAAAGGCAAGGGGCTATTGACGGAAAGTGGCGGTTCTGGGAGGCCTCCTCAATCAAGCATCGTGATCACTCATCGAAGACAACAAGGAGGCTGGCGTCAGCGAAGGGACCGGTATCGACGACAATAAGAGGAAAGGCGTCAAGAAGAGTGGAATCGGCATAAGGATCATTGGAATTGTCCGTTTTTTATTCATTGTTGGGAAAAAGGTATTAAGTTACCTATTGTTGAAGATTGTCCAGAGTGCAATGGTTATTATAGAGTTAATCATCCTGTAAGAAGGTTTCAATTTGGTAATCAAGGTTTGTTCATTAATGAGCCGATCAGAGGGAGAGCATCAGTACATGATCGACTGAGGGGCAGGCTCAGTGTGCATGAAAGGCTTGGTAAACGCGTTGCATATTTTCCGAGAAACCAAGAGGAACTTGAAGAGATGGCAAATGCAAGAGTTCCTGATGAAGAAATATTTTACAGGGATCCTAATATACGTCGTGTGGAGACAACTAGGACTTATCAGCCAGTATAGAAAACTAAGCTTCCTCAATGGTGTCCAGAGGGTTTGACAAAGACACAGAAGAGAAAAATGCAGCGAGAGCGTCAAAAAGATTTATATCAAGAAGAAAGTCCCTCCAATGAGAGATCTGGTAACCAGCAGTGGCAGATAAGGCACAAAAATAAAGGTCCATCGGCAGATGTCAATATGGTGTTTATGTTGCCGATGGAATTTTTGGCTCTGTCTGATAGCGAAGAAGAGGCTATTTTCTCTGACCAAATAGCTCAATTAACGCTAGATCCAATGATGGCTGTTTTTGAGAAGCCTGCTGATGATGAGAGACAACACCTCAAGGCTTTGTTTGTAAAAGGCAGAGTTGATGGGCAGCCTGTATCTAAGATACTTATTGATGGAGGAGCTGCAATTAATATTATGCCTTATGTGATGTATCAGAAGCTTGGTAAGGGAGATCAAGACTTAACTAAGACCGATATGATGCTAAAGGATTTTGAAGGCAATGTATCACCAGCTAAAGGGGCAGTATGTGTTGAGTTGACCATCGGCAGTAAAACCTTACCGACAACTTTCTTTGTTATTAATGGCAAGGGTGCATATAATCTGCTCTTGGGAAGGGATTGGATTCATGCTAATTGCTGTGTTCCTTCTACAATGCATCAATGTCTGGTACAATAGATTGGAGATAAGATTGAAGTTGTTCCTGGTGACTCTTGTTATATCATCGCATCGGCAGAATCAGACACTTATGAGCGAACCAAGTGCATATCGGGAGAAGCCTGGGAAAAAGAGTTCCTCAAGGTTGCCGATTACGAAATTCTACTGATCCAAGCAGTCGGTTCTGAAGAAGAGTTTTAATGGATAGATTTGCCGATGATGGAAAATTAGGTCAAGGATTTACGTCGGCGGATGATTTAATAGAAGTAGATATTGGTGAAGACGATAGGCCAAGGCCTACTTTTATTAGCTCTAAGTTAAATTCCAAGTGTAAACAACAACTAGTTGATTTGTTAAAGGAATATAAAGATTGTTTTGCATGGGATTATACTGAAATGCCTGGATTAGACCGATCTATAGTTGAACATCGGTTGCCTATTAAATCGGGATTTCGGCCACATCAGCAGCCGACTCGCCGATGCAATCCTAATATACTTCCTGATATTAAGGCCGAAATAACCAAATTAATTGAGGCAAAGTTTATTCGGCAGTGTCGATATGCAGAGTGGATTTCTAATGTGGTTCCTGTATATAAGAAAAATGGGAAACTTCGTGTTTGTATTGATTTTAGGAATCTCAATAAGGCCACACCAATGGATGGTTACCCAATGCCGATTGCTGATTTGTTGATTGATGCTGCAGCAGGGCATCAGATTATTAGTTTCATGGATGGTAATACGGGTTATAATCAAATATTCATGGCTGAAGAAGATATTTCCAAGACTGCTTTTAGGTGTCCAGGTCATGTGGGATTATTTGAGTGGATAGTTATGACATTTGGTTTGAAAAATGCCGGTGCTACTTATCAAAGAGCTATGAACTTTATTTTCCATGAATATATCGGCACATTGGTAGAAATCTACATTGATGACATAGTGATTAAGTCTGGAGACATCACAAAGCATTTAACCGATCTACGGAAGATACTGGAATGCACAAGAAAACATGGATTAAAGATGAATCCTAATAAATGTGCATTTGGTGTATCGGCAGGACAATTCTTGGGTTTTATGGTGCATCAGCGGGGCATTGAAATTAGTAGAAAATCTATTGAGGCAATCAACAAGGTTGTTGCTCCTACCGATAAAACTGAATTACAGTCCTTGATCGGTAAGATTAATTTCATTAGAAGATTTATATCTAATCTGTCAGGTAGGATCAAGGCTTTCAGTCCATTATTGAAATTGAAAGCTGATCAGGAATTTAAATGGGGGGATGAACAACAATTAGCCTTAGATCAGATTAAGAGTTATTTAACAAATCCTCCAGTGTTAGTTCCACCCCAACATGGAAAGCCTTTCAGATTGTATTTATCAACTGAAGATATTGTTATCGGTTCAGTTCTTATTCAAGAATTTGAAGGAAAGGAGCGTGTTATCTATTATTTGAGTAGACGGTTAATAGATGCTGAAACCAGGTATTCGGCCATTGAGAAATTATGCTTATGTTTATACTTCTCTTGTATTAAACTGAGGCATTATTTACTATCGGCTGAATATACTGTCATATGCAAAGATGATGTGGTCAAATATATGCTATCAATGCCGATATTAAATGGTAGGATTGGTAAATGGATTTTAGCATTATCGGAGTTTGACCTACGTTATGAATCGGCTAAGGCAGTTAAAGGACAGGTTATGGCCGATTCTGTTACTCAACATTGCAACACGGTGGATTCTCTGGAAGTTGCTCCGTGGACACTTTTCTTTGATGGGTCTACTTGTGGTGAAGGGGCAGGCATCGGTATCGTATTAATTTCCCCTCAGGGGAAGAAGTATGAATTCTCATTGCCGATCGTTGCTACATCGACAAACAATCAAGCTGAGTACGAAGCCCTGATAAAAGGGTTAGAATTGCTTAAAGAAGTACAGGCTGATGCTGTTGAAGTCTTTGGTGATTCTATGCTAGTTATAAATCAGTTGATTGGGGTTTATGAATGTCGAAGTGAAATTCTAATTTCATATCATGAAAAGTGTTTGAAATTGTTAAAAGGGTTTAGGAGTTTTCATCTGGAGCATATTTCCCGGATGCATAATAAAGAGGCTAACCGATTGGCTCAGCATGCTTCATGATATCAACCTGTTCAAGCAGTATTGATATCAGTGGCTGATACCGATGACTGGAGAAAGGAGATCATTGATTATTTAAAGAATCCATCTAAAAAGGTTGAAAGACGTATAAGGTTCCAAGCTACCAAGTATGTACTCCTCGATGATGAATTGTATTAGCGTACCATAGATGGAGTTTTACTCAGGTGTGTTAGCATAGAGGAATCAAAAAGCTTGATGAGTGAAATTCATGAAGGAGTATGTGGGGCTCATCAGTCAGCTTTCAAGATGAAATGGATGATCAGAAGAAATGGATATTATTGGCCGACTATTCTTGAGGATTGTTTTAAATATTTTAAAGGATGTCAGGAATGTCAAAAATTTGGTAATATTCAAAGGGCACCCGCATCGGCTATGAACCCCATAATTAAGCCTTGGCCGTTTCGGGGTTGGGCTATTGATCTCATCGGTCAGATTTATCCACCATCGAGTAAAGGGCATAAGTTTATTCTGGTTGCTACCAATTATTTCACAAAGTGGGTTGAAGCAATTCCTTTAAAAAAGGTGACATCGGCTAACATGGTTGAATTTGTGAAGGAGCATATTGTCTACCGATTTGGCATCCCTCAAACCATCACTACCGATCAGGGCACTATGTTTACATCAGGTGAATTTGATGAGTTTGCTATAGGTATGGGAATTAAAGTTTTGAATTATTCACCGTATTATGCCCAAGCTAATGGCCAGGCTGAAGCATCTAATAAAGGAATTATCAAACTCATTAAGCGCAAGATTCAAGAGTATCCTAAAAAGTGGCATACAATATTATATGAAGCTTTGTGGTCATATCGGATGGCATGTCATGGTGCAACCAAGGTAGCACCTTATCAATTGGTGTATGGACACGATGCAGTACTACCTTGGGAGATTAAAATTGGTTCTAGGCGAATGCGCTTTCAGGATCAACTGACAGCCGATGATTATGATATTCTTATGAAAGATGAATTGGAAGATGTAGCAGGTCATCGGTTAAAAGCTTTAGTTAGCATCGAGGAGAATAAGAAAAGGGTAGCTAGATGGTATGAAAAGAAAGTGAAGGTAAAGGAATTTGTCGATGGTGAATTGGTCAGGAAATTGATTTTACCGATTGGGACTAAAAGTTCTAAGTTTGGCAAATGGTCACCTAATTGGGAAGGTCCATATCGGATAAATCAATCTGTTCCTGGTAATGCGTATATTCTTGAAACTCTCGAAGGAGTTGTTTTTCCCAGAGCATTAAATGGAAAATATTTAAAGAAATATTACCCTAGTATCTGGATAGACGCATAAAAGTATAGTTGCCGATAACAATCCTATCGGCTGGAGTTAAAACAAAGTATCAATTGTTGCTGATGCACTAATTTAACAAGGTCTGGATAGCTGATATCGCACGCAGGCGAATTTCATCGGCTTCTTTTAATTCCTTGGCGTCTTCATCGGCACTTCCTTCCACAGGCTTGAGTTTCTTTTTGAGGACCAAGGCCTTGCGAGCTTGAGCATCTCGTTCCTGTTGAAGGGCCTTGATGGCGTCGGGAAGCTGGTCTTCTTCTTGTTTAGCTTGAGTTAGAGCTGTCTCAACCTTTTCCAGTTCAGCTAGCAGGGCTGCCTTCTTTGCCGATAGATCTAAGATTTTCTGCCTAAGATCGGCACTGGAGGTTTGCAAGTTGTTGATATTCTTGTGCTTCTCATCGGCAGTTTGCTTCAGCTGCAGCATTTCTTCTTTAAGTTGAGCCTAAGCTGCTCTGTCAGCAATACGATGAAAGGCCCTTTGATATTGAAGTTGTCTGCTCTCCAGATGGACTGCTGGAAAGATGGTTTCTTCAACATTGGCAGGGACTTGGCCGCGGATCGTTTTGAAGATAGTCCTCGCAGGGTCCGAGTCGATCACCAATTGGGCAGTATCTTGCTGCAGCAGATTTAGGAGAGCTTCTAGCTTGCCATAGGTGTCTGACGATATTGTTCCCAATGCCAGGGAAGAACTCGCCTCTTCTCCGTCATCATCGGAGACATCGATAGCAAAAGAGAATAAGCTATCGGGAGAATCTTGTTCCTATGAAATAAAGAGAATTAGAAATCCTATCTGTGATATCTGAGGATATTGTGAACCAAACAATTAATTGGTTTACCTGCTTCAGGGTGATTTCTTGAGCCTGGCTTGAGGGAGCGGCTTGTAGAGGATCATACGGAGGATCGCCAGAGGATGCCGATGGAATATCTTCTATGATCACATCGGTAGTCGGCCCTTGGGGTGTAATGGCCGATGATGTATCTTATGCAGAAGGAGCAGCTTGTTCAGTTACATCGGTGGGTTGACTGACAGGTGTTGGAGCAGACGCAGGGGCTGGTGTAGATTTCTGTTGTTTTTGTTGAGCTTCAGCATCGGTCAAAGCTTTACACTTTGTTTGGGCTTCAACGACAATTGGCTGGGGGGCATCAACATCTGTTAGTTGGGGAGCCTGCATGCTTGGCGTGCTTGCCGATGTGCCCATTTGTTGCTGCAAAAACGGGTATAAGATTGGATATTTAACAGGGAAAAATGTAAAAATAAGAGAATACCTCTGAAGGAGGGGTAGAGGTCGTGGTGCTTGGTAAAGTTGCCGATGATGATCCAGCTGCAGCTTGCACACCCTGATAGTTGTGTGTTAATATAGAGTATCGGCAGAAAATAGAGTAAGCAAGGTTATTACCTTAAAAGCCTTCATTAGGCTTGAAGCAGTAGCCTTTGGAGAAGCCCTGGATGTTCCCAGTCTTGATCTGGAAGTGATAGTTTTGGCGCGAGTCCTCTGGAAGGTCAAGGCCTCTAAGGTGGGGGCGTTGTAGCCGATTACTGAGACTGGAGAGGCTGGATGGAGGTTGAAGGGTTTTCCACTTTTGCTTATTGGTGGAACTGGATCATCGGCCTGTTTCAAGGAAGGTTAGCTACCGATATGCATATAAAAGTAAGGAAAGAGACAAAAGTTAAAAGGAACTTACTGCATTGTCAGGAATGGCATAATCGGGATCGATCATGTGCCGATATGTGTGAACAGATGTTGAAAACAGCTGTTCTTTCCACTCTTGCCACCATTGCTTATATGACTCTATTATGAAAGATGCTGGTGACCAGGCAGAGAGATCGACATTTGAGATATCGGCATCGGGAGCAAGTCTTACTATCCTGCTCCATTCAGTCCCAGCGGTAATGATTTCTCTGGGCTTGATCACATCGGCATAGCATAGCTTGATTGGCAGTTGCCCAAAGGCCAGCTGGCGAGATACTGCCGATGGATTGTATAATTCATAAGTAATATGGGAAGCTTTCCCGCTACCAAATGTGTTGACTGGGATTGATCTGGGGGTGATAATGGCCATCATAAGATCATTGTCTTGGTTCAGATCACTATCGGCAAAATTGAAGAGGAGAGGGAACTTGTTATCCTCATCAATGTAAAGTACCCAAGCCCTGAGGTCACGAGGGAGGCCATGGTAGAAAGTCTGAAAAAATCTGCCGATTTGGTCTTCATTGGCTTCTGTTCCGGGAAGGACAATTATGGCTTCGCCGAAGTTGAGAGGGGGGCGTGTTGCCGGTTCATCGTCTCTAAGGACGTAATCTTCGGGAATCTCTCGTGGGAATTCTTGAGCAAAGAGATCCCACTGTAAACGCTTGTGCATGTGAGCGTTTAACCACATATTGATGAACCACCATGGGCCTCCCAGATTGCCGATGGGTTCGCCAAGTATAAGCTTTTGAGATACTTGGTGGAGAAGGTGGTAGGTTGAGCTCAGGAGATATCGGCCAAGTGGGAATCTGACACCGTTGGCTAAGAGTTCTACTGCTGGGAGAAAAACGTTGGTTGGTCCTACCGATCGGCCACAGAAAATAAACTTCTCCAGCCACATGTTCAGGAATGTGGCGTGTTCCCTTTGATTGACAGTACCAGTCTTTTGGTACTCTTGGATGTATCCCGTCCAGCCGCCGATGTTGCGTGTACTCACTCTGTATTCAGCTTTTCTGCCAAAAATGTGGCCTTCATCGACAGTTGAGATGTCCAAGCCTGTGAGCATATATACATCGGCAAGAGTAGGGGCACATGGGCCATGACCAAACATGAAGGTGTTGGTGGTATCTGACCAAAATTGAGCGGCAGCTATCATCATGGATTCGTTCTTTTGTATATCGGCAATGGATAGCCTGATACATTGATCTATCTTCCGTTCTGCCCAGAACACTTGCATTGATCTGTTGACCCTCAAGAACCAGTTTTTCCACCCTTTGGTGGGTTTGGGCCAAGAACGGAATGTGTCTTTCCATAGATTCAAAGAGAAATTTTGAGATTTGAAGGGAATACGATTTGCCTCTGCATTAATCAGGTCAGTTGGATCTAGGTCGCCCATTAGACCTAGGCAATGGAGGGGAGGTTGATGGGTTGGAATCACCAGTGTGTTGCGTAGTTCCTGAGTTTGGAGGACCAAGAAGATGGAAGAAATAGGAAAATGCCGATTATAAGAACTCGCAGGGAACCAAAAGGATTAAAGTAAAAGTAATGGAGGAAGAACGAACCGCAGGGACGTCGAAGTTAACAGCCATTGCTTCGAAAGGATGAGGGCACGAGCTGGGAACTTGAAGATGACGATGGCTCTGGTGAGTTGAGGATGCGCGGTTAGGGTTGCCGCCAGAGTGAGAATGCCAAAGGATGGAGTTTGAAGGTAGAAGATGAGCAGCCCGGAGAAATCTATTTATAGGTCATTTGGGGTAGGGGTATTCTTGACTTATCTCTATGCCGTATGCGGATGGATCGAGGTGGTTCAGTTGGATATGGTAACTGTTCGCACGACAATCAAGGGATGGTACAGAACTTGAAGGATATCTCGATGCAGGATTTTTTTGGTTCTAAAAAAGTGATGTGTTGTGGTAAGATCTTGCTGACGGATTGTTATTTTGGTATCTCAACCGTAATTAAGGCAAAGAAGGTTGGAAAATGTGCCATATTTATTGAGATACATGGATTAGATCTAGATTAAATCTAGTAACAGATCATGTTATCCTTGGAGAATGGGTAATAGCAAGCATCAGCTGGAGTAAATTTCGGAGCATCAGTATCTTATACTCCGAAATTGGGGGGCATGTGTTGACATCGTTTTTTAGCACGTGTCAAGATGATCAGGAAGGGCTAATCAATAGAGAAAAGATTACCGTGTAGGTTGATAGCCATGGAGAGTAAGTTTGTTTGTGAGTAGTGGCAGCGTATGGATTCAATTTGAAGGGTTGCCGATGAGGTTAAGGGTATTATTGCCGATGCCGATAAAAGAAGGTTTGGAGACTGCTACCGATGAAACAGGGGATGTACCGATGAAGGAGGGTATGAAGA
The DNA here is from genome assembly GCA_022457205.1 of Saccharum spontaneum. Classification (NCBI taxonomy): domain Eukaryota; kingdom Viridiplantae; phylum Streptophyta; class Magnoliopsida; order Poales; family Poaceae; genus Saccharum; species Saccharum spontaneum. The sequence continues at coordinate 15,805,042 of CM039606.1, forward strand.
CTGCTGTCGATGGAATAGGGAATGTGCCGATGGAAGGAACTTGAAGGCTGCTGCCGATGGAAAGGGGATTGTGCCGTTGAAAAGGAGGTCGATGAGAATACCATCGTGATTGAGGCGGACTATGGAGTAAAATAGGAGTTAATTTCCTTGTATATGTTTAGTAGAGTCTGAGTTGTATCAAAGTCATGTTTTTCCTTAGATTTGGATTTAGTGTCCTAGTCGTATTTGGTTACGTTTCTATAGATCAGGATATAAATATAGAGTGAAGGGCAATGTAATAGGGGATCAATCAATACATCAAAAAATAGCTTTTACTCTTATTTACATCTACTTTCGGTGACTTCGTCAATTTGCATATTTTTCCTTTTTACGAGTTCTCATCGATTCGGCGAGTTGCATTGCTCTAAGTGCAATCTTCGGCGATCCTCGAGTTCCGCGTGAGTACCTCTTGGCCGTGACTTCCGGGCGTATCGCTGTTGTCAGGGCCAAAGTGCTCGTATCTTCATCCTTGTCGATTAACAGGTCAAATCGACTGGCACGCTTTGGATATCGACTTCGGGTATTAGCCCTTTGTGTTTGCAGATTTACTTTTGCATCAACAGCCGCACCAGGAGGCGCATAGGGGTTGAGCTGATTGTTCAACCGATGAACCTCCTCATGCAGGTTGTCATTATACTCTTCTGCATTGGCCAGCTGCTGCTCTAGCTCAAACTGTCTAGCCCTCAACACATTCTCTACAGACCAGGCTTCATTCCTCTAGTGGAGCACATGGGTCAACATGCGCTCAGCGTTCCTGTTGGCGGTGGTCAGTCGTCCAACCTGCTCTCTCAGTGCACGTACGTATTCCTCGAAAACCACAGTCCTCTGGGTAGCCTGATCCCTCTGACGGGTCAACTGAGCCATCTCTGCGGTGAGCCTCTCAATCTCAGCATCGTGATCTCTCTGAAGCTGACGTTGGTCGTCACGAGCCTGACCAAGAGCACCAGACACACGTCTCAGACTACCTTCCACTCCATCGAAGGCCTTCATCACTGCGAACATGGCACTCATAGTGGGGTTGTCACTGTTCTGTGCTTCTGCTGTGCTAATCTCCAGGGATCTTCCTCTTGCCTGCTGCCACGAGTCAGTGGAGGGGTTGCCCCTTGGAAAGACTCCAACTATAGCTGCTGCCAACTCCTGAGGAAAGCGTTCCATGATATCCCTCAGGATTCCAAAGGCTACCCTCTTAGCGGCTTCTTCAGCGGTCCTGCCAGTTGACTCAAAACGCCAACCAGTCCACTCAGAACCATCACCTCGGAGAAGAACTACTGCTTCCACAGTCACCAAAAGTCCTTCCCCCAACCGCTCATTCGACCAAAAGTAGCGGGGCTCCATTCCATCAGGATAGCCTACATAGCTGAGCACTCTCCACAAGAGCATAGGCATCCCAAACTCTCCAAGAAAAGTGTGGCGCTGACGAGTGCGTGGAGCAAGCTGATGACAGGGAGCTCTGCCGGTGGACTTGCGGGCTGTCTGCTTGGTACGTGCCATCTGTAGCAAAATTTTATTACCGTGGTGAGAACAGATTTTTAAGTTGGCATTTTTATCGAAATAAGATAATCAACTTATAAGGGGAGGAACAATGCCATGAATGAGATGCACAACATGATGCATGCACGTTCCGTACGTCCTCACAAACTTAGAAAATGAACAACTACTAACGGAATAAACGGTGGCATACAACGATCTCTTGCAAACGTAACTAATACTACGTGGCATACAACGATCTCTTGCCAAACGTAACTAATACGTGCTACTCGATAGCGCTGTTATGTACCTGTAGAAAGTCATTTCAGCCCAAACCTCACAGTATGAAATTATGCAAGAAAGTAGTAAAGTAAGCTACTCGCTTTACATGCATCCCCAGATACGAGTATAACGATAACAACTACCCGAATCGTCGTCCTATTGATGGCATCGTCACCACATGAGAGAATTCCCATAATTTGGATACCTTTATACGAACATGCGCATGGCACGTAAGTGTTTCGGCATCACATAAGCACTTCTCTAGATCGGCATTGTATCCGACCATGATCCATCATTACCACTCAAATGAATGGCACTCATACAATAGCACGCCGTATGAGCGACGAAATTTAAAATATGATGCAAACCCCCAAGTTAGTACTTAAATAAGCCACCTAGAGTCCTTACTGGGCATAAAGGATATGACCACTGGCACACTCTTAAGTTTAAAAGCTTAGTTGAAAACATAGTTTTGTTTTCAAATACCCATGTGAACAGTAACATGCTAAACCATGCTCCGATGCCGGCTGTAACGGATCAACGTAATTATACGAGATTAAGTAAGAAAATCTTCCACCACAGATAATTTACCAAACTTAAACCTGTATAATCCGAGATTCCGTGAAATCACGAGGGATTTCAAACCAACCAACGTACAACCAAGATCGTACTGATTTAGCAGCCACAGTTCACATGTTACATAGAGTTCGCAACAAAAGTTGAATACATTGGAGTTCGGAATAAAAATTATTACAACATAGTTCAAAATAACATAGCGGAAGCAAGTAGTTTTAACACACACACTTAGTTCAAATACAGTGCCAGGAGATAGTCACGGTCCACAAAAGCATTAGATAAGACGAACAGAGTGACCATTGCCCAAGGTCCTAGTTGTCGCCCATTGCCGGATACAAACAGTTGGAGCAGTACCCATAGTACATCTGACCATCTGCAATAACAATGGGAACAACGCCCTGAGTACGATAATGTACTCAGCTAGACTTACCCGTCATAAACCAGAAATAAAGGACACCAAGGAGCATGCAAGGCTTTATACCGTGGACTGGCTTGACTCATTTGCGAAAAGCATGAGTTGTTATGAAAAACTATACTAGTACTTTTTGCATCATTTTTATTATAGCCTATTCAAGCTAGGTAAGCACCTATTGCTAAAGCAATCACTTGAGTCATTAGTAGCGTCTCAATTACTATAACAGGTTTAGCATTTCCAACATCATTCACTTAACCATCAGTGTTCCATTATTGTTACTATGATGTCGTAACTCGAGTCAAGTGCTCACTAACCGGGAGTGACGGCGATTAGAATCGAATTTCTATCCAGCTAGAGATTTATTCCTCACACAAACCATGCTTCCCCCGTCAGGGTCGCGTAGATCACCAATGACACTTTCAAGAAGCCGCGGGATAACAATCATGGATCGCACTACCCAGGGACCGCCCGACTGCCAGGATGCACCTTGGGCTCACTCTTCGCGTCCCTGTTACACCTCCTTCAGCACCAGTCTACCAACCCGAGTTTATCCCGGCTCGAAATAGTATCACTAGCTTCACGGTCGAAAGGTACTTTATTCGGCCAGCTAAATATGAGGCATGCATTCAACATGACAAGAGGGACGAGCAACGATCAGTCCTTAATCGACACAGACGGAATCACTATAATCCAAAACCCTACAAGACTCCGCCCGGTCTCCCTTTATCTACCAACACTTGGTTACTTTCCATGATCATAATTACAGCTAACCATAACCAGGTATCCACCTATAACTCGCAGGTGACAGGAAATCACCCGACTTCTACCGGTCTAAGCATGGCTAAGCAATTTACTCGATCCTGACCTAACAGGGTAAAAGGTAATCCGGTGGACAAGGATAATAATGCAACAACGGTTTCACTCAACTCCTATAACGTAATGCAACAATATATATAAGCATAATTCAAGTAATAAGGAATTATTTTCATAAAGTAGGAGACTTAAAATGCTCCGGGGCTTGCCTCTTTCGAACGAGCTAGGATGGTGGTCTACGCACTCTGGCAGCTCCTCGCCTGGTTCTTCTTCCTCGGGCACCTCCTGTGCCTGTGGCTCCTGCTGATCCGTCCAAGCCTGTTCCTCCGGTACTGCTATCTGCGACTCCTCTTGCGATCCTGTATGATGCAAGTGCATAAGCAACATGCGAATGATGCATTGAATATAGTGGAATGCTTTGATGACATGATATGCAGACGAGCATATGGAGTGGGAAGTTTGGATTATAACCACATCTTCTACAAGGTAGTCCACGTCATCCAAGAATATGTACCCTAAAACATGTACCTTATTATTCTACTAGTTAGTACATAACTTACACATACAAGTGATCCTATGCTGTCAAATCTTACCAACCTAACTCATCAAACAACATCAGCAAGACATATTGATGCTTCAAAGATACACCAAACATATTTTATTCCTCTTAAATTCTCATAAAGAATAATCTTTTATTTCCTATTTAACTAGGGTTACACAGCAACACCTATTTCTGGTGTAGATAAAAATCTACAAAAATTACAGTAGCTTACCCTTACTCTAAATAACCTACTACCAAATTTTCATGAGAATTGAACATGTAAAACTGCCTATACAAAATAACAAAATTTATCAATTCAAGGCATTTGAACTACACCTCAATAATTTTTCATAGAACATACTTCACAAGTATTTTTCCTAGGAAGTACATCACTCAGAAAGATTAATGCAACAAGAATCACATTTTTCCCATTATTATTTTATTTACTACATATTTTCTAAGATATCAGCATTTATAGCAATTAAATAAATCTACACAAAAAGTGTCACAAAATTAACATGAAATATTTTTAAACTGTAGATCTACTCAAGAGAAACACTACAAAGTTTGTTTCATAATTTTTGGAGCTATAAATCTGGAGATATGATTTTTCAAATCTATTTCATAATTTCTGAGAAATCATTTTCCATAATTCTTTAAAAATCTGTTGGTGAAATTGTTGGATGCACCCGGTGCAGTGCACCTGCACGCGCTGACACGCGGGACCCTCGGGTCAACGGGGCCCACCCGTCAGCCGGAGCCGAGCAGGGGGAGGCGCTGACCGGGGAAATCCCGCCGTCGGCGAGGTCGCCGGCGACGAGGTCAGTACCAGGCGACTCCCCGCAACCACGTGAGCTCAAAGAGGTGGTTATCGGGGTGAGGGGCAGAGCGGAGCACGGGCCGGAGCGGCCATGGCGGAGGCGGTGGCGCGGCTTGCCGGTGCTAGATCGGAGCAGGCCATGGCAAGGGCCACGGAGGGGCGCACGAGCTCCAGTGAGCGGAGGCGGTCGTGGTGCGCACGGGGAGGAGGGGAATGCGATGGCGGGAAGGTGGGACCGACGGGGGCCGCGACGGCGGGCTCACCGGCGGGGGAGAAGATGGCCAATTTGGCCGCTTACCTTGCCGAGGTGAGCTTCCAGTGGCTCGGCGAGGTCGGTCAGGAAGAAGGGAAGGCTAGGGCGGGCGGAATTTGGCGGAGGAGCCGCGGTGGCGAGGCGAGGCGAGGCAGCCGCGGCAATGGCGCGGCGGCTGGGCGGCTGCTCGGCGTGCTGCGGGCGCTGGTGAGGCACGCGAGACCGAGCGGGAGCGAAGTGAGGCGAGTGAGCGGGAGCAGGCGAGTTCGGGCGGGGTAAGCACGGGGCGGTGGGGGCCACCGGGGCGCGTGTCGCGCGGCGTCGCCATCGCTCAGCCACGCGGCGGCTGAGTCCTGCCGCGGCGCCATGACGTCGCGCAGGCACGGGCGCGCGTGCGGGCGAACACGCGGGTGGTCGCGCGGGACGGGCCAGGCCGGCTTCGGCTCGCGGGCCGAAAGGGAGGCCGTGGCCCACTAAAGCGAGAAACCGATTTTCTTTTATAAATAAAATTTTCAGATTTCTCTATTTGCTTCAAATTTGAATTTGAAGATGAAAAAGAGGTTTTCAGAACTTTTGCCCAAAATAAAGTTGTTCAAAATTTAATTCTCTACAACTTTCAGGTAGGGCACTTTTCAAAATTCTAAATAGATTTTGAATTTGGGATTTAAAGCTAAATTTTTAAGTAAAAATTCATTTTTCTATAATATTTTTAAAAGCAAAAATTGAGGTACTTTGAATTTAAGAGTTGCTCCAAAAATCATGTTAATTTACTCTAGATTACCTAAAATTGTCATTACCCAAGAGCATACCACTTTTTAGCACTTACATTCAAAGTTAGGGTTCTAACTAATTGCTTTTCAAATTTAAATTTAAAAGGGCTTATATTTCATGCAATGATAACCAAGTATGTGATGCTTATGACTAATGCCTTGGATGCTAATGCATGCTTAACACCCAGGGGTGTTACACTACGTTCATCTACACCACCACCGACGACTGCATCCATGGTTCCGCTAGGCGGCGACTAGGCGGCGACTAGGCGCGACTAGGCGCTCGGCGAGGGGGTTCCGCCTCGCCTATGGGGGTAGGCGGACCCCTAGGCGGGCTGAGGTCGCCGGCGAGGGAGGACCAGACGGCGGCTGTGGCAGAGGAGGCGGAGAAGCAGGGACGGGGGCGGCGGAGGGCATGAGCGGCGCGCTCCTCCCCGTCCGCTCGTCCCCGCCGGTTTTGGTGCTGCCCGCCTGGAGGCTCCTCCCCGCCGGTCACACTGCTCCCCGCCTGGAAGCTCCTCCCCGCCGGCTGCCGGTCTCGTCTTCCCGTCAGCGCACCCCTCCCCCAGGCGCATCCCTCCGTGACGGTCTCCTCCCGTCCTCCGGTCATCCCTAAGCGGCAGCAGCAGCACCAAGGTCAGTCGCCTCCACTGCTCTGCTTCTCTCTCCTGCTCGCTGCTCCCCTCCCCTGCTCCTATCCTCGGTACTTCTGCTCGCTGCTCCCCTCCCCTGCTCAACGCCTAGAAAAACGCCTAGGACCGCCTAGGCGCGCCTAGGCGCGACTAGGCGCTAGTCGGAGGGTCACCGCCTAGAATCCGCCCGGCGCCTAGCTGAACCTTGACTGCATCACCATTGGAGGCGCTGATGGCGACTGCCAACGCTGGTCTAGCACTATCTACTTAAGTATTTCCGCAATAGATGATTTGTGGTCATGTGTTAGACTATGTATAAGATCTTGTGTACATGTGCTACATGTTTTATGCCAAGATTAGATTCAGCAGGATATACTCGGTGCGATTATGCTATGCAGTTTGTAGGGATGCAGTCTAAATTTCTTGGAACTTTTTTCAGTTTTCTCCTTTTGATGTGGCACTATGGTGGCGGTTCTATAATTTCGTTGTGCAGGGATGTAGTCTGAATTACACTAAATAGTTATCTTGATAATTGGAACTCTGCTTATCTTTTTGCAGTAGTAAAATTTCTGCTTGTCTACAATTTCGCTGCGGCACTTGCAGGAGTTCAGGCTCACCACTGTCGATGGCTTCGAACCCGGCCAGCCGATCGACTTCACTAACCTCTTCAAGGAGGACGACCTCATCGATGTCTCCGGCAACTCCATCCACAAGGGGTTCCAAGTTCCAACTTCCAAGGTACACGAATTCTCGCACCCCCATCTATCACTATACTTGGTTACTTGCAATGCCAGCAACAATAATTATCACTACTGCAGGAACTTTAACCGTGGCAGGCACAATCCATTTACAGCAGCGGGCAAATGGCTCCGCCACGGTGCAGAGGTCACGGTAAATCATGACCTCACCGTGGCGGGCCTTGGCGCCCGCTGCAGTAAACACATTAACCGCAGCGGGCACCGCAGCAGGTGAGTTAAGACGCCAGCTGCGGTTAATCGATTTATCGCAGCGGGCGCCCTAACCTGCCTGCCGCAGTTAAGCCCATTAACCGTGGCGGGTGTTATTATTTGCCCGCTGCGGTTAACGTTTTTTTAAAAATAATATGCATCAACAACATTCATTTGAATTTGAATTCAAATATTTCATATATCAATCAAACACACACATATATATATAGAACTATTACATTGTAGCTGGCTACAGAATAACTTATTATGTAGCCAGACCCGATCAGGCGCATCCGACGCGTCCCACCCAAACCAAATGCTCCATCCGCACCAGGCCTTGCTAGGCTCGTTTCCATTAATTGCGTTAATTAAGGACCTGTGACCCAAATCACGCTTTGGGCCTTGTTTAGATACCAAATTCACTCCCAAATTCTACTATGCAAAAAGAAGATTCCTCATCACATCAAAATGTCGGCACATATATGGAGTACTAAATGTAGATGAAATCAAAAACTAATTGCACAATTTTATTGTACTTTGTGAGACGAATATTTTAAGCCTAATTAATCAATGTCTGGACAATTATTAGCAAATAAAAACAAAAAGCTATAGTATATCGGTACAGTAAATCCGGCGCCGATTCGGGTGATCTAAACATGGCCTTGACCACAAAAGAGACTGTTTCAATCATGGCTGGTGGTGGACATTTTAGGCACGTCGCTTTCACCGCCCATGACCAGGGGCCCCTAGGTCCAGCCTACTCTTCAACGTGATTCAGCTTTGCATGTTTGGGCAGCTCCATCGCCATGGTGACTGGTGGCCGCACGGCGCACTGTTCCATCAACGGTGAGCAACGGCGGCGCCACTGCCGCACGCCCTCCCGGTTCCATCCGCCCGTGCAGCGGCAACTCTCGTGGTGAGCAACTACAAAATATCTTCCTACGATCATTGCATACAAGCTACTGGAATATTTCTTATTCTCATTTTCCCTTTTTCTTGACATCGATCTTTCCAAATGTGCGTGATGGATCCATGGCGGCTCTCTTCCTATGGTGGTGGATCTCGAACGGATGGCACCCACAACGACGATGATGCCCGCGTAGATAGCACCCCAGTGGCGGCGCGCGGCTATCCAGCACGGCACACCGCTCCTTCCCCCGATGCCCCTCCCTACCTGCGCACCTCCGATGACGTCGGCTCCATGCTCCATCACGCGTTGTGGCCCTAGGCATCGGTGGTGCGGGCTTCCACCGTGCGACCCTGTTTCGCATGGATGGTGGCCCCAGCGGTGACGCGGCTCGCCCTGCTCGCACGGCGCTCCCCGATGGCGACGCAATCGGTCTTGCTCAGATGGCGGCCCAGCGACGAAGTTGCTCGCCTCACATGGATGTCGGTTCTGGTGGCAACACGGCCCTCCCCAGTCGGATGGCAGCCCCCGATGGCAGAGCGGCTTCCGTCACGCGCATGGCGCCCCGAGCAGTGGCGCCACTCGATGGCGGCCTAGCAACACGGTGTCGCCTTCCTCCCTCACGATGGCGTGGCGGCAGGCCCCTTCCCTGATGCAGCACCACTTATTTGATTTGATTTTTGTTAGATTTATTTGTACAAATACAGATGAATTTGTTTAATTTCATCCAAAAGTTCATGTGTAATGTATTACCGATGAACGACGACATGTTTGTTGTTGCAGATTCTTGTAAATCTCGTAAATATTTCTTAGTGCAATTTATTGTAAATCTCGTAAATATTCCTTAGTGCAGATTCTCGTAAATATTCCTTAGTACATATTCTCTTAAATCTTGTAAATATTTCTTAGTGTAAATTCTCGTAAATATTTCTTAGTGCACATTCTCGTAAATATTATTAGTGCAGATTCTCGTAAATACTTCTTAATGCAGATTCTCGTAAAAATTTGGTAATGCAAAATCTCGTAAATATTTGTTAGTGCATATTGTCGTAAATATTTTTTAGCCTCATCATGCTCTATTCACGTAACTATGTAATTATTTAATATACTATAGGTTTGTCTTTCCCTTTAGTATTCTCGTAACACTTGCACGCAAGTTTACACTAGCTTGTATATTCTCGTAACCCATCTATCCATGATTGCATCGTGGAGCATGTTATTATATTATATTCCAAACATCCGGCCTGATTAATTACTGCAATTACCTGTAGCGTTGATGCCGGTCCATCACTAATTAACGTAATTGCTGGTTGTGCCGCTAGGCTCGCATGGCCGCATGCATGAGCTGGCTTGCTTTCGATAATTACTCCGGTCGGCTCGCTCGGCTGAACAGGAAAGCAGTAACGCTTTTGGGCTGGCCGGCTGGATCGGATTAGCATCACGGGTGCGGTCGGATGGTCTGGCTACAGAATAAGATATTCTGTAGCCAGCTACAGAGTTTACTCTCTCTATATATATCAGGCATCAAAGACAACACATGACATAATCATGCATCATGCATTAACTTAGTTGTTCTTGTTGTCATCCATACATAGAACCAATGAATTCGTTAATCTTACAAACATATGTCTTGCTGAAGGTAACTAATGAAGACGACGATCGCAAGCCAGTTTCCCATTAGAAAGGACATGTCATAGGCGTAATCTTCGAGACGTAACATCCTCGGCCAATTCCTAAGTTTCTCGTACTTGCAATTGGGCTCCTCCCCTAACGGGCTATTCAAGTCAAAGAAGGGTTCGCCTTGAAGCACGCATTTGTCTAAGACAAACTTACAAATGTCCGCCCTTGTTTGCTTGAAGTGTGTTGGTTGGTCTGTTCTTTATCCCACCATTTCAGTCCTTTCTTGAGCTGCCGCCAGCTGCTGCTGTATGTCTTGCAAGCCCTTAGGTACTTGTAGGTGTAGAAGCGACATGTTTGTGAACCTAAAGGTTGTTTGGCACACTGCACATTACACAAGCATTAGAATACATATATGGTGTATGAAAAGCACAATTGAACCTTTGAAATACGTACCGGGAACTCATGCCTAATTTTGATTATGTTCTTATTCTTTTGCTTATACTTGTCTGTCCTTCGATCATAGCATTGGGGATCCTTTAGGTACTCCTTATAAGCGCTGCACGAAATGCACTAGTGTTAGCAACAATTTCAATATATACGTACAATAACTGTAAATGTGTGAAAAGTTTGGGCCAGTTACACTTTCAAGCAAGCTTCAAAGGCCTTGTACCTTCTTTGTTTGGTGTCCTCAATGAGTCAAATATGCAGGCCCTTCCATCCTAAGGATAGATGATAAATGCAACCCAGTGGCCCATGAGGCCCGCGCTACACAAACAAAATATAGATTATGATAAGAAGGGATGATCCTAGTCACTTATCTTTACATACATGCTTGTATTCGACTTACCCAAAGTGGTAGGCAGCCTGGATACAACTATTTGTTCCTTCCTTGATCTACTTCATTGCGTGTAATATGTACATTGCCACGCCCATCTTTGATTCGTCGAGCTTTTTTTTTGGTATGCTTCTCTCTGTCGCTGGGTCAAGTCCACCAGCTCTGGATGGTTGTCCTCTAACTCGTACCCCACAATGAGTCTCTGAGATATATGCATTGGCGAGAGATAGATAATACCCAGGTTGTATTCCTTGCTTACATAGGCCATCAACCTGCAAGGACAAGTCATTAGTGCGGCATATCATTAGTCATGACGAATTAAGTTCCTATACGAATGCAAAGGATGTATACGTGGAAGTGACAATTCACTTACAGAGAAAACAAGGTGACTTGGACAATGTCAAGGTCGTCTTCCCGCAATAGTCTATACATGTCGTGGAAGTCCACTGGGAGGACAGCATCTGCAGTCAAGTGGAAGTACTCCGCCAAAAGCTTGACAGTGAAACCATGGAGCCCGGCTTTTGACGCTTCCATGTACCACAGATGGAAGCTCCTTACCTCCGAACTTTCCTCATGGATGAGCTGGGCCATAGATAGCATGAACTTCCCATTCACAAAGTAGCCGGGGCATTCATCCGAGACGGGCCATGTACTAACTGGTGTTTTCGGCTTTGAAAAACATGGATAGAAATGTTGGTGTGTGCAAACAAGCAACTAATAACATATTATATAATTGAGTGTACGAGGTGTGAAAACAAGTACCATACCTTTCAAATGCAATCGAGTATGGGAGCTCGGGTACGGCCTCGGCTCTGTTGCCTGTAGGCTTCTTTAGCGGGGGAGGACAGTGGCTTGTGCTCATGCCTAGTTGGCTTATTGCAGCAGGCGGTGTCTTCATCCCTGGTGCCGCCTCCGTGCCCCCCGATCCTTCGTTCGTGCCTGTAGGTGGACTCCTGGGAGGTGGACCACTTGGGCTCGGCTGGCTTGTAGCCGTCGTGTTGTCCCCTGGTAGTGGAGGTGGACAAGTTGTGGTCGGCTAGCTTGCAGCCATCGTGTTGTCCCCTGGTGTTGCCTTTGAACTTCCCAATGCATTGATTGGGCCTTGAGGCGGACTTTTTGGAGAAAGAGGGCGAGGGCTTGTGCAGGGAATGGCAGAACAGAGGATGATGGATCAGACAAGCATGCGGTGTCATCATGTTGACGGGATTATCCGGTGATTCATTGCGATTAGCTGCAAGTTCACACCAATCAGAGAAACGTAACCAATGGGGGGGGGGGGGGGTCAGTTGGGCATGCCCGTATGGGCGCGGATGCACTTGGGCTTAGCCTGTACCTGTCGTCAGCAAAGCAGCGGGGGGCGGTGGTTCACGCGTCGTTGCGTTGCGCACGGCGATGACCGCGGCCGCTGCACCGTCGCCGTCGTTTCCGTGGGTGGGGCTCGCTTTCAGTTTGAGGCGCCGCGCCCCGCGCACGGCCGTACACGGATACGGCTGGCAGGATGCGGGTGCCGTGTGCGTGTCAGGTTGAGAGCCGTTTTCTGCTGGTCTGGAACTCTGGATGATAAGGCCGCCGGCGACGGTGTGGCTGGCAGGGGCTGCCTGACGAGTACAGGCCTGATCTTTCGAGAGGTAGCCGGTAAGTTTGATTTGTAGAGATCTCGACGTTGACGATTCGGCTTCAAATCAGACACGATTCGAACCCTGCAACCATTACACCACTGCTCTGTTGGTTATTAACCAAGCATAACTTGATTGACCTCGCCAAGAAGGCTTTTCCTGCAAGCGAATCGAATAGCACAAGCAAAGAAGGTAAAACACGCAATCTGAAATTGAGAAAGTTATGACCGAAACAGTGACGACGTGTCTGCTGAATCAAGGGTGACGTGATAGCTGAGTTGGGGATGAATTGGAACTTAGAGAAGACCATAACGTCGGTGTGTCCAGCATGGCGATGTCCTCGTCACTGCCGCCCTTGTTGCCCACCGCCAGCCGCGTCCACGTGTACAGTAGCTAGGTTAGCGTGCATGCCAGGATGGATGAAGGTGGCCGGCGCCGGTACGGTACTTGTAGCTGGCTGAAACCAGACTTGGGAAAGGAAATGGCCGTACGTGGCTGCCGGTGTGCCTGTGTACTGGAATACGTACTCGGGAGGACTCAAACCGTGTGTTTCGTGTCTGTGTACTCACGATTTGTTTTGGTGCTCATCAAAACATGAGCACAGAAAAAGGTATGGCCGGCCGCAGGCTGCTCCTTTCGGTCACTAAACAGTACGTGAATGGCACCGCCGCAATAACCGCACGGCCCTCTCAAAAAAAAAAAGAGTGTGTACGAGTCCCGTGTTGAAGGGGAGAGTACATATGTACTCCGTAGGAAGTAACACGCGGAGCAGGCAGCCAAGCACGTGTAATGAAACCACAGAATTAAAGAGAAGGACATTTGACTACAAAGACCCTTTTTGGCAGGGTTTAAACTTTCAAGCAGTTTGGACTTCACCATACCTGCACTGTATTTATATCACTGTTTATGTGGATCTTGTTTTATGTACATAGGAAAAAGTCTAAATCACTCCCTAATCTATTGACCCTGGAACACATAAACCCCTACACCATAAAACGGTCTAATTTACCCCTTGAACTATCCAAAACCGTCTATTTTACCCTCTGGGTGGTTTTCGACGGCAGTTGCTACAGTACAGTGGTGCTACAGTAATAGTTGTTTTATCTTTTATTTATTTATTTTCGCTGAATATTTGAAAAAATCATAGAAAAATCATAAAATAGAAAATCTAATTTTGTTGAACTCCACATGAGTAGATCTACATAGTGAACATATAATACGGTACACTTTAGTACAAAGTTTTTGCTGTAACTTTAGTCTAAATTAGATTTTCCAATTAATCTACTCATGTCCCGGGCCAATTAATCTAAAACCATGGTTACTGTAGCGGAACCGCTGTCGAAAACCGTCCAGAGGATAAAATAGATGGTTTTGGATAATTCAGGGGGTAAATTAGACCGTTTCATAGTTTAGGGGGCTATGTGTTCTAGGGTCAATAGCTCAAAGGGTGATAAATTAAATAAATTAAAGTGAAACCCAAATAAATTAAAGTGAAACCTCGAATAAATAGACTTTTTCCTATGTACATGGTACACCTCAAATAAATTAAAGTGAAACCCAACGAAAGTGAGTGGTGATACTGTCGCAATAGCATAAATCCATTTGAAACCCAATGAATGTGGGCCAAATTGAAATTTAGATCCACAGGCAGGCAGCGCATATACGTACGTACTGCTGGCATCTCGCGTATGAGTCACCACAGCACAGCCATCGATTCGGAGGACGGTTGCTGGCCCCGCCGTCGCTTCTCGCGGACGTTACGTTACGTCTGGCGCCGCTTGGCAATTGGAATTTTGGGCGCCCGCGCATGTGGATCGCCTGGCTGGATTGCAACCGGAAGGAATGGAATGGATCACGCCCACCCTATCATCAGTCCATCTGGTGTTGACCTAACAACCGCTCCTGCTCTGCTAGCATGCTCTGTTCACATGACAGGACACGACCAGATCGTGCATGCTGCTGCAGCATGGGGCTATCTACGATACGATCATTAGCTCCAGCGAATCACTCGTCTCTCGCACAGTATCTGCATCGTTTGATCCGATCCGAATTCTTCATTATCGGAAACATGATTTCTTTCTCCGGATGTACGTTGAGGATCCCAGTGACGACGCACTGTACCAGAGGGGTATGTATATCTCTGTGCCATCTTCTGATGATCCCACGGGGCCCCTGCTCCTCTTGTTTCAGTTCTGGCTGGGGCTGTCCTCCTGCCTCTGCTGTACGTCTCCGCACCACGCGCGTGGTCCACATGGACCAAGGATCTACAGACTACAGGGTTGCCAATCGGGGGAACAGTGGCTGCTGGTGCATCCTCTCCTCCGGTCCTCCCAGTGGCATTTGGGGTGTTTAGTTCCCTTCAAAATTTCAAATTTTTACACTCTCTCCATCACATTAATTTTTAAACGCATGCATGGAGCACTTAATGTAGGTAAAAGAAATAACTAATTACACATTTTTGTTGTAAATCACGAGACGAATCTTTTGAGCCTAATTAGTCCATGATTAGACACTAATTACCAAATACAAACGAAAATGCTACAGTATCAAAATTCCAAATATTTTGGATCTAAACACCCCCTTGATCAAGTGGTAATGGACGTCATATATACATATACTCCCTTTGTCCTTAAAAACAAGTGTCGTTTTTTGTTTTCCAAGGAATCAAGTACTTTTAACTTTGACCAAATATCTAAGGAAAATATTAATATTTATAATACATAATTAGTATTGTTAGATAGATCAATCACTAAATCTTATAATAAACTTACATAAAGATATAAATGTTGCTAATATTTTCTAGAAAACAAATCAAATTTAAGAAAGTTTGACCGGCGTGAATACCGTAACGACAATTATTTTGAGACGGATGCAGTATATATTGCTGCTGCAATGACAAGGGTAACTCTCCCTTATAGAAACCTGAGCAAGTACCGTAGCATCCCCTAGCCCTATTTGGGAACCTACTATTTGTCTGAAACCAATATAAATTGCAGGCCTAAAAACTTTTTTGGCCCAACAAAAACAATTGTTGCTCTGAATGAAGCCCAATGGGCCAACTAGTTTTACATATGTTTTTAGAAAAAAAAACAGATAGGGAAGGACAACAAGGCGGCCACGCCAATCTTCCCACACGGCCACCATTATTGCACACGCAGGTGGAACTGTGGAAGAAAGAGATATGATGGAGGAAGAAGGTGCCGATAGCTGGGGCCCACTGGTAGTGACCAGTAGAGAGATAGGGGTGTGGTAAAACAAACTTTTTCACATGCCTCTCTGTTCGGAACATGCCAGGATACACGATGTCATGGTGATGTGATGTGCCACGTCAACAACAATGGCAAAAACATAGGCTAGTTCTTGTTTTCCGTGGCAAATGTGTAGTTGCCATGATAAAACTGGCAAATGGAGTGGTGACCACGATATCAGTGGCAAAATAGCTAAAAATCCCTGTGAAAAAAATGAAATGCTTGATGAAACTAGGTGATTGAATCAAGTACGGCTAGTGTCCATACAATTGAATCAAGCTGGTGTCTCAGAATCCTACTCATGATGAGGCAATTCCGAAGGCCTGGAACGGCCATCGGAGGACGGTTGCTGGCCCCGCCGTCGCTTCTCGCGGACGTTACGTTACGTTCGGCGCCGCTTGGCAATTGGAATTTTGGGCGCCCGCGCATGTGGATCGCCTGGCTGGATTGCAACCGGAAGGAATGGAATGGATCACGCCCACGCTGTCATCAGTGAATTTTTTTTATTTTTAACACTTTTTAAAAACTATTTTTAATTTTAGCACCGAATTTTTTTTTTATATCTAACACTTTTGGCCGCTCCCCACGCGAGGGAGCGGCATTTGTACGTTGCCGCTCCCCACGTGGAGGAGCGGCAATGGTGCTGCCGTGGCATTGGGAGCCACGTGTATTGGGGCTGCCGCTCCCCCTGGAGGAGCGGCAAGGCTGCCGCTCCCCAGATCAGGGAGCGGCAGCTCCAGCCCACGTGGCGGCCCATGTGCCAGCGATGCCAGGTCAGGACAGTTGCCGCTCCTCAGATCAAGGAGCGGAAAGCGCATGACTCCTTATATTCTCTTCTCCTCTTGAGGTGTTGTCATTCGTCGTTTCGGCGCCGCCCCCCCTCTCCCCCCTCACAGCCGTAGTTCAAATGTCGGGCGGAAGTTCGTCGAGCAGAGGTAGAGGAAAGGGAGTGAGGAAGGGACAACCGATTTTGTGGGAGGGTTCTCTGGGTCCTGATTCTTTTGAGGAACCTATAGAACAATTTCCTTTGGAGAGCAAGAGTGACTTCACCCGTGAGAGACCTCTTAGATCATATGACAACCGCACGGAAGATTGGCCAAAATGTCGCCACGGTGAAGATTGCGTCGTGCAGATGTACAACGACTGTGACGGTGGAGGCCGTCGTTTCTTCAGATGCCCGCGAGGATTTGTATTCCTTTTTAACTCTCATTTTTCTGATTTGCATTTGGTTTGTAGAAGTACTTATTGGTACATGCATTTTCAGGATTCAAGCTGCCCAGAAAACTGTGGGTTCACTCGATGGGTCGATCCTCCTCCTATCTATCCCCATCAACAATACATCACATATCTACAGGGACGCATCTTTGATCTAGAGTATGGCCCTGGAAGTGGTAATAGGGACATGTCGGAGGACGACAGCATCAACGATGCAGAGGAGCCAGTATGCAACAATCCATACTGTCAGTGCCCGTACCATAAGAAGCACGGGCCTCCTTCTCCGCCGCCACCGCCACCGCCACCGCCACCGCCAATAGGAGGTTACTATGGGAAAGGCGCAACTCAGTTCAATATGTGGTACCATTATTAGGCATGTTAGGTTTAGTTTGCAACATGTCATTGTTTAGTTCATTAATATCAGTGTTTTAGTTTGAACTATGTTTATGTTGGAGCAAGTGGTAGTGCAACTGTTAAACCTTGTAATAAGTGTGTCCCATGTGCCTACTGTTTTTCTCGATCGTGTAAGTATTGTATTTCCAACATGTGACTTTCCAACAGGACGTAGTATTATAAACAAGTACATGTGGTCGAGGTTACCGATCAAAGCACATTATAAGTTGCATATTATAAGTTCACTGGAACACATAAAACATCATATTACAAGCTCAAATCCATTAGTTCCAAATACATGTAGTTGCAAATTATTTCGACACACTGCTAGAACACATAAGTTCAACAAATGACTTGGATACATAAATGGCGACATAGAGTGCAACAAACGGTCTCCAACTTCATCTTGCAATGAAAATGACCAAGTCTACATGCACTCTATGTCCCAGGAGTGTAAGGCTCCCTCGGCCGCCTCCGTCTCTTCGGATTGGTAGGCACCATGTTGGGGGTGTAGCCAACGTCCGTGTGGTCTCGATGACGGTGCTGCCGTCTTTGCTCCTGCGTGTGGCTGGTCCCCTGTACATAGGTCGGCCCCTGCTAAGATAAAAGTCAAATCGGTGTTAGATTGTGGTATTCTTACGTAACATGGGTTAGACAAATAAGAAAATTTGCTTATTTAGTTTTACCTGTTCGTCTCCTTGGGTTTCAAACGGGGCATCAAAGAGCTGGGACATACCAATCTCCTGGTGCTGTGAAGGATCCACCGGGGTGTGCTGGGACGGGACGTGCTGGTACGGGGTGTGCTGGTACGGGCTGGGCTGGCACGGGACGTGCTGGTACGGGGTGTGCTCGTACGGGCTGGGCTGGTACGGGCTATGCTGGTAGGGGCTTTGCAAGAAAGATACGTTCTGAAAGTTGCCCTGCTGGAAAGGACCGAGGTGGATAGAGGGCTGCTGGTACGGGACTGGCTGGGAAAAGCCCTGCTGCATAGGACCCTGCTGGAAGAAGCCCTGCTGGAAAGGACCGAGGTGGGAAGGGCCCTGCTGCGTAGGGTGGCTGTGCTGGGGTATGCCGAAGCCCGGTGCCTCGTCCTCGTCGGATGAGTCTAAGTCGTCGTCCTCATAGTCCTCCTCCTCAACTGGGGCCTTGTCGGGGCGGTGTGGTGGTGTACGTGCGCCGGAGGTAGACCCCGTGACGGGGTCCGAAGAGCCTGCAGGAGTCCTCAGAGAAGCCGAAGCTGTGCTCTGCGAACGCGGAGGGTTTGCTGGCGGCTCCAACGGAGTGTCCATGCAGCTCAACTTCTGGGCTAGCTTCCTCAAACTCCTGCTCATTTTCTGCAAACACATGTGTGGACTCATATTATTTGGGACAACCTTAGGAACCTATAGATGATTATAGGATATTTTGAACATGTTGCTTATGTGCACAAATGTCTCAAGCGCGCCTCGCCCTTTGTTTCTGCAATCGTGTAGTTGAAACGCTGCTTCGTTGGACATCATTGCCAATTGTGTGGCCTGCATACATAAACGAGATTTCACCTTGACGTTATAATTTACTAAAACTGGAATACACCCCACCCAAAGTGCACGGATCCAGGATCTTACCACGTATCTCTGAAGGGGGCTCTCTGTGGCTGCGTCTCGCGCATAGTCGCCTCTTCGTATTCGTCGGCGACGATGTCGTCCTCGAAGTCCGCAGGAAGTTCTCCCCCCTTGTACGGCTGCCTCATGTGCACACGGGTCGACCTGTGAAGCCACCATAGGTACTCGTTGAAGGCATGTTGGTCATGTGGAGGGCCATCCTGTAGCGGCTGCTTCTCCCTTCTCTCCCATTTCTCGATGTATTTTGCGTGTATCTCACGCCAGTCCTTCTGCTTCATCCTAAGCCTGCGGTCCACACTGTAACAAGTACAGAGGGTGTTAGTGCACATAAATGCAATGACGTACGTATGCCAAATTAGTTGATGCAAAAATATAATTTTCCTAACCAACCTGAGCAGCTCCTTGCTCATGGAGTAAAGAGGTGGTGGCACACCCGTACGTTTGCCAAACTGCCTGCAAACCCTGATGGGATAGTGCATCTCAACCACGTGAAAGAAAATGAGCGGGACGTCGGACCGAAATTCGTCGTTCTCTTGCCAACACTTCGGAGTCAAGTGGGCCCGTAGCTGGGGATCGTCGTACAGTTGCCAATACACCTAGCAAATGGCAATTCAGTTAGTCTTTATCATTGACAAGATAATCTATTACCATACACATGAAAGATTCCAACGTACCTGCATGTGTGTTAGCACGTCAAGCAAGTCGGTGTACTCCCTGTACTTGCGCTTTGCATTCCCTATGACCTGCTCTGCCCCGCTCCAAACCCACAAGGCTGTAGGCATTGTATCCTCGGGCTGCCAATCCTGCTTTGTACACAAAAATGAATTATTCATTTCTTAAAAAAAGTTTCACACGAAATGCTAATGTAATTAGTTTCATTGTACATTACTTACAGGCAAAGCGTCCATTCTGGGCCGCCCGACAGGCCACCGGTACCAGATCCAGATCTGCAGAAGGTACGAGCAACCACCAAGCGACGGGTAGCCCGATCCGCGACGGCAAGCAGCGCACAACTGCCTGTACGTCCACGCTAGGACCGCGCTGCCCCAACTGAACAGGGCGATGTTCTCCCACGGCTGACGTAGTATGTCCAGGAAGATCCAGCTGACGACGTTGCCCGACACGTCGGGGAACAAGAACGTACCAAGGAAGTGCCATAGCCAGACCCGAGCGTACGTCTCGACGGTACTCGGACCAGCATCTGGGTCCAGGTTATCGAAGCGCCCAATAAGCCACTGTGACGTGACACCGGAAGTTTTCCTGAAATTTTAAATAATAATTAGAGGCCATCGATTTGAAACAAAGGCTGCAATGAAAGCAACGCGAACCAATTAAGTAGCTTACTTATGCTTCTTAGTTTCCTCGTTGTCATCTGGGTATTGGCCACAGAACTCGTACACCTTCTGCCTCCAACCGTCGTTGTCCACGACGCCAGTCACACAACTGCCTCCAATGTGAAGGCAAAGTATTGCCTTCACATCCTCGAGGGTCACTGTCATCTCGCCGCAAGGAAGGTGAAAAGTGTGGGTCTCCGGCCTCCACCTGTGTTAGGGAAACAATGGTTACATAGTTTAAATATCATTATACAACTGTGTTAGGTTGAAAAATAAGTTACCTGTCCACAGCTGCAGTAAGAAGTGCGGGGTTTAGGGGCGGAAGACCTTCCCGGACCACGCGGACAAGCTCAAGAAAACCGGCACACCGTATGTACGGCGCGTAACGCTCATCCCACCTGAGCTGCCGGGTGTGTGTGCGCGGCTTCAGAAGGGGCAGCTGCTCGTCCATAGGCCCGTACTCCATGTGAGCCCCCCTGTGGTCCTTGTCGTAGTCATAGTCAAGGAGGGGGTACTTCGGATGCCACCTGGGAGGATGAGCTTCCTCCATCCTGTTTCAGATTAAAAAAAAGAGTTAGTACAAATAATATTAATAACTGAACATTGCAACATACAATTAGACAACAGGTAGAACAACTTATGTTACAACAAAACATAATGGTACAAATAAGACCAAATATACTAGGTTATCTTAACAAATTAATATGGACAGACCTGTTGTCCAGGTCTTCTATGCCTGCTAGCCTTGTGACCCGGTTGCTTGCAAACCGAGCATAAATTCCGGCCACGTGTCTCGTTGAAGTCTCCCCCTCCGTACATGTCATCCCCATACCCTTTCATAGCATCCATATCCCCCTTCAGACGTTTCTTCTTCCTTCTGCCCTTGCTCAACTTCTGTAGGGCCGGATTGGGTGCATAGTCAGGTCCATGATATGAGGGCCACTGTGACGGGTCAAGGTAAGGCTCGACGCTCTTCTTCCATACCCGAACGGTGTTCGAACGGAGGTACAAAGGAGACATATATGGCAAAGCCAAGTAGTTATATCCACGCATCCTACAGGCCGTGATCATGTGAGAGCAAGGGGCATGCATGATCTGAGGGACGTTACAACTGCACTCAACTTTGTCTAAATCGACACGGTAGTTCCTGCCACCGTAACGCTCCCTGCCCATGCTTGTGCCACCCAACCCCCGTACACTGTAGATATGCCTGTGAGGTCCGTATGGCTCACCAATCTGCTGCATGGCGAATTCCTCTCCCTCCTTAATAAAATTAGTGGCTGCCTTTCCCCACACCCCTGCCTCCCTTATATTCCTCTACGCGAGCTCCCACCTCTTCACAAAATATTCGTTGCACTTCATGAAAGAGAACTCAACAATCCCAGACACTGGCAACGAGCGCACTCCGGTGAACACGCGGTTGAAAGACTCGGACGAGTTGGTGGTCATGATGCCGTACCTGAATCCACCCTCGTCGTATGCTAGTGCCCACTTTTCCTTATGTTCCATCTGGTCCTGTAACCAAGTCTTGGCGGCTTCGTTCAACACTTTATCTAGTTCTCTCATTTTCTCTTTGAACTGGTACTCTGTACGCACACAACATAGAGCCTTAACCATGTCACTAACCTCCTTCTTCCTCTGACGCCGCCAGAAATTAGCTGCAAAATGACGCATGCACCATCTATGCACCAAAGACGGGAACCCTTCGATATCTTCACTGGCGGCGTGGAGAATCCCTGCGTGCCGATCCGAAATCAAGCATATAGTGCGTGATGTCCCAATCACTTGGGTACGTAGAAGCCACATGAACCATGACCACGACGAATTGTTCTCTCCCTCTGCCAAAGCAAAAGCCATTGGTACCATCTGGTCCTCCGGATCAACCGCAGCAGCCATCATCAAAGTGCCCCTGTACTTTCCTGTCAAGAAAGTGCCATCAACAAGGACCACTGGCCTACAGAACTGGAAAGCATGCTCCGTCTGAGCAAACGACCAGAAAACACGATGTAGCACATGCCTCCCCGAGTTCTGCAAATACATCCCACCGGTGTCCACAAACCATTTCATGCCATGGTTGTAGTAATTCATTGCAGACAGTATTCGGGGAACTCGGTTGTACGCCTCCTCCCAACTACCCCATCGGATCGCCAGTGCAATTTGCTTTGCACGCCAAGCCTTGCCATACTTCACATGATACTTTACAAGCTCATATATGGACTGCTGTAAATAAGACACCGAGACATCATTATCCTTGTCAACGAGGCCCAATATACGACGGCCAAGGTAACGTGCAGTGAGCTGCGGATGATATTCTTTACCCTTGTTATCCAAGCATAAATGGGGTTGGACCAATTTACTTATCCTCCATTTGCCATCACTCGTTTTCTTCCTTGCAGTAAGCCTCCACTGGCATGGATAACCTGCTTTGCAGGTAATGTGGTACCTCAAGTTCTTGTCGGAATGAGTCACCAAGTATGACCTATGGTGGTACACAGCGTAATCCTGAAGAAAGAGCTTCATCTCTGACATTGTATTGAATATCATGCCCTTCTGAAGGATTACATGCTCATGGTTATACAGAGATTGTGCACACATCTGCAGACCTATGTCACAAACTGCTATATGTACCATGCTGACATCCCTGTAGTTCGGACCACCACTTAAAGGTACACCGCCCTGACTCAGTTGCATGAGTTCTACCTCTGTGTAAGGGGGCGGTGCAACATAATGCTGTGCTTCGCTGATCCTACCCCACGAATCAAAATACGGCGCACCACCCTCTGATAAATCATGGACCAACCTGCCCTGAGTCGGCATGCCATGAAGCACCGAAGGTGAAACATCGGACGTTGTAGCAACAACCGGCGTCGCATGGGCAGCTCTATCATCATCATCGTCGTCGTCATCATCGTCGTCGTCATCGTCAAGGTGGTCGTCATGACCGAACCAGTTCTCTTCCGCCTGCTCCTGCTCTTCACGTTCGAACTCCCTCACATCAAAGTCGTTATTTATACAACCCACTGGATGTGAATGCAACTGCTCCTGCGTCAACTGACCATCCATATTCAACTGACTAGATGTGAATGGAACTGCTCCTTCGTCACCTTCATCATCGTCATGATGATCATCCCCCAACCTGTACCCATTCTCCACAACCACCTCAGCAATGGGTGAGTTCGAGCCAGCGAGGACCCTAGTGTAGCGGGACCAATGAGCAGGGTCCCGCAAAGGCATCAGGACATATTTTGCCCGAGTCTTCCCACTGTCAAATCTCCCCTTGATTATAAATCACCGCCAAACTTTGCATTCAAACGCACACAAAGGTCATTGAAACTCGGCGGTTCATCGAACCATTCCAACTCCTCTTCCATATCCTGAAATTCACCATCTTCCTTCCTAACAATTCCTCCGAAATAAACTCGGACACAACAATCCATCTGAAAACCATTCGACGAAACTTCATCAAATCGTCCAAACTAACTAACTATACTAAATTTATTAACTACACTATACTAACTAAACTAACTATTTATATCATCTATACTAACTTCACTAATCTAAACTAAACATACTAACTATTTATAAAATATATACTAACTTTACTAATCATACTAACTAAAATAACTATTTATAATATTTATAATAACTATGCTAACTTTACTAATAATACCAACTAAACAATTGAACTAATTATTTATAATAACAATACTAAACAAACTAATCTAACTAACAATTATAATACATCAAAAATAAAAAAAAAAACGAAATTACCTTGGAACGGATGCGCTATCGAGGACGAAGTGCTCGGGGGAGGAGGCTCGGCGCTGCTCGCGGAGGGGCTGCACGGGGAAGGGCTGGCCCTGCCTCCCGTGCACGGCTCGGCGCTGCTCGCGGAGGGGCTGCACTGGAGCTCGCGGAGGGGCTGCTCGCGGAGGGGCTGCTCGGGGGAGTCGCTGGCAGGGGGCCGGGCGCCGGCGCGGGGGCACGACGGGCGGGGGCAAGCACGGGCGCGGCGTTGAGCGCGGGGCGGCGGCTATTGCTTTGTCGGGCGGCCGAAACGTTTCGTTCGGTTGATGAAGTACCGCGCCCCCCCGCTGCCGCTCCTTGATCTGGGGAGCGGCCCAGATCAAGGAGCGGCAGCAGGGGGCCCGGCCCTTTTCATCCAATAGCAAAGAAAACGTCGTGTCAGCAATAAAAAAAGAAATCGAGAGCGCCAGCGTGGGGGGCTTGCCTCTCCTGATCTGGGGAGCGGCAGCCTTGCCGCTCCTCCAAGGGGGGAGCGACAGCCCCAGTACACGTGGCTCACAATGCCACGGCAGCACCCTTGCCGCTCCTCCACGTGGGGAGCGGCAACGTACAAATGCCGCTCCCTCGCGTGGGGAGCGGCCAAAAGTGTTAGATATAAAAAAAAAATTTCGGTGCTAAAATTAAAAATAGTTTTTAAAAAGTGTTAAAAATAAAAAAAATTCTCATCAGTCCATCTGGTGTTGACCTAACAACCGCTCCTGCTCTGCTAGCATGCTCTGTTCACATGACAGGACACGACCAAATCGTGCATGCTGCTGCAGCACATGGGGCTATCTACGATACGATCACTAGCTCCAGCGAATCACTCGTCTCTCGCACATTATCTGCATCGTTTGATCCGATCCAAATTCTTCATTATCGGAAACATGATTTCGTTCTCCGGAGACGACGCACTGTACCAGAGGGGTATGTATATCTCTGTGCCATCTTCTGATGATCCAACGGGGAGGGCCTGGCTACCATGATGGCTGCCCGCGGGCCGTGCCCCCTGCTCCTCGCTTTTTTCGGTTCTGGCTGGGGCTGTCCTCCTGCCTCTACTGTCTCCGCACCACGCGCGTGGTCCACATGGACCAAGGACCTACAGACTACAGGGTTGCCAATCGGGGGAACAGTGGCTGCTGGTGCATCCTCTCCTCCGGTCCTCCCAGTGGCATTTGATCAAGTGGTAATGGACGTCACATATACATATACGCCCTTTGTCTTTAAAAACAAGTGTCGTTTTTTGTTTTCCGAGGAATCAAGTACTTTTAACTTTGACCAAATATCTAAGAAAAATATTAATATTTATAATACATAATTAGTATTGTTAGATAGATCAATCACTAAATCTTATAATAAACTTACATAAAGATATAAATGTTGCTAATATTTTCTAGAAAACAAATCAAATTTAAGAAAGTTTGACCGGCGTGAATACCGTAACGACAATTATTTTGAGACGGATGCGGTATATATTGCTGCTGGAATGACAAGGGTAACTCTCCCTTATAGAAATCTGAGCAAGTACCATAGCATCCCCTAGCCCTATTTGCCTGAAACCAATATAAATTGCAGGCCTAAAAACTTTTCTGGCCCAACAAAAACAATTGTTGCTCTGAATGAAGCCCAATGGGCCAACTAGTTTTACATATGTTTTAGAAAAAAAACATAGGGAAGGACAACAAGGCGGCCACGCCAATCTTCCCACACGGCCACCATTATTGCACACGCAGGTGGAACTGTGGAAGAAAGAGATGATGGAGGAAGAAGGTGCCGATAGCTAGGGCCCACTGGTAGTGACCAGTAGAGAGATAGGGGTGTGGTAAAACAAACTTTTTCACATGCCTCTCTGTTCAGAACATGCCAGGATACACAGTGTCGTGGTGATGTGATGTGTCACGTCGACAACAATGGCAAAAACATAGGCTAGCTGTTTTCCGTGGCAAATGTGCACGTCGGGGTTGAATAGTGGTGAAGGTGATGGGGTGACCATTGCGATAGTATTGGAGCTCCATGGTGGTGCAGTCCCAAGTCAGTCATCCTAGGCCTGCCAGCCATGGCATGCCCAAGTTGATGTCGATGTCATTGCCGATATCGAGGAGGAATGCATCGATGTAGAAGACTTCTGTGTCAATGCGGAGTGGTATGTTGAAGGATGATGCCGCTCGACATGAGAACTCGTTGCCACTGCCAACGAAGATGGTGGTATCGATGCATTGCTCGAGAAGGCTGATGAGGCGAGCAAAGTTGATGTCGATGATGTTGTGTGTAGCGCCCATGTCGACCAGGATGTTGATGCCAGTTCCCAACACAACTCCTATAAGGTACATGGTGGGACAGCCACGAACTGCAGACCGTATGGTACCTATCATCATCATGAGGCCATTGTTGACGTCCTCAGTGTCATAGTCGTTGATGGCTATAATGTCGAAGAGGTGCTTGCACTTGAGGCCACGGGTGAAGGGCTTGTCATAGTTGAAGTAGAGTCCCACTCGGCGGTGAGGCGCTTGAAGGGGTGCGGTGGAGCAGCTAGTGTTGCTCCTAGTGTAGACGTCGGTGTCGATGGAGTCGATGAGGGTGCCTGCAGAGGCAACGACCGGGTGGTCAACTTGGTGGTATGTGCTTTGTTGGTGTCGGAGATCACTACTAGTCATCACTCATATGCCCTGACGAGAGACATGGCCATCTCCATGTCCTGTGGGTTCTAGAGTTCGACATATGTCTTCAATGGCTTGAGGAGGCCAACGGTGTAGATGTTCACTTGCTGCTGCTCATCAAGGGCCCTAGCACGAGCCACATGCGCCAGGAAGCGCTCCGTGTAGTCGTCTATGGTGCTGGTCTTGCGCAGAGATGCGAGCTCGCCTAGAGGGTTGTGCCGTGTAGGTGACTGAAGAGCTCATTAATGCAGCGGGTGAAGTACGCCCAGTTTGTCACTGCCTTGTCCTGTGTGAGGTGCATGTACCACTGTTGTGCGCCACCTGTCAGATGGTAAGATGCATACCAGACTTGCACGGTTTCTAGGGTCTTTTGGCCCTAGAAGAATTGCTCGCAGCGGTTGATCCAAGGCAATGGATCTTTCTTGCCGTGGTATGTGGGAAACAATAGCTTGTGGATACGCAGCATCAAGACAGGGAAGGAACCCGCGCGGTGTCCCGGGGTACGTGTACGATGGTGAAAGGTTCATCTTGGGGGGTTCGGCTTGTGGAGATTGTCGAAGAGCTTGCCCTCCAAGTCGTCTACAATATCAGGGATTGCGGAAGACGTGGATGACTCCTCCTACTGCTTGAGGAAGGCTCGGCCGACTTCCACCATGGTTTTCTTGGCATCGGCCTCCAGCTTGGCGGTGGCGGCCTCACGCTCACGTTGGGCATGAGTAGTGGCGGCGGCCTTATCTGGTTGGCCGCATTGTTTGATGTTCGTCAAGCGTTCATTGATGGTGTCGAATTGTTCCTTGACGGAGTCGAACTTCTTGTGGAGATCAGCGATGAGGGTGTCGAATAGGGCTTTCAAGTTGCTGTTGTTGGCGTTGGCGCCCATGGCAGCAGCATGGGATCGGACTAGTCTCCTGATACCAGGTGTAACACGTCACTTAGGGAGGGGGTGGTGGCTATGGAGATGGACCGGTGGCTAGGGCTGGTGGCGTAGGAGGAGAGGGAGGCGCAGGGAGAGGGTGGGCAGTGGTAGGGAGAGAGGAGAGGGATAGAAGAAGGAGCAATTGATCTATTCTTGCTTAGACTAGATTGATTACATCCTCTCTATATTTATAGTCCATGTACAACTTGTACTCCGAGCAACTATGAGAGATGTTCTTATAGATTAGATCCTCCTTTCCTAAACAAACCAAATTCTTAACATAATATTCTTTTCTACTCTAATCTCCTCCGGATGGCGGCGGCAGCGAGGGTGTCGACGCCCCTCCCCCCTAGGAGGCGCTGGAACCGGTTGAGACCGGCCAGCGCCCTCCTTTGGGGCTCGCTAGGCCCGTTAGCTTTGGGTTGGGGGCCTCTCATAAGACGTGTTACATCGCATGGTAACATAGTTGTGCAGCATGGGAGCGTGTCGCAGGGGCCAGTAATGTGATACTGCTCAAGAAGGGGAGGAATCAGCGGTGAATACAGACATATCTGATTACGCTGTATCTGATTGCGGCCTGAGTGTGACCAAACGCGAGTATCGCTTTCCATTCCCCTCCGATAACAGATAACGTTACATATTCACGAACCAAACGCATTGATAGTGGCTGCCGTTGCAGTTCTTCATGATGTTAGTTTTTGTTTTGTTCAGATCGATGGTTCCCCTGTCCTCCCTTCCTGTTCATTATTTTTTAATCCTGGGTGCTTCTTCACTATTTGTCCTCCAATTATTCCCGTGTACGATGTAGTGCTGGGAACTGCATTAATTATATTTTGTGAGTTTTTTATTTTCTCAAATCCATCCAGACCCAGTTCTATTCATTTTATCTGTCGTTTTTCTGTTAAAGGTTGCGCTGTCAAAGCTTTTTCTAATTTCATAACAGAAATGCAATCAGAGAAATCTATCTTTATTTCAGCACACCATTCCATTGTTCTGTTTGGGTTTTGCCTGCTTATTTTGCGAGGTGTGTGCACTACAGAACAAATGGGTGCTTCTTCCTGTTGTGGAAATCCATTGGTTTCTGCAGGTTGGTTTTATTAGACTACTGTTTATTGGTAGTTCTTTGTTTCATTTTGCTTCTAAGCCTAATCTGATGTCAGCACGTTCATGATTTTTTATGGTGAAGACAATGATAGTAAATTGCTCTCTGAGATGTGGTTCGATTGTTTTATGTGATTTGTGTTGGAATTGAGCTTCCTTCATTTACTAGGTAAAGTACTGTTGTTATTTATGTATTTTGGTTTGATGCTTCGGTTCTTAATGGTCATGTTACAGTAGGGACTCCTGTGATTAGAGGATTGGGGGTTGGTTGATGTGAACTCATTTTTGGAATCATTGGTAGAATGGCCATGTGTTCTGGCTATTGGAATATGCTTCTGCCCTGATCATATCTGACCTAATGTGCTTCCAAAAGAGCCATGTTCTGTAGCTACATTGTTAATGTGTATGATTGATATGATGGTTCGATGCCTAATAATGTGCATATCTTTATTGACGTGGACTGCATAGCTGTAGAGTTCATCAATTAGGATGCTGAGAATGTAGAATGTTTGTGGGTTTGTTTCAGTATTCTGTGAGTTTGATAATGAAACATATCAATGTGTCAACCACTACATCTAAGTTGATTAGTACCATTACCATTTGCTTATGCAGAATGTTTTGAAAAGGAGCCTCATTGTTTTTTACTTTGCTGCAAATCGAGTACGAGTCAACTGGATTAGGTGGTTCAGCTGTCATTATGTGGGAACTGGGATGTACTCTATCTGACCCTTAGAGTTTATTGGTCGCACAAAGGACAGTAATACCTTAAGTTGTCAATACACATAACACATGAGTACTATATATAGTTGTCTGGGATGTACTCTACCTGACCCTTAGAGTTTATTAGTCGTACAAAGGACAACAATACCTTAAGTTATCAATACACATGACACATGAGTACTATATATAGTTGTCCCATTGTAGTCCCTTACTTAGACCTAATCATGGATGTAAACAAATGTAAGGACAGCTCCACCAATTGGTCGACAGAGACAGAGTGGCCAACACTGACACATCGTGCTACTCCTATAAGAGAAGGAAGCTTTCCTCCTTTCTTTGCCAGTTGCGCCTGTGTACGCGAGATCAGCTTGGCCACCTCGATCTCTCATTAATTTGTTGCGCCTGGCGATCATGTGGAGGCTCAAGGTCGCCGAGGGGGCTGGACCATGGCTGAAGTCATCCAACAACTTCCGCGGGCGGGCGGTGTGGGAGTTCGACCCTGAGCTCGGCACGCCAGAGGAGCATGCCGAGGTGGAGAGGGTGCGCCGTGAGTTCACGGAGCGCCGCTTTGAGAAAAGGGAGTCCTCTGACCTCCTCCTGCGGATGCAGGTACGTAATAGTAGCTTACTGTAGGTCTTAATAGGTTTTTAGGCCGTGTTTGGTTGCCACCGCTCCAAGCCACGCCTAGGCTCTGTCCATGCCAAAAATGCAGTGATGAATTCCTTCACCCAACTTTCGGCGGTCTGTGGCGTCAAAATACACGGGAATGCGGTGCGGCATGCCGCAACTACCACAAGTAACCAAACGAATGCCAGAAATACGAAGCATGTGGTGCGGCAAGGCACTAAACACGCCCTTACCGTGGAATATTATAGTTCATGACACAGGCTATTGTTTTTCTACGACACACCATACTTGACACTTTAGGCTTTCGAAGAAATACTGACCCATGCAGAATGTATATATGTATATAGATGGTCAGGCGGCCCAGGGCCGGTACCGGCACACGCTCAGGCATGACATGATTATGGCGGCAAACGTACTGGGCCGAGGCGTGCCATTTCACGGGTTGAGCACCTGGACCAAGCACGGCACGGTTAGTCGTGCCATGCCGACTTGACCAGCCCGGTAGTGCCAGTCTAGTATCCTGACAGTCATATGAACATCACAGATGAACGACCAATCCAACATCTATACATTATAACAGATCCTATTTATGCATCAAAGAAGTCACGGAATTGGCCAAAATCTAATACAAAGTAGAGGGAAACACATGCACCACACACAAAAAACAGATATGAGATATAGGCCGCCGGTAGACTGCAAACAACTAATGAACTTCAACCTCGTATCTAGCTCACACAGGCAAGCATAGTCGTGGTGACAGCCTCGCTAGTGTAGGCGGCGACAGGCATCTAGCCAGGTATTTTTGGGCGGCATAGTATATTTCACTTCTACAAAAGCAATTTTGGATTGTTATTTTTTTCAGAGTGGCATTTTTTATTGGGCCGCCTCTGTCAAGAATTCGAGGAGACAAAAGATTCCTGAAGATGATAAAATGATATACCTAATACTACTAAAAAATATATATTTAGAGATAAGTTTATTAAAACGTCCGTCTCTATAAATAAGCTTATTTCAAGAGGTGGCTCTCCTAAAGCCCGCCTCAAGAAATAGACATCCCACTGAGCCACTAATTCATTAACAGCCGCCACACAACCCTCTCATAGCCACCGCACGACGATCCTAACTGTTTGGTGTCTCAACCCTCATACATCTCTTTACCTGTCATAACTCTTTATGTCTTGGTTCTCGTATAGACATGGTTTCTTATCAAAGAAATTATTTCCCTATCTCTCTTTTTTAATTTAATTGTAGTGCCACATCTTCTTTAATTTTTTCTAAGTTGACACTCTGATTAACGAGCATAGCAACCTTCAAGTTTCATGATTGGAATGCACTAACATGTTTCATCAATTAGTATAGGTGGTTAGTTGATACTAGCATGGGATGCGCGCTCTGCCGCGCCGGTTTTGTTCTTCATGAACAGTAAAAGTGAGACAGTAAAAGAGGAAGTAAATAATGCATGCAGTAGAGTAACCAGTGGTAAAACAATGTTTACTACAGTGGCAGAGGCAGCGGAGGACTTCAATTTATTCGTACACGAGGAAGTAATATAATACATGCCCAGCTAATCATTTTGTAGAAGGAATGCGTGGCTCTTGAATTCAGTGGCCTCCCTAAGGACGGCGATAGTTCAATTCAATGCTGGCTACTACTCTAGTCAATAATTTGTTTGATTCAATTTAGTGGCCATAAGAAGACTCCATCTATTAGGTTCATGACATTTTGAATCCTATTTAACAAATTTTAGTCAGTGCTATTAAAATTTTAAGGTGTGAACACGAGCTTTTATTCGTAAGGTTTGGCTTCTAAGATGGGGCCCACATGCACATATTGCCATGCTAATTCGCACATATTAGGTTCATGACATTTTGAATCATATTTAATAAATTTTAGTCCATTTTGTTAAAATTTTAAGGTGTAAACATGAGCTTTTACTTTAGGGTCCAACTTCCGATGTGGGGCTGTAACTGGCACAAATTAGCTTCATGATATTTTGAATCCTATTTAACAAATTGCAGTCAATTTGTTTAAAATTTTATGGTGATAACATGAGCTATTATTTTTAGGGTCTGGTTTTGACGTGGGGCCCATATTTTGATACGACAGTGTTAATTGGCGTGAAGTAGATGCTTGTTGCATTAAATCATCTGCAATAAATCCTACTTAATTTGGATAACATTTTATAACGTGAACCCGATATTTTGAATCTAGGGGTCCGACTTTTAATGCGAACCCATATGTTCTATACAAACTTATATATACATTTTATGCAAACCCATCAGTTCTTAAAACAAACCCACAGGTTCGATTAGTTTGTAGGTTGGAATAGGTTGGGTTGAAACATAAAAATATAGGGTGGAGTGGGTTGAAGAAGAGAGTTAATTTATTATGGGTTTGATTGGGTATGGGTTGGGTATTAACCCATTAGCCCGCCTACATTTGTTGTTTACCATTGCAGAATAACGAATTGAATTGGTCCTGCCAATAGTCCAAGTGCTCGTCTGAATCTACTCCTTCCTGCTGAATAAAAATAACCACAATGTATGTATATGCATCAGTAAATTTTACCATGGCTGCAAGTTTAATGCTTGGGACTATCCTTACGCTGAGCTTAGAATCCATTTGAGAAAATAGTTTCGCGGGGGTTGGTGTGTGTGTGCCCGGGGGGGGGGGGGGTTGTGTTGTGCTAGTTGTACAAACTATCTTGAAAATAGTCATTAAGTGAATAAGTGTAATATATGTTCCCTATTGGTTTCACTGAAATTTGGCTTATTTTGATTTGTTACGAGAGGAAAACACCGTTCGTTCGCTTAAAAGTACTACTGAAGTCGTCCTGCAGTACATTAATTTGAGGTGGGGCCCACATGGTTACCTTAGCACACTAATTAGTTATAGAGTAGCTTTATGAAATTTTCTATCTTTTCCAACAAATTTCTATCAATTTTATTAAAATTTTAAGTTATGAATGTGAGTTTTTATTTCTAGAGTTCGACTTCTGATAGGGCCCACATGCTGATCTTGCCATGCTAAATGGCACTGCTTAGCTTCATGACATTTGAATCCTATTTAACAAATTTTAGTCAATTTTGTTAAAATTTTAAGGTGGCGAGATTTTATTCCTAAGATCCAGCTTTTGAGATGGGGCCCACACAAGCAAATCTTGCTGTGGTAACTGGCACATATTATGTTCATGACATTTTGAATCCTATTTAACATATTTTATTCAGTGTTGTCAAAATTTTATGGTGTGAACGCGAACTTTTATTCCTAAGGTTTTGGCATCTAAGATGGGGCCCACATGGACATCTTGCCGTGCTAACAGGCACATATTAGGTTCATGACATTTTGAGTCCTACTTAAAAAATTTTAGTCAATTTTGTTAAAATTTAAAGTGTAAACATGAGCATTTACTTTAGGGTCCAACTTCCGATGTGGGGCTCTAACTGGCACAGATTAGCTTCAAGATATTATGAATCCTATTTAACAAATAGCAGTCAGTTTCTTTAAAATTTTAAGGTGACAACATGGGCTTTTATTTTTAGGGTCCCGCTTTGACGTGGGGCCCACATTTTTATGCGGCGGTTTTAATTGGCGCAAAGTAGCTGCTTGTTACATTAAATCATTTGCATCAAATTCTAGTCAATTTGGATAAAATTTTATAACGTGAACCCAATATTTTGAATCTAGGGGGTTTGACTTTTAATGCGAACCCATATGTTCTATACAAACCTGCACATACATTTTATGCAAACCCATAAGTTTTTATAACGAACCCACAGGTTCAATGAGTTTGTAGGTTGGAATAGGTTGGGTTGAAACATAAAAATATATATAGGGTGGAGTGGGTTGAAGAAGAGAGTTAATTTACTATGGGTTTGATTGGGTATGGGGTGGGTTTTAACCCATAGCACGCCTACATATGTTGTTTACCATTGCGGAATAACTAATTGAATTGATCCTGCCAAAAGTCCATGTGCTCCTCTCAATCTACACCTTCCTGCTGAATAAAAATATCCATAATGTATGTATATGCATCAGTAAATTTTACCATGGCTAAAGGTTTCGTGGTTGGGACTGTCGTTACGTCAGTTTAAAATCCATTTGCGAAAATAGTTTTGCGGGGGGGGGGGGGGGTAGGGGTGTGTGTGTGGGGGGCGCTATTTGTAGAAACTATTGTGAAAAGCACCAATCCAGTGAGACCAATTGGTGGGGCGTGCTATGCGCCAACCTAGATGGCGCCCTGTCGTGTGCCGACCAGGGCAGCGATTGGGCCTCACCCACCCTGCGCGGCCCACTACAGCCCACCAACATGCTGCCCACTACCAGCCACGCCTTCTCCCTCCTCGTGAGGCGGTGTTGCCACCTCGCCACCGACCGCCAGCGAACCCTGGCGCGGCCGCGGCGGCGTCCTTCTTTCCCTCCCCCGCTCTATTCTGACCACCACCATGGCCATGCTCGCCCGCGACCACCGCTACGATGCCCCCGTCCCGACCTGGCCCGGCTGCCTCCATCCCCGCTAGGGCCCCTAACTGCCCAGCCACCATCTCCACCGCCTGCCCTGCCTCCCTCCCCTAAGCCCCTTCCTTCTAAGCCCACCAGAGATGGAGACAAAGGAGGGAGTGAGCTGCTAGAGTTGGAGATGAGGGAGGGAGTGAGCTGGCGGCGGCCGCGTTGATGGACTTATGGGCCACACTGGGCCAATTCGCGCGTGGAGGGAGGAAGAAAAAACAGTGCCAGGGAAGGGGTGGGTCGGCACGCTGCCAGCGGCCACCTTGTTGGACGGATGATTCCTGCCAATTGGTGCTTCAGCCGTCATTATGTGAAGTGTATGCACTCTACGTGGCACTATTTATTGGTCTCGCAGAGAACAACGATACCTCGAGTAGTCAATTTACACAGTACTATATATACTACTACTGTAGTCCCTTGCTGTACTGTAGTCCCTTATTTGAGCAGTCAATACACTGAAGTGCTACTTCACTATAGTCCCTTAATTACTTATAGACTTAATCATGCATGAACCACCAATTGGGCGGCGTAGTGGTGAATACTGGAGATTGACACGTGGGTCTCATATGGCTAGTCATAAAAAATACAGTAGGCGTTAGTGCGTCCCCACCATAGCATGCTCTCTGCTGCCTCAGGAGCCGCGGCCGTCGCGACTCGTGAAAGAGGGAGCACGTAGTGTGGAGTACTCGCGCGTATTTTGGTAAGATACGTCAGGATAAGGAACTAGTATTTTTTTTTTGAGGAAACACCACACTCTTTATTAGGCCAGTCTCAGTGGGGATTTCATGTCACTATTTCCAACACATCTAGATTTTGGAAACAGTGCAGAAGAGTTTCATCCTATGAAACTCTCTCTACTCCCATAAAACTCTTATTATCTCTCTCTTCATTAATATGGTGCCACATCAGTATAATTAATGTCCATGAAACTCTGATGAAACCCCATTGAGACTGGCCTTAATTGAGTTGGTCATACGAATTACAAACGCCCTTAGGCCGAGTAAGCAGCCAGACATGCCTACTTGGTACAAAAGAGATTAAGCTTCTAGCTAGGTTGTGAGCATCAACATTTGAGCTTCTATTCTCATGAGCAAAATCAACAAAATTAAGATCACGAGCCCTAGCCTTCACCTCCTTGGGAGCTGGTGTTTGATATTTACATACTCTCTTATCTATACTAACAGTTCTAAATTCCCTAAGACCATCCAACGACTAGGAAAGATCAGGCCGCATCATGCCAGCCCATTAGCCGTATCGTACCTGTGCCGGGCACTGTGGGCCAGAGTCGTGGCATAGGCATAACCTTATGCTTGTTGTTGTCCAGCCCTTTGGAGGCTCCACGCTATGCTTTCTATGCCAGCTGAGCACTGGAGGCAGAATCATTAGTTTTGAAGTAACAGTTGCCAGCTTAGTTTAACGTTTAAGGAAGATCCCAAAAATAGTTTTCTTGTTTAATTTTCTTTGTGTGAAACATTGTTCTAGTTATTATTATTATTTTTTTGCCTAAGGTTGTTCTAGTTATATTACACTATGCCAGAAAAGCACATTAGTGACGCGTCTAGACAGTCATCAGTGACGCAGAAAAGACGCGTCACTTATGTTGCGTCTCTGATGTGATCATGCAGTGACGCGTAAAAACGCGTCACTAATGACCGTTTGCTGCGACGCGTGCAGCCAAGACGCGTCACTGATGACCATTTGCTGCGACGCGTGCAGCCAAGACGCGTCACTGATGACCATTTGCTGCGACGCATGCAGCCAAGACGCGTCACTGATGTGGCACTCTGCAGAGACGCGCTTTGGCTAGACGCGTCACTAATGCCAATTTAAAAAAACAAAAATAAAATAAAAATCTCCACCACGGCCCTTTTTGTATTACACATGTTTCATCTATTTCAGGAATCAATTCTTTACAAACTTCAGATACAACTTAAGCTACAAATCATCTGCTCGAGGAGCTGCAACCTAGAAGATTTCTAGTAATACATGAGCAGAAACATAGAAGATTTCTAACAGTACAAAAGTTGTAACTACATTGAGTATAAGGGCTGTTCTTGAGGTCCTGCAAAACCATGTTTTTAGCCTCCTGCAAAACCATTTTAAACCAATAAACCAAACCATTTTAAACCAATAAACCAAAGTACTCCTAGAAGTACCAACAACGGAGAATACTGTAATACTAGCAGGAACCCCGCGCCGTTGCACGGGCTAGCATATAATTTTGCTCATGCTCATAAAAAACAGTTGAATACATTTGACACATTAGTATTCTTAGATTTTGGCATGTCTGGGATCTAATCACATTTCACAATCTTGTCATGGTAAAATACAGTGTGGTTATTCGAAACTAAGGATGTCTAAATTCTTGCTCATGCTTTGGCAATCGGGGTGTATTCTACGTGGAACATTTGACAAACTGAAGGCACTGTAGTATAAAAACAAAAGGCATGAGGTAAATGTCAATTAGCAAACAATAAGCACAGGAAAATTGAAATGGCAAGAGGGGTGAGAGAACTATGCAACATGTAGATTAGTGGTTGGGCATCGACAAAACGCTAGGTTATTAATTGACTATCATTGCAAATCAAAAGAGATGATTTGTTGTATTCAGGGGGGTCATATATGTATCTATTTTAGTTGAGCTGTACTGAGCATGGCCGAAACATCTTAAAAATGACAAATAGATCAATGCTGGACTGTAAATTTGACGATGGGGTGTCATCATAGTTCCTAAAGATTGTACTTACCAAAATTATGCAAAGAGAACATGATGACGGATTGAGAAATTTTTTGAGAAAGGAAATTATGTCGCTAATAATACTGGGAAGGACTAATCAGTTAAGAAATAGGGAAAGAAGACGAACCTGTTAGAACAAATTGGCAAAACTAGCCTACAGAATTGGCAATACAAATCTTAGGTAGCTCTAGAGAGAACAGTCAAATGAAATCAGGATGACAAATTCAATGGAAACAGTAAGGCTATTTAGTTCAGTTCAGTTCACCAGTAGAGTGAGAAAACATACAGATGTGACAGAAAGAGGACAAGAATTAACAAACCTTTTGGGCTCACTAAACACATAAGCTGCACGATTTAACTTCAGAATAACTAGGGTTGGTACCCAATCAGATCCTTTGTGTGTCCAACATATCTGAGGCCAAATAAAAAAATAAGTCCTCTGCTGTAGTAAGAAGCAAGGCAATTCTTCTAGAAATCTGCACTTTGACTTGCATTTTGTGTATAATTGTATTACTATTATCAAGCCCCTGAAACTTAGCTTAGATAACCAGCACACATATAACCAATAGTCGAGATTAGTCTTCTTTATTTTCACTTTCCCTGTAAGCTACTTTGATTGCACAGAAAGCAATTCTAATTCCTCAGAAAAGAAAAAATCAGATCAGTGGTCGCTTACATTCAATTAACAAGTACTAGGAATTACTTACAGGGTCTTTACTGAGTGTTGCTACCTTAATTTACATAGCTTGGTTAAACACTTTCCTTTGCAGAGAAGTGATCATATATTGATCAACATGATTAGTAATATGATAAATTTAGAAGTTGTGTTTCAAACAGTATTCAACACAAAGGCGTTGCAACCGCATAGAATAAGCATTTTGACCCATTGCCCATAAGCCATATATTGTAGAAGTATGTCTTTGGACAACATAACAGACAACAAAAATATCCCTACCTGTGAAGCAGCACTTAGATCAAAACTCTTCTTGACACTCCACTTGGCTCTCCAACCTTTCACCTCTGCAAGCACCCTATCAATGGCTTTATGCTGCAAACATCAAAGTCACGAACAAAAATGATTGATAGATCTATCGTACAATCACATATATATGCTGAAGACAGGCTTGGTCTGACCACTATATCCTTACAAATGGTATTATGTACAACAAAATGCCTGAGACAGAAGATAGGATGTCATGCCAGAGATAGAAGATTGCATAAGGCTCATAGGAATTCGAGGAAAGGAAGCAACAAAATGCCTGACACAGAAGATAGGATGTCATGCCAGAGATAGAAGATTGCATAAGGCTCATAGGAATTCGAGGAAGGAAGCAATACCACAGCTCTGCACAGGGATGACAACCAGGAGTACGATTGCCTCTACTAGCCTTTTTGTTTTAGGCCTACAAGTTACCATGCTTTGCATAAGGAAAATAATAGATGTCTCCCAATTGGCATATTTCTACAAACTATATATACATACAGAGAAGAATAAAGTAACATAGAGACTTAGAAAGACGCTAACCTGTCAGGTAGTCCTGAACAGGCCAAATTCCTTCATCTCAGAAACAAAACAATTTGTATCACATTTTTTTTCTATGATTGGAGCTATGGTTGAAGGTTACAATATAAAGCATACTGAATACTATGGGGTGCTGTGCGCCTACACCTCGAGATACTATTATGAATGCACACTCTGAATTACTCTGCACCTCGAGATACTATTATGAATGGCCACTAATAATGGACGATTACTGGGCACAATGCACCGCATTCAGCGGATGCAGCTACGGCTAACCCCGTCGGATGCTCGGGCAAGAGCCACCTCTCGACACACATCTGAATCCCAGTAATTTTGATGCCAAATCACAGCTAAACCGCATCCTCCCCCACCAAATCCCGCCCGAATTCTGCTACGATACGAGCTGAAACGCGTCAACCCAGCCGAATAGCCCTCATTTCCGCCTCCGGCGAGCCTGACCCCCGCTCCGACAGCATGAATCCGCATCCAAGAGGAAAGGGAAGGGGAAGAGGGGCGGCATGGATCCGCGCGACACGCACCTGGGACGGGCAGCGCTCGGCGTGGCGGGCCGAGCCGCCGCTACGGGAGGCTGAGCGGCGCGGATCCTCCTCCGAGCGTCACGCTGCTGGCGTCCTCCTCCGCATCCACTGAGCACCAACTACCCCACCGCTACAACCTCCTCTCCTATCTCCCGCCTCTAGATCTCAACTCTCGAGGCAAGCCGGATCCGTCAAGGGCCATGCCCAGCGCTCACTCTCCAGCTGGCCTGCCTCCTCACCAGATCTGGCCTCCGTGGAGCCGTCGTGGTTGGGGGATGGGGAGACGCGCCGAGGAGGAGGAAGAGGAGAGGTGGCGACGGCGGCGGAAGGGACGGGAGAGAGAGTCGGAGGGGAGGGGAGACTGGGGAGAGATGGAGGCCACCGGGGAGAAGTGACGGTCTTGGGGATGGGTGCGGACCTCACCCGTTAGTTTCACCGCATTTGATATTTTTTTCGGGTCCGTGCCCTTCTACCAGCGACGCGTTTTGTCGAAACGAGTCACTGCCAACCCCTTCTTTCCAGAGACGCGTCAAACTCGTTATTCGTGACGCGTTTTTTCTTTAGGGGTAGTGGGCGACTCCTACTGAGTGACGCGCTACATTTATCCGCATCGCTGATCTCATATTGGTGACGCGTTTTAGTATTGAGTCACTGATTAATATGTCTCTTTTGTACAGTTTTGGCATAGTGTTAATTGTATGTGTACAAGTGATTTAACTATTTCTGGCCTATATACCATTATATTCTTCATATACTAAACTGTACTCTACTGCAGTATGCAAAACATAAACATCTTCAGGTGGATCCTCCACCCGCCAAGCTCGCCGAAAATGTTGAAGTCACGGAGGAGATCATATTAGCAGCATTGAGGCGAGCCCTCGCTCAACATTCAAGTCTGCAGGCAGATGACGGGTGCTGGCCAGCTGACTATAGTGGCCTTTTGTTCATTATGCCTCTCCTGGTACACATTTAATTTGAAACTGACACTGTCATTTGACTAGAATCAGATAGTTTATGTTCGATGCTAGGCCTGCTAGTTCATTATTGATTGGCATATGCCATACAGAACTACCATCAAACATGGAGGAAAAAAAGATTATTTGTTTGTCTATTTGGTACAATAAGTAACAGTAACAAAAATAGGTATTCAGCTTAATCCTTTCTTCAAAGGCATCCTTAATACAATTATACAAACTGTCAGCTGTGAAGGAACTGTATACCTTATTACTTGACATGCATGCAAATCTTTGAGAATTCTAAATTATTTCAGGTATTTGCTCTATATACCACTGGATCACTCAATACTGTCCTATCTAAAGAACACCAACGTGAGATATGTCGCTATATTTACAATCATCAGGTATGTTTATTATGACAGTCTATTTACTTTCTTATAATGTCATTTGGTTTATTCCTAAGGGAAATTAGAAATCTTTTATGTAACATGATCCTTGTAGAATGAAGATGGTGGTTGGGGTAAACAAGTGTTGGGACCGAGCACCATGTTCGGCTCATGCTTAAACTATGTTGCATTAAGACTTATTGGTGAAGATTGCACGAATGTTGCATTGACCAAAGGACGTGAGTGGATTTTGTCTCATGGAAGTGCAGCTGCAATTCCGCAATGGGGAAAGATATGGTTCTCGGTATGTCATTTAGTAAAATATTTTTTTAGGTAAATACATGATTATGTAAAGGCAACTAGGCTCCATATATATGATATTTTGCCATAAACCTAGGCAAAAATGAAAAGCCCTTTCACAAAATTTAAACTATATGTATATTCCAGATTTTGAGTGTTAAACAATCCATTTTCTAAAATCATTTGATACTGGTATTAATTTTCAAAACTTTATTTTCTATTTAAATTAGAATGCTAAGTACCTTCCATTTTTTTGCAAAAGAAAAGTATTATACTTGAATTTGAGATGAATGTGGTCATTGGACATGGTTTGGCCTGTGTGCCAAGTGTCCAAATCTGGGTTTCTGTAGAATATAAATACAGTTTTCTATAAGTCTATCAATTTTTTTATCTATACTACTATTCCAAGTTCTTAGGGTCCTTTTTGCAAAAAGATCTTACCAAAAATGGGTTGGATAAACTTGCAATTGTAGCTATGGACTTTTTATGTAAACTATAACTTTTCAGTTCTATATGAGTACTTCAAAGGTTCTTATCTTAAATGAAGGTGATGGGTTTGTATGATTGGTCTGGAAACAATCCAATAATTCCTGAGTTATGGCTTCTCCCATACTTTCTGCCAATTCATCCAGGTACTTGTTTCTTAATATCTCGATACAATTACCTTCGAACCTTTGTTTTAGGCAATGTTCCTCATACTGAAGGCTTTGAGGATAAACTGGAAAAATGGAAGAGGTGGCGGCCTAGGAGGCCAGCATCTAGGGGATATTTATTTTCAAATCATTAATAAGGATCCTATGCAAAAATCATAATTATTTTAAAATTTGATCAAACAATTTATAGAAGTTGTTCTGGAGGTGCGTTAGAGTTGTAACAATCAAGGGAATAGAGAATTGCCATGCACCAGACAGGCATAAATGTTTACATGAATATGTTGTTGGTGTACTTTTGCAAAGCTCAAAGTACCCATGTTATCTTGTTTTTGCGGTTTTACTTTTTTGTGGCCACCTCTCGCTGCCTCTGCCCATTGATATTTTGCAAAAAAAAAAAAAGAACAAATCAATGGTATTTTGAAAACTGTAGATGCCCAAGGCATCAATTATTTGTAACTACTATATAAAAAATCACTTATTTGTAACTAGAACAAGTATATCACTACAACAGAGATGTGACCTTGTATGATGCTTAGTTTCTGTCATAAACATTAATTTTTAGGTTCCTAAACATAATCTATGATGAACCAGTGACAAAAAAACTCATCGTCATAAAAGGTGCATCTCTAAACACTTTCTGTGATGAATTGGTTAGAAAATATCATAAATTAGTGACGAGCACATGGAATATAATGGTCATAAAAAAATGTGGCAAACCATTTGCCTAAGGCACTTCACAGTAAGATAGATGGCAACAAAGGCATGCCAATGACATGTTAGAAACATTGTGAAAAATTTAGTTTTCATAAATTAAGGCTCAATTGTAAGCATGTTTGAAAAATTAAGGCTCAATTGTAAGTATGTTCCATATAAGTTTGTTTGAAAAATTTAAATTTTACATTTCAAAATATGTCAATTTAAACAATATTTTGGGACTCCAAACAGTTTGAAATAAAAACCTTCTCAACTGAAAGTTATAGATCGTATCGAGGGCTACAATTTTGATATAAAGTTTGTCTTCGTCCTACTTTATACGGATAAGTTATAAATTATTTTTTGATACAAATATTTCTAGAGACGGGTAAGATGTCTACTTCTGTTAATCAATTCTTAGAGATGGGCCCTTAGAACGGATGCCTCTGTTAATAGAGATTTTTAGAGATGGACATTTTAAGATGCCCGCCTTTGTTAATCATCGATTAATAGAGGCTATCGTCTACCCACCTCTATAAATGATTAACAGTGGCGGGCATTTGCTTGGAGGCCACCTAACTATTTACAGAGGCGGTCTCTAGATGTGTCCACCT
The DNA here is from genome assembly GCA_022457205.1 of Saccharum spontaneum. NCBI lineage: Eukaryota > Viridiplantae > Streptophyta > Magnoliopsida > Poales > Poaceae > Saccharum > Saccharum spontaneum. The sequence goes on from CM039606.1 coordinate 15,848,082, forward strand.
CTGTTAATCAAAGAGATTGCCTCCTAAAATCATTTTTGTTGTAGTGTATCGGTATCATGCTCCTCTACCTACTCCCATGCCAAGATGGCCTCCTAAAATTTGGCAAAGGCATACATGAAGAGACTTGGCAACATACCCAATGTTATAATTGTACCATTGTAAATATCGTCTATCTGATGCTAAACCTTTTATATTTCTTGCTGGCTATCAGGACGATTTTGGATACTTTGCCGTATGGTGTATCTGCCTATGGCTTATCTGTTTGGCAAAAAGTTTGTGGGAGAAGTTACACCAACTATATTGGAATTAAGGAATGAGCTCTATTGTGTACCATACAGTGAGGTTGATTGGGAAAAAGCTCGTGATACTTGTGCCAAGGTTCATTTTTGCTAATATGTGGTTACTTTGTCATACATTTTTTTATTACTTTGTTGTATAAAAACGTATATATAAGTTTTCTTATTGTAAATAAGTCAAACCAACCTATATATTTCAAATGGTGTAGTATCAAAAATCAATTATATATCTGAAAATTTTTGAAAGGGCCTCAAATGTACCTTAGGTATGTTAAATTATGTATTGAACTTCTCCAAAAGTCTTGATATTCACACATGCTTGCATGGTGCAAGAGGGATGGTGAGAGGAAACTTTTTCCTTGCTTATACATTGTTCTAAATGTATGTAAGCTGACTCTTACAAATGAGAGTAGCATTACATTGGATTTGTTAAATCCTTGCATAAACAATGAGCACCTTTCTTCTCATAGCAACTTCAGTGATGATATTTAGTGCTTGAAACAAAAGCTGTACATATGTGGCATGAAGAAAATAATATTTTCATTCAAGTTTGCATTCAGTTTTTTTCTCGGGATATGTCACATAAAAAGTGCATGGGCCTAGAGTTGAGATATGTTCCAAGACATCATATAAGCTTGTGGTATAAAAATTAAGAACTTTCACAAAAAAATGTTTATTATCTTGATCTTTGGAAAATAAAAAATGTAAATAAATTCAAGGGGTGTAAAAAAGCATGATGGTCTTATTTGATATGCTTTCATTAATTGGAAGGTATTAGGAGTTCTACTTGTAGTTCTAAAGTCCACCATATTTTGTTGATCATTTTGGTCATAAAAAACATGTCCACCTTATCTTAAGTGTATATATAAAAGAAACCTGAATTTATATTGTCTTGTGTAGTATTTTTAGCAGGAACAATGAAAGTCTACCCAAAATTTAAATGCCTGACTCATTCTACTTATGCCATGTTTTTCTTTTTCTGCATCTAGGTGGACCTTATATATCCAAGGACAATGGCACAAAATCTTATATGGACTTGCCTTAATAAGGTTATAGAGCCAATGCTAAATTGGTGGCCAGTAAATAAGTTAAGGGATATAGCATTGAAAAACATCATGGAACATATCCACTATGAAGATGAAACTAGTAAATACATATGTATATGTCCGATAAACAAGGTAATATGCATAAATTCTCAAGAGTGAATTCATTGTTTGTTAAGAAAAATGGAGGTCTAGCTTCATTTTCTACTATGTGAGCAAAGTTTGGCTTTCTTAGCTAATGTTGGCAAAGGAAAACATTTTGTGTAGATCTAGGCATATCTAAATTCAATAGATTTAATTAACAGTATATATCATGATACTCTTAAAGGCAGAGCCCATAGCTTGGCACCAGTTCATCTATTTGAATTTTGTCCAACAAACTTGGATATTGATGCAATGGTTCTTGAAGTTTCGTAGGAGTTTTTAAAATTGATTCATAGTAGATAAAAAGGTAATTGACTAGCTTAGTAAATCAATGTGATGAATCCTGAAGTGGACTTGTTTCATAAAGAATGAAATGTATGGATTCATGAATTGTTGTAACAAAACTAACTTGACTTATCTCTTCTTACGTATAAGTTAAACAATTTTGAAACGATATTGAACTAATAAATAGGTACTTGTCAACTTTTTTGGTAGTAGGCACTAGATATGATTTGTTGTTGGGCAGAAAATCCAAATTCAGATGCGTTCAAACAGCATCTTCCAAGGATATATGATTTGCTATGGCTTGCTGAAGATGGAATGAAGGCACAGGTATTCCCTTGCATGCTTTGTGTAGTATTTTACCACTATCCTTTTTTTCATTGTTGTCAATGGATTACAATTGTTACTGCAAAACTTTGATGACATATATTGTAGATTCTGGTTAATTTGTTTACTATGAGCAAGTGTACAAAAGAAATTAGTATGTCAAGATATTACTATTCAGAAGTTTAGAGATTAATTTCTGAAATGGAAATTATTTTACTAATGTTTTCAAACACAATTTGGCAATTGATTTGTTTAAATTTTATTAATGTCTGTGTTTTCTAGAGAGTAGCTAAAATGAAAATATTTTCTTTTTCAGTTATACATACTTTCTTGATAACATTACATATTTCATTTCTATGAGATAATTATTTGTATCAGTTTTTTGTGCAAGCAAACTTGGCCTCAAATTCCTAAGTTAAATATCATTCCTACACAAGAATCAGTAAAGAGACTAACACTCTTATGCACTCTTATTTCCATTTATGAATTATTCCACCGTATAAGAACTAGAGTTTATTATATCATGGTACCCTTGGGCATTTTTTTTGTGGTGAAGAGTTTAGAGATGGGCTAATAAAAACATGTTTAGTTGCAATTTTCTAGAGAATCAGTTTTGGTTTGGTGGTTAGTTTTGATCATGATTATTGAATATTCTGATAGAAAATTGCTACAATTTAATTTGTCCACTATGGAGTTTTTAGGAAACTATGCAAAGTCATTTTTCACAAGAACTCAATGTTTTGATTTTTAAGGAAACATGTTCTCCCTATTCTAGTATGCCCAAACAACATTTTTTGAGCTTAGTTGAAAAGCCAATTTAAATTGGTACTGCCTAAGACTAGCTACCCAAACAACACTTTGGCTTTTGACTTGAACAAACAATTTTTCTAGCAGTTAGTTGAATATCATGCAATTTAAATTTCTTCTCCCCAAAACTAGGTACCCAAACAATAAAAGACCAAGACTTATCTCAATACCAACCTAAGCACAAAAACAAAATACACATAGGTTGTCCTCAATACTCATTATTATTCATCAATCGACTTTTTAATCCCTTGTTTTGACCTCGAACACTAGTATGTCAAAGACCAGAACAAAATCTATTCAGAATTTGAAAACTTTTTTCAGCACTACCAAATGCTGCAAATGATACCACTATCAACATACAGACAAATTCTTCGACTTGTTTCTTGTTGTAGCAACATTCTAGTGAAGTCATTTATAATTCATAATATATATTCATCATACACTAACACACAACCAAAAAGTTTGAACATCACTATTCTACTCCTTCCATTTCAAATTATTAGATGTTTTGGCTTTTCTAGATACATTGGTTCTATTATGTATCTACATAGCAAAAGTACGTATCTAGAAAAGGCAAATATTATTACAATTTGTAATGGAGGGAGCAACATATAACCTAGGTCATTCAATCCAAAAGCCATGTTCATGTAATTCCTGGAATGCTTAGACATAAGTCTAACTTTTTTCACACAGATATTATGGTATGGTAACACTTAAGTTACTGCAGTTATTTCCAATCATAGTGATTTGCAATAAAGAGCATGTCCATAGCCATTTAGGGCACCTCCAATGGTGACTTTTGAGCTAGCTCTAAGAATATTGTTTTATATTTTAATAGAAGAGAAAGAAAAGTTATCTCTTGATCAAGAGCTAGTCTCATGCATACACTTCAAGATCATGTGAGATTATCATGTGGGACTATTCATATTATGAGTCGTGTGCAAAAAGTTAATACCATTGGAGAAGTTGCCTTAGACTTAGTAACTATCTAATACTGTTGATGGTGCCCTTTCTTGTACATACTATTTCTAAAAACAAGCTATTTTGTTCATATTATTTCTAAAAACAAGCATTACAAAAACTCTCTATAATAGGTCTATGATGGTTGTACAACATGGGAGACTGCTTTCATTGTTCAAGCCTATTGCTCGACAGGTCTTGTTAATGACATTGGTTCAACACTTCGTAAAGCTCATGAATTCATTAAATGTTCACAGGTTCAAGTTACCCATAATTATTCTTATTATTGTAAAATAACATGTTTGTAAGGAAAAAATTTCAAGTGCATTCTTATATATAGATTCGTGAAAACCATTTGGGCTACAAATCTTACTACCGTCATGCATCAAAAGGTTCATGGACACTTTCAACAGCAGATAATGGGTGTTCAATATCTGACTGTACTGCTGAGGCATTGAAGGTCAGAAAAATGCATCTTATATATCTAATTTACTTAAAAACTTGAGTGTGTTTTTCCCTAGTCAAAATATAATTGATATATTGTGATATAAAAGGATATATAGTACTATTTCAACCATTGTCAACAAAATGTAGTTTTGTTAGAGTTTCCATACTATTTTATTATAGAAAGTGATAGTGGGATAAAGAAGACATGTACACTAGTTAAGTATTTACATGCATGTCAAACACTATTGGCCTTTATTTATCTACTCTATAATGTGCATACTATCTTATTTTTTTCAAACACATTTACATGTGTGAAAATGTACAATTCTATCATAAATCATGATTAAATAGAATCCTTTGAGTGCCCTTAATTTGAAATATTTATGATACATCATTCTTCAGAAATTGCTTATTGAAATTCTTTTCGATTAACGTACACTCACCTTCCTTTCTTTAGGCATTGCTATTGTTATCAAAGATCTCTCCGGATCTTGTGGGGGAACCCATAAAAGGAGAAAGTCTGTATGATGCAGTTGATTGCTTACTTTCTTTTGTGGTATGACACTACTTTTGAGAATATTTGTCATGTTCTTATGTATTATAACTATTAATCTCACACAAGATGACATAAGCATCTCAATACTAGCTCCCATGTTTACATCAATATTTCAAATCACATATTCATTACACAGAACAGACCATGTGTTTTTAGGATTTGAATCCGGGAACTCAACATTCATGTTCCCTCGAACGCTCATACCAGCTGAACTACGCAACACATGTGACTATACAACTAACACTATTCTTTTAACTAAATATTTTTTAATCTTATATTGTATATTTAACACTCAAAACAATCTCAAATGGTAAAGTTGTTAACTGCAAAGATGAAGATCTCGTCAAGTGCTAGATCTTTGATATTGATTTTGTCTCCATGGACATTGTGAATCATGCCAAATATGATCCGAGAACTTATATTGAATATTTGGACTTGTAAACCATCTCAAATTAAAAAGTTGTCAACTACAAAGTCTTAGATGTCTTTAAACTCTACAATTTTGATACAAAGTGTATCTTAATATGATATCATATGAAAAGTTATTTTTTGGTGCAAAAAACTATATATCACTGCCAGTTCAAGCCACAAACTGGCAGTGACTGCTGGATCTAAAATAACTGGTAATGATAGCCTGGAGGTACATGTAACACCATGCATCCAAAATCTGCTTATATAGCCTAGCTTAGCACATGGAACGTGCCTGCATATATTATATGCATAGCACCTCTCTTAGATTTTCTCCTCGCTTCGTGTAAAAGGGTTAACCCGGAGGTGCTATGTTTGGAATAAAAAGTATTATATGCTGGCCCTCACACTCCTAAGCTTCCAAGGTGGTACTAAACCCACCAACAATAGCTCCTCATGTGCCACATGGGACAATAACACAACTACATGCTTCTAACGGTAAATGGTGATATATATAGTGAGGAACTAAATTTGAAAAGGCGAATACAATAACTTATGTCATATATATAGTGACTGCATAGCACAAGGGTACTATTGCCATTGACAGACTTGTGTCACCAATATTGCATCCAATTTTGAGTCTGGATGAGTTATGGCCATTGAAAGATCTAGGCCTTTGAAACTAGCTTGGTTTTGGGATCCCGCCCTGGCCACTTTTGTTAGCCTAATCTGATTAGAAGTTATATTTTTTCATAATATTTATTTGAGTTTTGGCTCCTAAGAGGGGAAGACTTCCCACCCTATAAATGTTAAGGACCATGGCCGGTGGATACACATCCAATCAAATCAAAACAATCTATGTCTTTTGAGATAGTTCTTTTAACTAATTTGTTTTACTTTTGTACACTTGCTTTTATCTATGGTTTTTTATTTTGTTCCTATTTTGTTGAAGAACAATGATGGAAGCTTCTCTGCATACGAGTGTAAGAGAACCACACCTTTGTTGGAGGTGAGATGTTTAAGGTGCAATATTTTTTAGTCTAGAAAACAATTTCTGTAACTTCAATGATAAAGGATTCTGATGAGGAGAGAATTTTAACTGTATCAAGTTTGTCACTGACACTGAATCTTATAAAAATCAGAAGATTGCTACCGTCCTTCCCCTTCTAAGACCTGACATAGAATCTTCTAGATTTCAGCCTTACCTTTAATGCTACAAATACAGTTGGCACACTCATAACTTATTGTATTACCCATATAGATAAATATATATGAACTATGAAATACATTGGTTTCAGGGTTATGCAAGGGTGTGCATCTTGTGTAACACTTCCATAAATATCCAAATGCTATAATTGTTATTAATGTCATCCCTAATTGCATGATACTCACTAGGATTTTTTTGCCAATAGGTTCTCAACCCTTCGGAGAGCTTTCTGAATATTATTGTTGATTATCCGTAAGAAATGAAATATCTTCTTAACTAGAAAAGTACAATTGATTCATGTTTTTCATATACAAGGGAGCTGATTTATTGTCTCGAACCAACTGACAGATGTGTTGAATGCACATCATCTGTGCTACAAGCTCTTATTATGTTTAGAGACCTAGATCATGTGTACCGCAAAGAAGAGATAGGAAATTGCATTGAAAGAGCCTCCAGGTTTATTGAGAAGGAACAACGAAAAGATGGCTCCTGGTCTCTAAAATTTTACTACTTGTTATATGCAAATTATTCTCATTTTTATATGGATTCAGTAACTAGATTACCTATGATATAATAGGTTTGGCAGCTGGGGTATATGTTTCACTTATGGGACATTCTTTGCCGTAAAAGGGCTAGCTCTTTCTGGACAAACTTATGAAAATAGTGATGGCATCAGGAAAGCTTGTAGCTTTTTGTTGTCAAAGCAGCTACATACAGGTGGATGGGGAGAAACTTATCTTTCTAGTGAAACTGAGGTAAGTGTTACGTCTCATTATATGACTTTGTGGTGGATTTTGCTCAGTTCATGTTGTATTTCTATATTTGTTAATTTAATATATAGATACATGATATTATCTTGTGGCAATGTTTAAATCTGGTCTTTGTTAGATTCAGTTGTAAGTTTTCCATGAATCCCTGTTTACAACAACTAGTATCTTTCCTCTTTCATGACATCTAGGAAGACAAAAGAAATTTCATTGAATGGTGCAAATTTAATTTGGTTGTAGTAACCTCTCATTTCTTGATAGTATCCAGTTACTCTTGAATAATATTTAGTTGTTTAGGGTCATGTTTGTGTTAAATATTTGTTTGATGAGCCATTCTTTAAAAAATTTAATGGATTCTATATGAAAATACATGTGACACCATGCAACTAACAAAAAGTATATATTCATTCTTTTGTATCCTATGCTTTGTAAATAAATAAGTTTATAGTTACAAAGTTTCTATATCTATTGATGCGAGCCTACATATGTGTAGCTCCTCTTCTTGTACTTCTATCCTTGATTTGTTTAAAAGAGTTAACCTTAAGGTGTTAGGACAACCTATCTAGACAACTAACATGATACTAAACCTAGTACCAAAACACCTGGGTCAAACACGCCGAAACCAAAATAGTAATAGGTTAGGGTATTACAGGGTCATTGGTTTCTTGATGTTAAAACAGTCAATTTGGTTCATTCTTTACTTGTTTTTTGTAGATCTTTTGTAAAATTCTTACCTTCAGATTAGTATCACATACAATTGTTTATAGATACATCATGCTAATAGTTTGGATAAATTAGGGGCACATACCGTCCATCCAATCATTTTTATACAAAGAATAATCCCAATAACAAACTCTAATTACATGATTTATGTTGATTTTTTCCAACCATGTTTAGATGTCTCACTATGGCTAAGTGATAGTATTTCCTCTATACAAGCAGCTATGAACCCAAGTACCTGTGGTTAATATATGCTATAGTTGCATACAACCAACTCTTACTTCTTCACATACAATCTACTATTAATCTATTTTTTGTCACTTAAAGTATGAAAAATAAATAATCTGTTCTGCTCTTGTCTTGGGTTTCCAAGGAAAATGTTCTGTATATATATAAAATTTGTACAACTTTCTAATAACTTGAATATTACTATAAATTGGATGATTCATTGCATGTGTGGTATCAAACTGTTAAGCATGCATTATATCTCAAACATTATTCTTTTCTACCAAATATATTGATAATCAAAATCTCAATGAATTTTATCATGCATTAGACTTAAATATTTTGCAGGAATATGTGGAGGCTAGTAGACCTCATGCAGTGAACACTGCTTGGGCAATGTTAACCTTACTTTATGGTGGGCAGGTATGTATTTTGCAAATTGATTAGAATTTCCGGTTACATACTTATGAAATTATTATGGTCTCCATCCATTATAAACTATAAGATGATTTGGCTTTTCTAGATACAAAGCTTTTGCTATTGACTTAGATATACACTATGTCTAGATACATAGTAAAAGAAATGTATCTAAAAATGTCAAACGTCTTATAATTTGGAACGGGGGAGTATTATGCTAATTGTTTGATACTACATGTGTGCTGTGCAGGTGGAACGTGATCCAACACCATTATATAAAGCTGCAAAAGAGTTGATCAATATGCAACTAGATTCTGGAGACTTTCCCCAACAAGTAAGTTATTTATTTACTTTTTCTCGTAGAAGAACAAAATTTAGATGCATGATTTATTAGGTTGTTCTTTTCTCTTTCAGCAAAAAAAAATATTTGTCAATATTATTTTTCAAGGTCCCCCAAGGTATCGAAATTAAATTGTTACCTTTCACAACAAATTTGATGATAGTTTAAACCGGATAGGAAAATATATATGTACGTTACACACCTCAATAAGGAACTTAAATTGCAGTGATGCAATTAAATCCTACCATTTCAACTAACGGATGCCATAAACGATGTCTAATATATAGCAATCATAAGGCAACTACATTGGTGTTGTCTCGCCAACACTCTCACAGTGCAACTGGTCAGCACAACACGCCAAAGAAGCGATTGGCTGAGCCAGCCCGGGTTCGAGTCATGGCACCATCTTCTTAAGACGAAAATCAGGGGGACGTCTCTCTCCCTGGTCGAGTCTTTTTTTTACATTGGTGTTGTCTCATAGATGGTCTCATAAATTCCACGTAATCAAGAGACTGTTCAACAACCAACTCATATAATGGGTTGTCCTTTAAGTTGTCTTATATATAGCAGTTCAATTTATCCTCAATTTGTGCAATAAAGAAAAGGAAGTTTGTGAGTTGCATGGAAACATTAAATCATACAATCGTAAGATATTTGTCTCATAGTCCTAAATTTTTTCTCATGAGGTGGTTGCTTCACGAAACAACCACCTCTTAATCTCACCTTCCTCTCTCTCCTCCATGCCATAAAAAAATCCTATGTGGCATTGCATGAGATGCCCTTGTCTCCTCGATTGCTTGAAGATTTTGATGTTCCAGTCAAAGCACTAACCCCTCTCTCATCTAATAACACTAGTGCGATCCGTATTGCTTGGGATCCCATGGGGCAGGGTCTAAGAAACAAAACTGGCTTTTATGCTTCTTACCTGAGATCGCAAGGGCAAAATCAGGTTGTGCCTTTGGCCATATGCGTTCAAAGGTTCAGCATGCAAATTTCATCATGAAGGCGCAAACATGAGCATAGTGGTTATTTGCTAGCCAAACATAGTGTTGCTGATTCACATAGACTTTGAGGCGGTGTTAGATATATATATGCCTATGTATTTTACATAGACCATAGGGTGTTTTGTGCATTTTGTACATCACCATGTTTCCCCTATGAGGCATGGCAATAGAGTTGAGTTTGTTTCAAGACAACAAAAATTATGGGGAAAACTATATCTGGCCAGCCTTATAATTTCATTGATATATTCTATAGCTTCAAATTAAAGCGCAACAATGCAGTAATAGTCAAAGTAGGATCTATAGTAGGATTATTGTTTGTGAGCAATAGGGAATATTGTTTATATTTCAAGCTGCGCCTAGGCAGTAGGCAGCAGAGCATATGCCTTATTGTATTCAGGCCGGATAGTTCTTGCTCCGGCCCCAAATGTGTTGTCATGGCACACCTCCGTGGCACCATATATATACATTAGCTGGACTGATAGTTCAATTCCACTTAAGGTCATGTTTCACTGAGCTCCAGCTCCATGAAATCTTAGATTAGAGATAGAGGTAAGATGAGAATGTTTAGAAAATAAATTTTGTTTACTCGTCTAAACTATATAAATATTTATGTCACTTTAAATTTAGTTTGCAGACTATAGATAAACATCGACTTAGAGCTGTGCTAAATATGCCCTTACTTGCTAGTGCATGACTTTTGATTGCAGGAACACGTTGGGTGCTTCAATAGTTCCATATACTTCAATTACGGAAACTACCGCAACTTGTACCCTATATGGGCTCTTGGGGAATTTCGTCGTCGGCTTCTTGAAAGAAAGAAGTTAAACCAATATACATGATGCCCAGGCTATTTATACTGTATTGCGAAGAATAAAATAATGTTCAGAATTACAGTTATATATGTTTGTAACTGTGCTCTGTATGGCTATATTATGATTGTGGAAAATGATGCCCGTCCTGCACATGATATGTCCTTCCTCATCTGAATACAAAGCTATGGCGGTTTATCTCTTTTTATGATTTCTGAATCTATGTTTACTAGAACTGAAAAGGTTCTGGAAAAGAGCATAACCAGTTGTACTATCAGATTCATTTTAAATTATATGATACATGATGGCAATAAATTTTGAAACTTGTACTATAGATCAATTTGTACATTTTGACTAAAGCATTATAAGATATCTACATTGATAGTATAATTGTAAGAACTCTACTGTTCTAATAATACCCACATAATTATTTTATAGAAGAAAAAATTCAACACATCTAGAGTGCCCAACCCTATGCTACAAACAGAAATGGCAAACACAAGGTTGATACGTGCCATTGTGTGTCGAGTTGTGATGAGTGATTGTCAATAGATGACCGGCTTTAGTTGAGTTTGGATACTAATCATTGTGTGAGTCCTTGTGCAACATGTCTCAATTAGCAAGAGTACATGCGGAGGAGTAGACCATGTTGACCAAGTCAAGACGGTGGTTGACCAAGTCAAGTCGAGGCACTGGAGGACTTGGTGATCAGGCAGTCGAGAACAATGATGACACGTGTCAAGATCTTAAAGGGGGCGTAGCGGATACACTTCTCCAAGGGGTTTGGCGGTTTGGGCCTCAAAACCACCGGTGGACGGTTTCTCGGGTTTGGGCCTCAAAATCCGGTTAGAGTTTCAAGGAGTTTTGGTGTAGCGCATGGTTTTTCGCTGTGGTGAGTCTCCCGCATGTTCTCTGGTCATCGAGAACATCCAGCCACCAGTTGGCTCAAGAGAACCATGTTTGTGAGTTTTGTGTTGTGGAGGGTTGATTGGGACAGTGGACATTTCGAAAGAAATTTTAGTTGGCTCCTACCCACTCTATCTTAATCGGTTCCTAATCCATGAAGGCGACATGAAGCGCGGTAGTAGTAAAGCTTCTCCCTTCTTCGATGGGACTAACTAACCATACTGGAAAGTTCATATGTCTGCATACTTGCAGAGCAATTTGAGAGTTTTGGAGGTTTGCTTGGTGCAGGACAATGTGGTCTTGGCAACTCAGCTTGATTAGATCTAGATGGATCAACACAAGGCCAACAGTGAGGCCAAAAACGCTCTTTTTGCAAGTCTCTCCCTGCCCGAGTTTGACCGAGTTTCAAATCTTGAGATGGCTCATGAGATCTAGTCTATCCTTGAGAGGTATCACGAGGGTATGTCCCATGTCAAAACCAGACTCTTTGAGACTCATCATCGAGAGTACGAGAACTTCGTGAAGCTTTCTATGGAGTCTATCGATTCGATGTCTTTGAGGTTTCAGACAATTGTGACTGAGGTGCATGCTAACAAGCCACAGCTGCCCTATAATGGTCATGAGAGGGCCCTGAAATTGCTACATGCCCTAATCAGAGGGTTTGGGAGATCAAGGTTGTCGCAATCACTGAGTCCGCTTCCTATGAGACTCTCACAGTCGATGAGCTTTTCAGCAAGCTCAAATCCACAGAGATAGACCAGCAATCCAGAGCCAAAATAGAGAACCCGTCGAACCCTACAATGGCTCAAGTGTCTGGTTCCAGGAATCTAACCCCTCAGCAGCTCTATTTGCTTTTTCCTCTTTGATGTCTATTTCAGACGAGCAGGTTGAGGTGCTTGGAGATGACAAGCTAGCATTGGTGATCAACTAGTTCAAGCGGTTCCACAACAACCGTAAGAACTACCATCATGGTGGACACAAGGAGGGCTGATTAATTTGACTGCAGAAACCCCGACCACTTCATCACCAACTGCCCCAAGATGAAGGGCAAGTACGACTCCGGCAAGCACAAGGAGAAGCACGGGTATACCTCCGGCAAGCACAAGTCCGGGGGGAGGACGTTCGACAAGAAAGCGCTCAAGAAATGGTATTGCAAGACTGCCAAAGCACAAGAGTGTCCTCAGCGACATCGACTGCGACGACACTTCTTCCTCTTTGAGCGACAATGAGTTCGAGAGGGAGGTCGAGGACAAGGTGAATGAACCTTGCTTCTTCGCTGATTACGTCAAGGAGGGTTTCTGTGGCATGGCGCTAGACAACGGCAAGGCAAGACCACGTCTCAACGGCGATGATTCTCACTCTAAGGTATAGTTTTCTGTCGATGAGATTGCAGCTGAGCTAGATACTTGTAACACTACCTTGCTGAGTCAGGATAAGTTGCTTAAGGATGTTGTGTGTGAGCAAAACGAGTACAAGGCTATGCTAGAGTCTGCTCTTAAGGACCTTGAGTTTTCTAGGTCTTTGATAGTGACCGATGAGACGAAGTGCGATAGTTGTGCTTTGTACATGTCAAATTTTTCTACCCTGTAAACCAAGTATGCCTCCCTGATAGATGAGCTAGATGAAGTGAAGTCTGGGCTTAGTCTTTTGGGTGCATGCAAGTCGTGCCATGCTTTGCAAAAGGAGTTAGAGGAGAAGAACGCTAAGATAGCATTGTTTGAGAAGGAGAGCTGTGTTTCTAAGCTTATTGAGTGTGCGCTTTACCAAGGTTTGGTTTTTGAGGTTGAGGCCTATCATGCAACTAAGACTAGACCAGAGGAAGAAAACACATACCTTCGGACTTTCTTGAGCTAGCTAGGTGTGTGGGAGTGAGGCATAGTTGGGCTTGATGGTCCAACAGTTTAAGCATGATATTGGTGGACCTGGGTTAGACTTTGTTTTAGGGGGTGTTGAGGGTGACAAGCTCTATGGCAAAATTAGAGAGTGTAGTTGTAACACCCAAAATTTTCAAACAATTAGAATTAGTGGGTTAAAATAATTTAGATAATAATTACTGGGGAATTAGGATTTAAAAATTTTAGGAAGAATATTTGGTGATGCATTCATGCTGTTGCATTTATTTTATTTTGAGGTGTGGAATTTATTTTATTTGGATTAGATTTGAATTTCTCTTTGAAAAGGGTTTTGAAAAACAAATAAAAAAAGAGAAGAACTTACCTGCTGGTGGACCGCGTGGGCCGGCCTGTTCTTTTCCCTCCCCGCGCTGGGCTGCGGAAACGGGCCGAAGCCGCTGCCGCCTTTCCTTCCGCGCTCGCCACTGCGTGGGCCGGCCCAAGACCGCTGACGCGTGCTTCCCTCCCTCCCTTGCTTCGCTGACGCTGGGACCCCACCAGTCAGCTTCTTCTCCTCCGCGTCGTAGGCGAGTCGGATACTACCGACGTCTTCGAATCCCGGTATCGTCGGGATTCCTTCATATATTCGGTTCCTCCTCGCTCTATATAGCTTCGTGTAGGCCACCGTCCTCTTTCTCTTTAGTCAATTTGCGGCATAGTTGCCTAGTTGCGGCCGAGAACTCAGGTAAACCTATTCCGCCGCCCTCTTCTCCGATTCGACGAATTAGCCGTCTCGTCTTGATCGTAAGCACCGCTTTGAGCTTCGTCATGCTCTCATGAACCTCGCGAATCTTTTCTCCACTCTGTTTTTGTGTTGGTATGTTCACAACAGCTCGCCGTCGTGTGCAGGGAACCGCCGCCCGCCATTGCTAGCCGTGCCTCTTCTCCGATCCGTTACGCCCTTGATTTTCTTCACTGGTGAGTTCGTCTTCATCTCCTCTTTCTTCCGGTAGCTTTGTTTTGCTCAATCATGAACCGAAACGCCGAATTGCGTGAGCGCCGCCGCGGATTGCTCGCCGCCGGTGAAGTAGCCACCGTGGGGCTACTGTTGGTGGCCGGCGCCGCCCACTTCTCTTTCTTCTTTTAATCTTGACCCTCCATCGTCCGATCAACGGCCTAGAAAAGAAGATACCCCTTCGTCTTGACTTTTTACTAAAGAGACCCTGGAATTCTTTAAGGTTTAACCTGCGGTCCTTAGCGTAATATCCGAAATCCGTTTCTTCGTTTTGAAAGCGTATTCTCTCTCGGTAAATCAAAAATACGTTTTCGGATATTTACATTTTTGCCACTAAAATTGTTTTGGTCATAAAATCTTCGTTTTAACTCCGATTTGATCCGTTCAAGTTGCGTTAGGTTCGTATTTGCGAGCTCTACATGTTAGTATAGTTGTACAGACAGTTTGGATAATTTAATTTTCGAGTTTATATTTAAGTAATTATTTATCTATAGGAAATCTTAGAAAATTCATAAGTTTCACGTTTTAACTCCGAATTTGGTGATCTTTACGTCTATGTGATCGTAGGAATGTGTAGAAGAGTTTTATAAACTTTTATTACTGTTTTGTACTGTTGGTGTACTATTCTAATTATATCTCTTTGTTTGCTTCGTGTATGTTTGCTTGTATGCATGTATGTTGTTGATTGATGATCGAGTATAGAAGGTGAGCAGTTTCTGGATGATCAGGAGTATTACTTTGAGCCAGATCAGCAGTATCATCCGGAGAGCTTTGATCAAGGCAAGTATAACATGGGACTATCCTTGTTACCTATTCACAATAATCAAATTCATATGCATGTGTCCACTTTGATAACCCTAGAGATTATAACATAGTGATTGTTATCCTGATTCCTTGACAACCTTGGGGTATGCATTGGGTAGCTGTTGCTAGTGCTTAACTATGAACATTGATCTTGTAATTTGGTTAATGAAATAAACAACCAACTTTTAAGATGATTTAAATCCTGTTAAAGGGTGCTAGAGCACTATGTTGTTTTATGATGCTCTAGTTACTCTCCATAAGGACTTATCTGTACGTGATCATTCGGGATATATAGTACAGTTGTGGGGGCTATATGGCTCTGGCTTTAGTTGCTCAAGAGACCTTTTCTAGCTTGTTAGTGGTTACCTTAAATGGCGTAAGAACGGCTTGCCACGTTAGGTGTAGGGCGAGCCCCTGTCCTTAGTGTGTTTAGGCTGCGAGTTATGTGCCACTGGGAAGGGGGGTTCTACATCTGCCTACCGAGTGAATCTAATGGCCCTAACTTGTTAGACGAACTTTTGAATGGCTTTATATGATTCTCCGGTGTTTGGGTTTGATCTCCCCACACATCTGGAAATCATGACTCACAGTGAAAGTGTACACCTCTGCGCAGAGTTAAAAAAACTAGTATACTAGCCGTGCTCACGGATACGGGCGGCCCTGGAACATCTACAGATAGATGATCATAACTATTATATCAAGCTTAATTATTGTTGTTATTATTATGCTCATGTTAATGTTATTCATTACCCTTATTACAATTGATCATTGATTCATTAACGGGAAGTGGATTACCTTGATGCTACTCAATTGCTAATTATATGATGAATAAAAGCTAAACGCAGTCAAACAGCGTCTAGCTTTTTGTGCCTCATGAACCCTGTGTTGTACTTGTTGAGTTCGACATGGACTCACCCTTGCTATTTCCACCATAACAGATGAAGATTATGAGGAAGATTATCGTAATGAGTACTAGTCTTGGTGTCAACCAGTCAACCGTGTCCCTGTGATTGGAGTTTCCGCTGGAGATCTATTATTAGTCATCATTACTTAGAGTTCAAGACTATGTGTTAAATACTTATTCACTATGTAATAAGCACTGCGATGATACTATGTAATTTGTCTACTTGTGTGTGCGATCATATCCTGGAGCGCATATGAGTCCTTTATACATCCTATTTTTGTCCTTAAAAATGGGTGTGACAAATTGGTATCGGAGCCGTGTTGACTATAGGACGCAGGCCTAGTTAGAGTGGTCATTATTAGCATCCATGCTTCACTTATTTCATGCTTATTTCTTTCACCTTGTTAAATTACTAAATTTTTATGCTTCCTCTACTTTATTCTATTGCGAAAATACATTGATTCTATCTAATCTATGTCTAAATCTTGTAGATGTCTCCTCATCCCCGTCTGTCCGCTGCACAGTACATTGCCCGTTTCAAACCCTAGGAGCCCCATGTAGATGGTGACCAAGAGCTATCCGATGTTGAATCAAGAGTCGGTGACACACCAATGGAGGATGTAATTATGGGGTGGACCACGAAGTTTCAGATCATGGTTCCTAAAGCTGATGCTTTCTTCCATGACATGCTGACAAGAACCTTGGACAACTACTACTACGATTGGGAAGCTACGTTGGAGTATCGCTGCACGGAGTATAGTCATCCATGGATGGATTCCTATTGGGAGACTGAGCTATGGGTCAAGACAAGGGATCCTACCACTAAGGAGTCTAAGGTGGAGTCAAAGTTCATCACCCGAGTAAGCCGGACAACCGTAGAAACAAGCATGGAGGATGTCGCCTACAAGCGTTTGTTTACTACCATGGTCTTCGCTCGGACAAGACGTTACAGGGTGCACTCCAGCATTTTCCTTACTTCTTACATGACAAGGGTGTCTGGACCGTGCCGCTTGCAGATGATTCATCCTTGACTTTACAAGCTACAGTGGGACTGGTTCGTGAATTGGCTCTCCATGAGGTGGATTTGAAGGATGAGTTGCTAAAGGAAAAAGAACTTAAGGAGCAAGCTTATAAGGAGATCGACCAATTAAGGGCAGAGTTAGGCTGTCCCAAGATTTATGAGAAGCTTAATTAGGATTAGGAAATCCCTATGTAATAAGAATGATAGTAGTTGCGAGTCAATTTGAGTTGGTTGTGTTGAGAGTCAGTTTGTGGTGTGAACAATTGTGTGATTTATGGATTTGTTATTATGATAATGTGTGATTTAGATCTTTGTAATGTGTGCTGGAGTTTTGTAGACATGTCTGCAAGTTCCATGGTTAAGAATATTAAGTTTGATCAAGAATATATTAGTAGGGTGTGGGGTAAACTTGGTTCTGTCCTTTGCTGATTTCTGGATCAATCTGGGATGTTTTAGAAATAACTTAAAATCCGTTCGTGGGAAATTTAAGAAATTTTACTGGGAATAATTAGACTTATGTACCTTTCCAACACCGCAAGAATCGCCTTATTATCTATTATGAGTTAAGAGATATACCTATTCCAAGTTGAGGTCACTGCGCAGTCTGGAATTCTAGAACAGTTTTGGTTAAGTTCCGTTTTTGACTATTTTATTGACAGAATCAGGAAAAGTGTTGTGAATAAAAGTTGTAGATAATTTTGTAAGCTTTCCAACCATGTAAATATCATCTTAATTGGACGTCTGTAACTCGAGACATGGCAGTTTTACTGAGCCGCTGAAATTGGAATTCGTCCAGAGAAATCAGATTTGCTTATATGTTAAATACATCATCTTGGATAATACTGAACTTCATTTTCTGTGATTTGAAAACAGATGTCAGGCAGAGGCCGTGGCAGGGGTCGTGGAGGTGCTAACCCACCTATTACTATAGAGGAGCTTATGAATACCCAGAATCAGATGATGCAAATGTTCATGCAATACATGCAGAATAATCCCTCTGCAGGAGGACCACCACCTGTTCAGGTGAGAGACAAACGTGGGGAATTTTTGAAGGGACGCCCTCTAGTGTTCTCTCATGCTGCTGATCCTTTGGAGGCAGATGACTGGGTGAGAGCAGTTGAGAAACAGTTGAACATCGCTCAGTGTAATGATATGGAAAATGTGTTATTTGCATCTGGTCAGTTATAGGGGACAGCTCAGACTTGGTGGGAGTCGTATCAAGCTGCACATCCTAACAATACTCCTCCTATCACTTGGAATGAATTTGTTAGAGATTTTCGAGCTCGTCATATTCCTGAGGGTATAATTGAGTTGAAGCAGGAAGAATTCAGAAATCTCAGGATGGGACAAATGAGCGTTAGTGAGTATCATGACAGGTTCACGCAGTTGGCTCGTTATGCTCCTAATGAAGTAAGGGAAGATGCAGATAGGCAACGTCTTTTCTTAAAAGGGATTTATTATGATCTTCATTTGCAATTGAAGGGTAATAATTATGTCAGTTTCTAAGAACTTGTGAATAAGGCTATCGTGCTGGATAATGAACGTCGGGAGATGGATAGGAAAAGAAAGATGAAAGGACAAGGTGTTGGAAACAATAACCGCCAGCGTACTAATCCTCAGCATGGCTTTCATCAGAAGTTCCAAGGACCAGTTAGCTAGGGGAATCGCAATCCAAATCAGAAATGGTCTCAGAATTGGCAGAACAGTCAGTCTTAGCAACATCCTTCCTACCAGCAGTGTCAACAGTATCAGCAGAATGGACAACAGATTTCTCGCACTGGAAATTCCAATGCTACTCCAATGAAGAACAGTGCTCCCAACACGCCTACCAGATGCTACGTCTGCGGTAAAGAGGGACATATGTCTTACCATTGTCCTGAGAAGCAGAACCAGCAGACTCCTCAGAGCCAGAAAAGCAACCAGAGGCAATCCGGTACTGGAAGGGTGAATCATGTGTCTTCAGATACTGCTCATGAGGCACCAGAAGTTATGATCAGTACGTTCAATGTACATTCAACTCCTGCAACCGTTCTTTTTGACTCTGGAGCTTCTCATACATTCATTTCCCACACTTTTGTTAAAATGCATAGTATACCCATGCTTGCCATGAAAGAACCCCTCTTAGTAAACTCACCTGGAGGTACCATGCAAACCAATAATCATTGTCTTCCAGTTAGTATGCTTTTAAGGGGGTAGAGTTTAAAATAACTCCTATAGTGTTGAGGACATCGGGTATTGATGTGATCTTGGGTATGGATTGGATGAAACAAAATCAGACAGTGATTCAGTGCCAGCAGAAAGTAGTAGTTGTGAATGCACCTAATGGGGATAAGATCAATGTGGATGTAGCAGTGCAGAAGCAGCCAACCGCCTTGGTGAATGAGCTTGATGAGGATGCTATTAAAGAGAATTCAGTTATTGATGAATTTCCATATGTCTTTCTAGATGATTTGCCAGGTATGCCACCTGATCGAGACATTGAATTTCTTATTGAATTATTACCTGGAACTGCACCCATAGCCAAACGACCATATAGAATGGGAGTAGATGAATTAGAAGAACTTAAGAAACAAATTAAAGAACTACAAGATAAAGGTTTTATTTGTCCTAGTTCTTCACCGTGGGGTGCACCAGTTATTTTTGTTGATAAGAAAGATGGTGGTCAAAGGATGTGTGTTGATTATCGGTCACTGAATGAGGTAACTATCAAGAACAAGTATCCTTTGCCCAGAATTGATGATTTGTTTGATCAGTTGAGAGGTGCTTGTGTGTTCTCTAAGATTGATTTGCGTTCTGGTTATCATCAATTGAAGATTTGTGCCTCTGATATTCCAAAGACAGCTTTTACTATGAGGTATGGGTTGTATGAGTATACTGTTATGTCATTTGGTTTGACCAATGCACCTGCCTACTTTATGTACATGATGAATAAGGTGTTCATGGAATATCTGGATAAGTTTGTGGTGGTATTTATTGATGATATACTGGTATTTTCCAAGACGGAGAAAGAGCATGTTGAACATTTAAAGTTGGTATTGCAGAAACTTAGAGAGCATAAACTGTATGCTAAGCAAAGTAAATGTGAGTTTTGGTTGAAGGAAGTCTCTTTTCTTGGTCATATTGTTTCTAATGGAGGAATATCAGTGGATCCAGGCAAAGTAAAGGATGTGTTGAATTGGAAACCACCTACTGATGTTAGTGAGATTCGCAGTTTCTAGGGTTTAGCTAGATATTACAGGCGGTTTATTGAAGGGTTTTCTAAACTTGCTAATCCCATGACATCTCTGTTAGAGAAGAATGCCAAGTTTGTGTGGTCTGATAAATGTCAAGCTAGTTTTGAAGAATTGAAGAAGAGATTGACTACAGCGCCTATTTTGGTATTGCCAGATTTGAGTAAGAAGTTTTCTATTTATTGTGATGCTTCTCATCAAGGTTTGGGATGTGTTCTTATGCAAGAAGGCAGAGTTGTTGCTTATGCATCTAGACAGTTGAGAAAGCATGAGTTGAATTATCCTACGCATGAGTTGGAGTTAGCAGCTGTAGTTCATGCTTTGAAGATTTGGAGACACTATTTGATTGGGCATAAGAGTGATATATACACCGATCATAAGAGTTTGAAGTATATTTTCACTCAGTCTGATCTGAACTTGAGGCAACGTAGATGGTTAGAATTGATCAAGGACTATGATATAGAGATACACTATCATTCTGGTAAGGCCAATGTAGTAGCTGATGCTCTTAGCAGGAAAAGTTACGCGAATGAGGTACGAACGTTGTCCATGACTAGTGAGTTATGTGCTGAATTTGAATATTTGAATTTGGGAATTGTTACTAATACAATGGAATTAGTGATAGAACCTACTTTAGAGCAAGAAATATACAAGGGTCAGTTGAAGGATGAAAAACTAAAGAAGATAGCGGAAGATATAGTGATTGGTAAGTCACCAGGGTTTCGAATGGATGATAATGGAATTTTGTGGTTTGGAAAGAGGCTCTGTGTACCTGAGGATCAGGCTGTTAGACAGGCAATTCTTCGTGAAGCTCATGAGTCAGCTTATTCTATTCATCCTGGTAGTACTAAGATATATTTGGATCTCAAACAGAAATATTGGTGGGTTGGACTGAAACGAGATGTTGTTGAGTATGTGGCATTGTGTGATACTTGTCAGAGGGTGAAAGCTGAGCATCAGAGACCTGCTGGATTGTTGCAACCAAAGAAGATTCCTGAATGGAAGTGGGAGGAGGTTGGTATGGATTTTATAGTGGGGTTACCTCGTCTTAGAGAGGTTATGATTCTATTTGGATGATAGTAGATAGGTTGACTAAAGTTGCTCATTTCATACCGGTTAAAACTAAGTACACTGGGGAACAATTAGCTATATTATATATGGAGAAGATAGTGTGTTTACATGGAGTACCAAAGAAAATTGTATCTGATCAAGGTTCGTAATTTACATCACATTTTTAGAAAGCTGTACATGAATCTTTGGGAACAAAGCTGAATTTTAGTACGGCATATCATCCACAGACAGATGGGCAGACTGAAAGAACTAACCAGATATTAGAAAATATGTTGAGAGCTTGTGCATTGCAGTATGAAACTAGTTGGGATAAGAGTTTACCTTATGCAGAATTCTCTTACAATAACAGTTATCAACAGAGTCTTAAGATGGCACCGTTTGAGGCTTTGTATGGACGTTAGTGTAGAACTCCATTGTTTTGGGATCAGACAGGTGAGTCTCAGGTGTTTGGTATAGATGTTCTTAGGAACGCAGAAGATCAAGTGCGGGTGATTCGTGAAAATTTGAGAGTGGCACAATCTCGTCAGAAGAGTTATGCTGACAATAGGAGAAGAGATTTAGTTTTTGAAGTAGGTGATTATGTCTATTTAAAGGTGTCACCAATGAGAAGTGTGAAGAGGTTTAACATGAAAGGCAAGTTAGCACCAAGGTATGTTGGGCCATTTAAAGTTATTGCTAGACGAGGAGAAGTTGCTTATCAAATAGAGTTGCCTGAGAATTTATCTAGGGTACATGATGTGTTTCATGTTTCACGACTTAAGAAGTGTTTGCGTATGCCTGAAGAGCAGATACCTTTAGAGGAATTGACTGTTAAAGAGGATCTTACCTATGAAGAGTTTCCGATCAAGGTTTTAGAAACTGCTGAGAGAGTTACCCGAAGTCGGATTATTAAAATGTGCAAGGTTCAGTGGAATCGATATTCAGAGGCAGAGGCAACTTGGGAAAGAGAGGATGAATTGAGAAAATCATATCCGCAGTTATTTGAGGAAGCAGTTCAATCTCGAGGACGAGATTCTTTTAAGGGGGTATAATTTATAACACCCAAAATTTTCAAACAATTAGAATTAGTGGGTTAAAATAATTTAGATAATAATTAATAGGGAATTAGGATTTAAAAATTTTAGGAAGAATATTTGGTGATGCATTCATGCTGTTGCATTTATTTTATTTTGAGGTGTGGAATTTATTTTATTTGGATTATATTTGAATTTCTCTTTGAAAATGTCACACCCGGTTTTAAGGACAAAACCAGACATACACCATATGTGAAATAAAGTAGTCAAATCTCACATATAGCCACAGATATGTGTAATATCAAGAAACAAATGCTTAATATACATAACACAATAATATAAAATATACCTTAAAAAGCAACACAGCGGAAAGACAACTCCGAACACCGGGTGTAGACTTCACTCCATCAACAAACTAACTGGTTGATCACAAGCCTAACAATTCCAGAATCTAACAGTCTGGTACCCTTCCTGAGATGTGGGAAATAGCAAGAGTGAGTCCATGTCGAACTCAGCAAATATATCATGGGGTTCATGCGGCTCAAAAAGTTTGACACGGGTTTACTGCTATAGCTTTTAGTGAGTCAACTTTTTAACATTTGAGTAGCAACAAGTTTACCATAAACCCAAATAACCTCATGATCATGTAAACAAGAATAATGTATAGCAAGAAACAATAATCCTTAGTGAACATCAATATCATCAAAGTTATCATTTATTCTGTAAGGGTCCAAGGCCACTCGTGACCGTGAGCACGGTTGTTATAACAGTTTTACACTCTGCAGAGGTTGTACACTTTCACTGTGAGTCGTGATTTACCCTTTCGCCCGAGGTAGCTAATCTCTTGACCCACTTCCAAGGAAGGTCGGCAGGGTTCACTATGAAGTCTTTCAAAGGTTCGTCTAACAAGTTAGGGCCATTAGATTCACTCGGCAAACAGATGTAGAGCCCCCCTTCCAAATGGCACAATGACGCGCAGCCTATACACATAAGGACAGAGGCCGCACTATAACCGATTCGTCAAGCCGTTCTTACGCCATGAAGGTTACCACTAACAAGCTAGAAAAGGTCCTCATACTTGACTAAAGCCAGAGCCATATAGCCCTCACAGTTGTACTGTAAGTCCTGGATGTTCGCTTACAGATAAGTCCTTATGGAGAGAAACTAGAGCACCAAAAATACCCCATGCTCTAGCCCTCTTGAGCCATGTTGCTATAAAGCATCTTTTAAACGTTTATTGCATATACCATTAGTCAAGTTACAGATCATGGTTATTTATCTTGAGCACTAGCATAAATACTACCCAATGCAATGTCCCACGGTGTCAAGGTACAAGATACAAAAACTAGGATATCCTTAGTGGTAACAAGGTAGACACATGCACATGAATTAAGTATATTAAAGGTGAATAGGAAACAAGGATGATCCCATGCTATACTTGCCTTAAATCAAGATCCTTTCTCTGATCCAAATCTTCAATTAATAGCTTCTTAAATCTTCACGTAATTCTCACCGACTGGACTTGATCAATAAATCACCACACACACATCGAGCAATCATACACGAAGCAAACAATGAATAATAATTAGAACAGTACATCAAACATATGAAACAATATGAGAAAATGTTTTAAAGATGTTCTACGCATTGCTACGAACACACAGGCGCGAAAAACACGCTAATCGGAGCTACGGTAAAAGAAACGACTACCGAAAGATTTTGTTGTATAAAACGGAAAAGTATAGGTCTCATTTGTTTTATCTATATAAAATCATATATATATAGGATAAAATATTTTTTTATAGATATTCAAAAGTGACTTAGGCTAAATTACATTTAAATTTAGAAAACTAAAGGAGAAATCAATAATATTTTATTCATAAATCTAGTTGCACAGTTAATAATCAAATTAGATCTAAACTATGAAATTCCAGAGATTTTGATAAAGAAAACATTAATACTAGCAGATAGTACATATTGTTATAAATCCATTGAAATTTTAACGGACTAATTCGGAATTAAAACAAATAAATTATGTATTTAACGAGATTTTCTTTAGTAAAGTAATAGATTAAATCTAACATCAGAACTTAAAGATAGAAAACCTAACCAACAGTAGCACTAACAATATAAAAAGTTTGTAAAACTCTTCTACACGTTACTACGATCACATAGACGTAAAGATCACGAAATTTGGATTTATAACGTGAAAGTTATGAATTTTCTAAGATTTCCTATAGATAAATAATTACTTTAATATAAACTCAAAAATAAATTATCACAAACCTACTGTACCATACTACCAACATGTAGAGCTCGCAAATACGAATCTAACGCAATTTGAATGGATCAAATCGGAGTTAAAACGAAGATTCTACGACTAAAACAAGTTAAGTGGCAAAACTGTAAATATCAGAAAACGTATTTTTCATTTACCGAAACGAAATACGTTTTCAACCGATCAAAGCGTACTCGGAGCTTTATGTTTTAGGACTGCGGGTTCGAAATAATAAAAACTCGGGGTCTCTTTAGCAAAAACGTTGGCCGAACCGGTATCTTTTAATCTCGGCCGTTAGATTTGATTTGGACAGAGCGGATTGGATGGGAGAGGGAGCCGGCGGCGCTCCGGCCGGGTTCGGTCCCGACGGCGACCTCCCGCGGCGGCGCCATGGCCGGAAAAGACTAACTCGCACTACAGTGCAACAAATTGCGAAGCAAATACACCAGCGGGTAGATATCTTCAAGGCGAACTCACCCACGGCAAAATCGAGGCCGAGAACGAAGCGAAGAGCTCATACGGCTCGGAGGGGCGGATGGTGGAGGCAGGGCTTCGGGCGTAGCCACCATGGGGCGATGTAGTTGCAATTTGCGGTCGGATGTGGAGCGGGGAAGGGCGGCAACTCCGTTTTTATAGCCCGGAGGCATTGCTAAAGAAGGAAAGGGAGGATTTGGGGAGATGGAATCGGATCGGGAGGATTTTGGAAAGAAGCCGACGGTGCCATGGAGAGGAAGAAGACGCCTGGCGTGTGGGCCCGAGTCGTCAGCGACTGGGAAGCGGGGAAAAGAAGGCGCAGGCGGCTAGCTAGGCCGGCGGCCGCGACTGGGCTCGGCCCGCGAAGTGAAGCGGGGAGCGGGGGAAGGCGGGCCGTGCGCGGGGAGGGCAGGCCGAGGCGGAGCGCTGGCGGGCCTTTTGGCTGGACCGGGCTGAAAACCGAAGAAGGAAAAGAAATCTCTTTTTTTCTTTTCAACAATTCAAAGCAAATTTTCAAATGAATTTTGAATTCTCTTTTGTATTTTCAAAAGTACACACAATACAAATTAATATGCAGCAGCATGAATGCTCAAACATGTTTCTACCCTTATATTTGATTTTAAATTAATAAAAATTATTATTATTCTAAATTTGCATGCTTACAAAAATACATAAAAATCATATTTTCCTATTTTTCATTCTTTCAAAATTTTAGGGTGTTACAATTCTACCCCCCTTAAGATGAATCTCGTCCCGAGATTCGGAAGATGATGATAAAAGAGATAATGACACTTTGTCTTTATTCGATCCTCATTTTCCAAATTACTCTTTCGTTCAGAGTCATGAGACAGTTTCTCATATCCCGACTGACTAATCTGCCTAAACAAGATCATCTCACCTATTGAGCTCCTCCAGAGTTATTTGTTCCTCTGCTATAACTTCTGTAAACTCATGGTCCACTTTGCTATCCTTGGTGTACCTATCTTCTAATTGATCATTCTCGTCTTACTCAGGTAAGAGTCGACCACCTTGATACTCAATTCTTCTCCCTGATGGGGTTGTTAAGAGTATTGTGCACCGAGTACCATGAATCACTCCTTTGTGTGCACAGAGCCATCCATTACCAAGAACCACGCGAATTTTAAGTGACTCCAACACAATGAGTGTGGCGGTGAAGTTTTCCTTGTTTATGACAAGACTAACATTCGGGCATATCTGATCTGCCTGCATTTCTCCCACTGGGGTTTGAACTAGCAAAGGCCTCCTCATTGGACACTTCACCATCTTGCACGTCTCTACCATGTCGGCGGAAATGAAAGAATGCGAAGCACTAGGGTCAAATAGAGCCAAAACTTGTACTGAACTTACTTGAATATAACCTCCCACTACTTTGGTAACTCCATGAATTTTATCCATATCCACATTGCTCAGTCTTCCATTGACATAGTTTTGCTGCGCTTTGCTTCCTTGAACAGACTTCTTATGGGCTTTCCTTTTTCGCTTTCATTGTTGTGGATTCTGACTTAGTTCACTCCCAACTTGCTCTTCAACATTGTTGTTTTGATAGTGCTTAGCTTCTTCATACCCATAACATTCTTCAATGGCAGAAACATCAGTCTTTTTCCACATATTAGTGCGAGACGTCATATAGGGCTCCTGAGTCATGAGACACTACACTTCCTGTCATCAAGTGACCAACATCAGCAACGCGAACAAGTATAGATGATCATGAGCTATCTAAAGGGACAACTCTCGTCTCCATGGATCCAAAATTGTCAACCTTGTACACAGGACATTTTTTCTTGAGAGTGACAACTCAATCATGGAGACTAACCAATACTTCCAAATAAAGAGTTCAAACTTAATAAACCTTCTTTACATTGGCTACCCCCCTTAAAATAATGGACACTAAATAGGGTAGCTTGAACCCTTCTTCTAGATGAGCTACTTAGCATAAAAGTGTTCTGACATCCCAATGATACTCTTGTGTATGGGTAAGAACAAGAAATCTGAAATTTCTCGCGAGCAGAAAATCAGCAGTGCAGTAAAACAGCTGTAACTCTCATTCTGTTACTCCAATGAAGCTATAGTTTACACCGCTGGAAAGCTTATAAAATTCTCTACAACTTTCTTATAGAACATACTCCCAGATTCTGTAGTTAACTTGGTCGAAAACAGTACCTATTAGAAACTGCTCCAGGTTTATGACAGCACAGATACATTGCCTTATGCTTTTTGTATCTCCCAAACCAAAATAGCTTTGGAGGTGGTTCTTGCATTTAGAGAAAGATATTGAAGTCTACTCTTGCCCAGAATTGTCTCATGATTTTTGGTCTTTCAAGAACAGAGATACAAGTTGATAAAGACAGGCTGCTCCGAAAGACAAGATATAGAAAGCAGGAGATAACCAAAACCCAGCTATTTATTTCATTAATCCTTATACCTTATACATATAAACTAAATGAAATCATGGATAAAACCCACAAGATCATTCCACTCATTACAAAATTCCAACTCAAGCATAAACATAAGCACAAAGCAACTAAACACTTAAAAGTTCATGAGCCACACATTAAGACGACTCAACTTGGCTACTAACGGTTTTATTACATGGGACATAACTCCTATTTCTTAAACATGGTGTGATTGCAGCAGTATCCGGAGTAGATAGAGTCTCTTACATTCCTGAGTCCTCTATATTGATATCTGAATCTCTACATCCCTCTTTACCATTCTTATAACTCATACCTTAAGATGGGTCAACCTAGTATCCCTCAGGTATAGATTTAATACCCTCATACTCAAT
Organism: Saccharum spontaneum; assembly: GCA_022457205.1. Taxonomy (NCBI): domain Eukaryota; kingdom Viridiplantae; phylum Streptophyta; class Magnoliopsida; order Poales; family Poaceae; genus Saccharum; species Saccharum spontaneum. The sequence continues at coordinate 15,876,195 of CM039606.1, forward strand.
CCTTTCTCTTGAAAGTGTAGTTAGAAACACTGAACGTTGGGCATACTCAATTACTCCTTTACAAGTAGATAACCAGTCTATTCCCAGGATAACATCAATGCCCATTAATTCCAAAACAATGAGGTTTGCCTTAAAATTTACCCCCTTTATGTCAAGACTAACTTTTGGGCATACGCGGTCTGCCTTTATTTCACCTCTTGGAGTTTCAACCATAACTGTTTTCCCCCTTGGAAGCATAAGTATGTTATGATCTTTTACATATTGTCTAGATATGAACGAATGTGAGGCACTAAGGTCAAACAAAACCTTGGTGTTTCCTGAACTTCCTGGAATTGATCCAAACACGACCTCCTTAGCTCCAGGAATGGTGGAAATATCCACATGTTTCAACCTTCCATGGATGTAATTTCTCTTTAATTTATTTCCCTGCACATGATCTTTTTGGACATCCTGTCCTGGGTCCTGCTGTTGTTGATTCTTCTGTGGGCAAGATTTGACATAATGTCCTTCCTGCTGGCAATGATAACACTTTCTCTTAGCTGGATCTTTTGTGATGTCATACTCTACGGAACTGTTGTTTGGTATGCTGCTATCTTGCTGGCCATAAAAGTTCACCTTCGTCCCTTTGGCTTGTTTCCTAGCTTGTTTGGCCTTTCGGGGTTGATACTCCTTATAGGTAATTGTCCACCCATCTATTACTACTTCATGGGGAGTAGTTTTAGCGGGAGGGGCTTCTAACTCTTCAGGGTTTGGATTTGTTTGACAGGGGATCAGGGCTGCATGTGACAATGTAGTATAATTCGATTGCTGATTGCTTTCCACAAGTGATTCTAATGAGATTGCCTTTCTCTTCTTGTCCATGTTGATCGCAAAATTTGGATCCACCTTGACTTTCCCCTTATTAGACTCATTTTGAAGACATGGAAAACCATAATGCTTACAGCAGTGACATTGTTCCTACTCTCCAAGTGCCTTTCTATCAACATCTTTATTGGATTTCATATTCTTCCAAGCTTCTGCTACTTGTATCTTCTCTGGCCCCTTGGATATGTTGGTCTGACCTTGAGATGAGCATTGTTGAGAATTTCCATGTTGAGCCATTTCTTCTGATATTTGGTTATGCATTGCTAATAGCTTCTTGTCAAAAGTGAGCAAGAGCAACACAATTTAGTCCTCTTAACCTCTGAAGTCCAAAGTCTTCTCGTCACGAGCCGTCTTAATAGACAAGGAGAAAAGGTTCAAAAATAGAGACAAGGTTTTTATAACAGAACGGGGATAGAATTAAGCATAACTTTGAGAAAATAACAAAGTTAAAGAGAAAGCAAGAAATAGGAAAAATGGAAACATGCTAAACGTCCAGTTCTAACTAGGCTTGCGTCCTACAGTCAGTATTGCTCTGATACCACTCTGTCACACCCGGTTTTAAGGACAAAACCAGATATACACCATATGTGAAATAAAGTAGTCAAATCTCACATATAGCCACAGATATGTGTAATATCAAGAAACAAATGCTTAATATACATAACACAATGATATAAAATATACCTTAAAGAGCAACACAGCGGAAAGACAACTCCGAACACCGGGTGTAGACTTCACTCCAGGAACAAACTAACTGGTTGATCACAAGCCTAACAATTCCAGAATCTAACAGTCTGGTACCCTTCCTGAGATGTGGGAAATAGCAAGAGTGAGTCCATGTCGAACTCAGCAAATATATCATGGGGTTCATGTGGCTCAAAAAGTTTGACACGGGTTTACTGCAATAGCTTTTAGTGAGTCAACTTTTTAACATTTGAGTAGCAACAAGTTTACCATAAACCCAAATAACCTCATGATCATGTAAACAAGAATAATGTATAGCAAGAAACAATAATCCTTAGTGAACATCAATATCATCAAAGTTATCATTTATTCTGTAAGGGTCCAAGGCCACTCGTGACCGTGAGCACGGCTGTTATAACAGTTTTACACTCTGCAGAGGTTATACACTTTCACTGTGAGTCGTGATTTACCCTTTCGCCCGAGGTAGCTAATCTCTTGACCCACTTCCAAGGAAGGTCGGCAGGGTTCACTATGAAGTCTTTCAAAGGTTCGTCTAACAAGTTAGGGCCATTAGATTCACTAGGCAAACAGATGTAGAGCCCCCCTTCCAAATGGCACAATGACGCATAGCCTATACACATAAGGACAGAGGCCGCACTATACCTGATTCGTCAAGCCGTTCTTACGCCATGAAGGTTACCACTAACAAGCTAGAAAAGGTCCTCATACTTGACTAAAGCCAGAGCCATATAGCCCTCACAGTTGTACTGTAAGTCCCGGATGTTCGCTTACAGATAAGTCCTTATGGAGAGAAACTATAGCACCAAAAATACCCCATGCTCTAGCTCTCTTGAGCCATGTTGCTATAAAGCATCTTTTAAACGTTTATTGCATATACCATTAGTCAAGTTACAGATCATGGTTATTTATCTTGAGCACTAGCATAAATACTACCCAATGCAATGTCCCACGGTGTCAAGGTACAAGATACAAAAACTAGGATATCCTTAGTGGTAACAAGGTAGACACATGCACATGAATTAAGTATATTAAAGGTGAATAGGAAACAAGGATGATCCCATGCTATACTTGCCTTAAATCAAGATCCTTTCTCTGATCCAAATCTTCAATTAATAGCTTCTTAAATCTTCACGTAATTCTCACCGACTGGACTTGATCAATAAATCACCACACACACATCGAGCAATCATACACGAAGCAAACAATGAATAATAATTAGAATAGTACATCAAACATATGAAACAATATGAGAAAATGTTTTAAAGATGTTCTACGCATTGCTACGAACACACAGGCGCGAAAAACACGCTAATCGGAGCTACGGTAAAAGAAACGACTACCGAAAGATTTTGTTGTATAAAACGGAAAAGTATAGGTCTCATTTGTTTTATCTATATAAAATCATATATATATAGGATAAAATATTTTTTATAGATATTCAAAAGTGACTTAGGCTAAATTACATTTAAATTTAGAAAACTAAAGGAGAAATCAATAATATTTTATTCATAAATCTAGTTGCACAGTTAATAATCAAATTAGATCTAAACTATGAAATTCCAGAGATTTTGATAAAGAAAACATTAATACTAGCAGATAGTTCATATTGTTATAAATCCATTGAAATTTGAACAGACTAATTCGGAATTAAAACAAATAAATTATGTATTTAACGAGATTTTCTTTAGTAAAGGAATAGATTAAATCTAACATCAGAACTTAAAGATAGAAAACCTAACCAACAGTAGCACTAACAATATAAAAAGTTTGTAAAACTCTTCTACACGTTACTACGATCACATAGACGTAAAGATCACGAAATTTGGATTTATAACGTGAAAGTTATGAATTTTCTAAGATTTCCTATAGATAAATAATTACTTTAATATAAACTCAAAAATAAATTATCACAAACCTACTGTACCAAACTACCAACATGTAGAGCTTGCAAATACGAATCTAACGCAATTTGAATGGATCAAATCGGAGTTAAAACGGAGATTCTACGACTAAAACAAGTTAAGTGGCAAAACTGTAAATATCATAAAACGTATTTTTCATTTACCGAAACGAAATACGTTTTCAACCGATCAAAGCGTACTCGGAGCTTTACGTTTTAGGACTGCGGGTTCGAAATAATAAAAACTCAGGGTCTCATTAGCAAAAACGTCGGCCGAACCGGTATCTTTTAATCTCGGCCGTTAGATTTGATTTGGACGGAGCGGATTGGATGGGAGAGGGAGCCGGCGGCGCTCCGGCCGGGTTCGGTCCCGACAGCGACCTCCCGCGGCGGTGCCATGGCCGGAAAAGACTAACTCGCGCTACAGTGCACCAAATTGCGAAGCAAATACACCAGCGGGTAGATATCTTCAAGGCGAACTCACCCACGGCAAAATCGAGGCCGAGAACGAAGCGAAGAGCTCATACGGCTCGGAGGGGCAGACGGTGGAGGCGGGGCTTCGGGCGTAGCCACCACGGGGCGATGTAGCTGCAATTTGCGGTCGGATGTGGAGCGGGGAAGGGCGGCAACTCCGTTTTTATAGCCCGGAGGCATTGCTAAAGAAGGAAAGGGAGGATTTGGGGAGATGGAATCGGATCGCGAGGATTTTGGAAAGAAGCCGACGGTGCCATGGAGAGGAAGAAGACGCCTGGCGTGCGGGCCCGAGTCGTCAGCGACTGGGAAGCGGGGAAAAGAAGGCGCAGGCAACTAGCTGGGCCGGCGGCCGCGACTGGGCTCGGCCCGCGAAGTGAAGCGGGGAGCGGGGGAAGGCGGGCCGTGCGCGGGGAGGGCAGGCCGAGGCGGAGCGCTGGCGGGCCTTTTGGCTGGACCGGGCTGAAAACCGAAGAAGGAAAAGAAATCTCTTTTTTTTCTTTTCAACAATTCAAAGCAAAATTTTCAAATGAATTTTGAATTCTCTTTTGTATTTTCAAAAGTACACACAATACAAATTAATATGCAGCAGCATGAATGCTCAAACATGTTTCTACCCTTATATTTGATTTTAAATTAATAAAAATTATTATTATTCTAAATTTGCATGCTTACAAAAATACATAAAAAATCATATTTTCCTATTTTTCATTCTTTCAAAATTTTAGGGTGTTACAGAAAAGGGTTTTGAAAAACAAATAAAAAAAGAGAAGAACTTACCTGCTGGTGGACCGCGTGGGCCGGCCTGTTCTTTTCCCTCCCCGCGCTGGGCCACGGAAACGGGCCGAAGCCGCTGCCGCCTTTCCTTCCGCGCTCGTGACTGCGTGGGCCGGCCCAAGACCGCTGACGCGTGCTTCCCTCCCTCCCTTGCTTCGCTGACGCTGGGACCCCACCGGTCAGCTTTCTCTCCGATTCGACGAATTAGCCGTCTCGTCTTGATCGTAAGCACCGCTTTGAGCTTCGTCATGCTCTCATGAACCTCGTGAATCTTTTCTCCACTCTGTTTTCGTGTTGGTATGTTCACAGCAGCTCGCTGTCGTGTGCAGGGAACCGCCGCCCACCATTGCTAGCCGTGCCTCTTCTCCGATCCGTTACGCCCTTGATTTTCTTCACTGGTGAGTTTGTCTTCATCTCCTCTTTCTTCCGGTAGCTTTGTTTTGCTCAATCGTGAACCGAAACGCCGAATTGCGTGAGCGCCGCCGCGGATTGCTTGCCACCGGTGAAGCAGCCACCGTGGGGCTACTGTTGGTGGCCGGCGCCGCCCACTTCTCTTTCTTCTTTTAATCTTGACCCTCCATCGTCCGATTAACGGCCTAGAAAAGAAGATACCCCTTCGTCTTGACTTTTTACTAAAGAGACCCTGGAATTCTTTAAGGTTTAACCCGTGGTCCTTAGCGTAATATCCGAAATCCGTTTCTTCGTTTTGAAAGCGTATTCTCTCTCGGTAAATCAAAAATACGTTTTCGGATATTTACAGTTTTGCCACTAAAATTGTTTTGGTCATAAAATCTTCGTTTTAACTCCGATTTGATCCGTTCAAGTTGCGTTAGGTTCATATTTGCGAGCTCTACATGTTAGTATAGTTGTACAGTAAGTTTGGAAAATTTAATTTTTGAGTTTATATTTAAGTAATTATTTATCTATAGGAAATGTTAGAAAATTCATAACTTTCACGTTTTAACTCCAAATTTGGTGATCTTTACGTCTGTGTGATCATAGGAACGTGTAGAAGAGTTTTATAAACTTTTATTACTGTTTTGTTACTGTTGGTATACTATTCTAATTATATCTCTTTATTTGCTTCGTGTATGTTTGCTTGTATGCATGTATGTTGTTGATTGATGATCGAGTATAGAAGGTGAGCAGTTTCTGGACGATCAGGAGTATTACTTTGAGCCAGATCAGCAGTATCATCCGGAGAGCTTTGATCAAGGCAAGTATAACATGGGACTATCCTTGTTACCTATTCACAATAATCAAATTCATATGCATGTGTCCACTTTGGTAACCCTAGAGATTATAACATAGTAATTGTTATCCTGATTCCTTGACAACCTTAGGGTATGCATTGGGTAGCTGTTGCTAGTGCTTAACTATGAACATTGATCCTGTAATTTGGTTAATGAAATAAACAACCAACTTTTAAGATGATTTAAATCTTGTTAAAGGGTGCTAGAGCACTATGTTGTTTTATGATGCTCTAGTTACTCTCCATAAGGACTTATCTGTACGTGATCATCCGGGATATACAGTACAGCTGTGGGGGCTATATGGCTCTGGCTTTAGTTGCTCAAGAGACCTTTTCTAGCTTGTTAGTGGTTACCTTAAATGGCGTAAGAACAGCTTACCACGTTGGGTGTAGGGCGAGCCCCTGTCCTTAGTGTGTATAGGCTGCGAGTTGTGTGCCACTGGGAAGGGGGTTCTACATCTGCCTACCGAGTGAATCTAATGGCCCTAACTTGTTAGACGAACTTTTGAATGGCTTTATATGGTTCTCCGGTGTTTGGGTTTGATCTCCCCACGCATTTGGAAATCATGACTCACAGTGAAAGTGTACACCTCTGCGTAGAGTTAAAAAACTGGTTTACTAGCCGTGCCCACGGATACAGGCGGCCTTGGAACATCTACAGATAGATGATCATAACTGTTATATCAAGCTTAATTATTGTTGTTATTATTATGCTCATGTTAATGTTATTCATTACCATTATTACAATTGATCATTGATTCATTAATGGGAAGTGGATTACCTTGATTCTACTCAATTGCTAATTATATGATGAATAAAAGCTAAACGCAGTCAAACAGTGTATAGCTTTTTGTGCCTCATGAACCCTGTGTTGTACTTGTTGAGTTCGACATGGACTCACCTTGCTATTTCCACCATAACAGATGAAGATTATGAGGAAGATTATCGTAATGAGTACTAGTCTAGGTGTCAACCAGTCAACCGTGTCCCTGTGATTGGAGTTTTCGCTGGAGATCTATTATTAGTCATCATTACTTATAGTTCAAGACTATGTGTTAAATACTTATTCGCTATGTAATAAGCACTGTGATGATGCTATGTAATTTGTCTACTTATGTGTGCGATCATATCCTGAGGCGCACATGAGTCCTTTATGCATCCTATTTTTGTCCTTAAAAATGGGTGTGACAGTAGTGGTTTGAGGCCGAGTGGCGAGAGTCAAATATATGGGTATGTTAAGTCTACGGGAGATAGAGTCTCCCGACCGACCTAGCTCATGGGCTCAGCACCTGGCCCAACCATGGCACGATTAATCATGCCATATCGACTTGACCAGCCTGATAGCTTGATGGGTAGTGCCATCCTAGTATCCTGACAGTCATATGAACATCACAGATGAACGACCAATCCAACTTCTATTCAGTATATATATAACAGATCACATTCATGCATCAAAGAAGTCACGGAATTGGCCAAAATCTAACACAAATAGAGTAAAATGCATGCACCACACAAAAATAGATATGAGATTGGTCGCCGGTAGACTGCGCTACTAGAAATCATTCTGAAGGCGGGCAAATCGGGTTAACATAGGCGGGCAAAGCGTCTGCCTCTGCCAAAAGTCTGCGTTAATGTGGCATTACGGAGGTGAGTGCTTTGACCGTATCCGTTAACCACATTAACGCAGGCAGTCCCCTTAAGACGACCAGCTACATTAATAGAGGTTAACGGAGGCAGGTGTCTTAAGGAGACCGCCTCTGTTAAAGCATTAACAGAGGCGGTAGTGCTAAGGTGCCCGCCTCCGCTAATGGATTAATAGAGGCGGCCCGTTTTAATATGCCTGCATCCGTTAATCATTTTCTAGTTTAAAAAAGAATAGTTTCCCGCCATTTGATCTGAATTTGAATTTGAATTCTTTTTTCGTGATGTAAACCCTAAAATTTTGAAAGAATTAAAAATAGGAAAAATATCATTTTTATGTATTTTTGTGAGCATGCAAACTTAGAATAATAATAATTTTTATAAATTTAAAATCAAATATAAGGGTAGAAACATGATTGAGCATTCATGCTGCTGCATTTGAAATTTTGTATTGAGTGGTTTGAATTAAATTCAAAATAGATTTCAAAATCTTTTGGAAAATGGTTTTGAAAAACTGGAAAAGAAAAAGAAAAGGCTTTTTCCTCTCTTTTCGGTTTTCAGCCTAGCTCAGCCCGCTAGCGCCGCCTCGGCCTGCCCACGCGCTCGGCCCGTCTACCTTTTCCCCCTCCCGCGCCCCGCTTTGCTTCGCGGGCCGAGCCCAGTCGCGGCCGCCGGCCCAGTATCGCGCGCGCGTCTCCTTTCCTTCTCTTCCCATCGCTGATGACACGGGCCCACATGTCAGGGCTACCTCCTTCCTCAAGCCACCGCCAGATTCCTTTCCTTTGCTCCACCGATCGAATCCGTCACCCCAATCCTCCCTTTCCTTGTTTAGCGCTGCCTTCGGGCTATAAAAACGAGGTAGCCTGTCACACCCCAAAATTTTTGATTTTGGGTTGTGCGTAGAAAACACTAATTAAAATAAATGTTTTAATATTCGGATAAAATTTCCTAAGTTTAGTTTATGATTTCATCAATTAGTTATAAAAAAATAATATCTTTCTTCTCCAGCCCGTCTTTATTTTTTTCCGCAATCAATATTCCTTGTTTCTCAGCTCAAGTTTTCATTGGGAGTTTCCTAAATATTTTCTTTGCAACCCAAATCACTCCTTTCAGTTTCTCGTCCATCAATCAATCTCTACAAACTTCTCGGGAATTTTTCCGACTTTTTCTGTACCTTCTTTCCACTTGTCTGTGAGCATAATCTAATTTTTAGATGCTCCAAAATATCTTTTCATGAGCTCCAAATACTTTATTTGGGTTCCTCATGTTCCATAATGTCTCTAGAAAATTTCCATGAATTTTCGGAGCTTTCGGAGTATTTTTCGCGGCTTAGATAATAATTCTGGACTTTTCTAGAATTATTTTATCCACGAAATTAATTAATTCCGAAAATAATAAATATCTTATTTTCCACCAAAGCCTGTGTGCAATAATCCTAAATGTCCATTCATTTATTTACTAATGGGCTTTAATAATTAATTAGGCCTATTAGTAAAGATGGAGGGTGCAACGTCAATTAGCACCATATCGCTAGTTGACATGGAGGTGGAGAGTTTTTCTCCCAATATATACGCACCTACCCCATGGGCAAAGCACACCAAAAACTACCGTGGAGGAGCCCCTAGTTTGGGAAATCTCTCGGGTAGTAAATTAGAATTTTCTCCCTTCTTATCGTGTCGCCGCCGCCGCTGTTTCCGCCGCCGCCGCTGTCGTCGCCGCTGTCGCCGCCGCTATTGCCGCCGCCGCCGCTGTTGCCGTTCGCCGCCGCCGCAGAAGCCTTGCTCGCCTAGCCGCTGCGGCCGCCCGCGTTGGATATCGCCGAACCAGGAGCCGACGCCGCCGCAGCCATGCACGTCGTCTGAAGCCTCTCCGCTGTTCACGAATCATTACCTAGCTCTTTGTCGAGGAAGCTGCAGTCCGCCTGCCGCCGTCGTACGTAATCTGCCGCCGCCTCGTTGACCTAGGATCTCACCGAGAGGAAGAATTCGCCGCCGCTGCTGTCCAGCTACATCCGATGGGTACCTCCGATATGTGCTGCCATCTTCACCAGCCTCTTTGCAGCTGCTGAGCCTAATTGTTCGTCGTCTCGTCGACTCTACCTTTGTGCCATGTATGGTCGAATTCGTCATCAAACTTGATTGGTGAGAACTTCAGGCACAAGTTCATCTCTCTCCATCACGTGAATTGCACCGGCTAGATGTTCTGATTTTCTGCTCTTTCCATTCACTGTTGCAGCCTGCTGACCATCCTCCGTCTTCGAGCGAGCAAAGGCATGCCTGCATACGTATCTGCTTAGCAGCAGGAATAGTAGGACTTGCACAACACGTACGTCTGCCTGGTGCTGCATCCTTTGCCGATCTTCACAGGAACCACCGTCCGCCCTGCGGTGCCCTGCGTCGCCTCTGCTCCGTGGCCGTCCATGCCAAGTGACCATGGTGAGAATTGCCGTCCTCCTATGCATCTTCCAGTGCCAGTGCTCTTCTCGTAGACATTCATAGCTTTTTCGCTGAATTCCAACAAGAAGCCGAGAGCCGAGAGCTCCCATCCATTGCGGCATGGCGCCACCACTGGCACCCGGTCCCAAGTCGCACGCCAGCCCTGCACCCTGCCTTCTGTCTTGCACGAACGAGCGTAAGCACGAGCGAGCAGAGCCAGCAGAACAGCCTGCCACCCATGCGTGGCCATTTTGATCTTTGCTAGCTTGATGACATCACAATGGTGTCATGCTCACCTTGCACACACATTATTGCCGTTTCCTTTCATAAAAACAAATCAATAAATACAATAGAAATACATATACATACGTACAATCTTGTTTAGGTCATAACTTCTACGTTTTAACTCCTATTTGACCCATTCAAGTTGCGTTAGGTTCGTATTTACGAGCTCTACATGTTAATATAACTGTACAATAGGTTTGGGAAATTTAATTTTCGAGTTTATATTAAAGTAATTATTTATCTATAGGAAATCTTAGAAAATTCATAACTTTCACGTTTTAAATCCGAATTTCATGATCTTTACGTCTGTGTGATCGTAGTAACGTGTAGAAGAGTTTTACAAACTTGTTATATTGTTTTGCTACTGTTGGTATACTGTTTTAATTATGTCTCTTTGTTTGATTCGTGTATGATTGCTCGGATGATTGGTGTGTTTATGATTATAATTTAGTTAGTATCGATGTTTTTCATATCACTTGACCATGAATTTATTAACTTGAATGCTAATTAGATTAATATTTATTTAAAAGTTTTCTAATTAAAAGTAATCTAGTCTTATAATTATGTTTTCGATAAGTTGCGATCGTGCTGACATAATCTTCATGTTAGTGGCGCTGTTCACCCTTTCTTGTGTTTTTGAATTTAATCATATTAATTTGATTAATGTTTATGGAATATCTTTTTAACTAAAAGTGGCTTAGGTCTTAATCATTGCTTTTTCATAGAGCAAATGTTAACTTGAATAACACCAACCTTAACATGCCTTTGTTAGTTATAATTATTTTAGTAAACGTAAAATATATAGTTGATTAGATTAATGCTTATTTAATGTTTTTTTTGAATTAAAAGAGACTTAGGTTTATATCACGACCTTTTGTAAATAAAAAGCTAACTTGATAAATAACAACTTAAATGTTTCGTTGCCAATTATAACTTGCTTAATTTAATTACAAAACATGATAATCGATTAGTTGTTGTCTCATGATCGGTGCTTTCTAAACTATAAATGTTTAAGTGGCTTAAATACTATAAAATATATATTAATAACATATAACTAAGATTTAACTTTGGTTTTATAATTTGATTAATTCAACTTTGGAATAATTTTCTGAAATGTCGATCACCTTAATTTATTAACCAAAATAAATCAAACGTATAGTTTGTCTTCTCCGATTTGTTGCAAACTCCTCGATAGTCGCGAGTCCTCTTTGATGGTAGTTCCATTATCTGTCGTTCTTGCGTTTTAGCGATCGTAGCAACGTACCGTATTGTTTAGTACGTTCTCTTTTAAAGTGTCCCTTTTGTTTGGTATGTTGTTCTTAGTTGTGTTTATTGTCTGTTTGTTCTACTTGATTGCTGCGAGTAGAAGAAAGACTATCCGTGAGCGCCGAAGATCCGAAGATGAAGACCAGAAGCTGAGTGCCAGAAGTTGCAAATGAAAGATTAAGTTGAGGTTTTTCAGAGCAAGTTGTTTTGGGCATAAAGCAAGTTCTAAGGCAAGTATAACATGGGATTTCCTTGTTGTCCTATTCACAATATGCAAATAATATCATTATGCATCTATTCCCTTGTTAAGGATGACTTAGTGTTGATCTTATACCTTGATACCTATTATATTGCATTGGGTAGTATGGCTAGTGCTTAAACATGGACTATGATCATGTAAATTGATTAATGGAATATGCAACAAACATTAAAAGATGATCTTGATTAATGTTTAAAGGGGATTAGAGCATGGGGGTTACTTTTGATGCTCTAATTACTCTCCATAAGGACTCATCTGTAAGCGAACATCCGGGACTTACAGTACAACTGTGAGGGCTATATGGCTCTGGCTTTAGTCAAGTATGAGGACCTTTTCTAGCTTGTTAGTGGTAACCTTCATGGCGTAAGAATGGCTTGACGAATCGGGTATAGTGCGGCCTCTGTCCTCATGTGTATAGGCTGCGTGTTATTGTGCCATTTGGAAGGGGGGCTCTACATCTGTTTGCCGAGTGAATCTAATGGCCCTAACTTGTTAGACGAACCTTTGAAAGACTTCATAGTGAACCCTGCCGACCTTCCTTGGAAGTGGGTCAAGACATTAGCTACCTCGGGCGAAAGGGTAAATCACGACTCACAGTGAAAGTGTACAACCTCTGCAGAGTGTAAAACTGGTATATCAGCCGTGCTCACGGTCACGAGTGGCCTTGGACCCTTACGGAATAGATGATCACTGATGACTATAAATGTGTTTTTGCTGTTCATTATTCATCTTTACATTGATCATATGTTTATTGTGGGATTAATGAAAACCTGATGCTACTCATATGATAAAATTGTGACAACTAAAAGCTAAATGCAGTAAACCAGTGTCTATCCTTTTTGAGCCTCATGAACCCCATGTTATATTTGTTGAGTTCGACATGGACTCACTCTTGCTATTTCCACCACACTCCAGTGTGTAGTAAGGTGCTACTTAGAAGAAGGATGAAAGTGTAGTAGAGTTTCCAGAAGTCTTTTCAGAAGTGCCTGGCATACGGAGCCCCCAGTCAGCCGTCCCTGAGAAGAATGGAGCCTGAGCAGAAGTTTAGCTACCGTTCTGCGATACTCTGATAGTTGTAAGTGTTAATATATTATGTTTCCCGCTTTATATAAACATTGTTTTGATATCTCTATTCTGTTGTTGTATGTGTGGACTTCCTGGGCACACATATGACGAGCCTAGTTTTGTTCTTTGCAAAACCGGGTGTGACAGAGTGGTATCAGAGCGGTGTTGACTGTAGGACGTATGCCAAGTAGTACTGGACGTATTCTAAAACTCATTTTAGTATAAAACTATTTTGACTCATTGACTTTGACTATTTCCTCTTCCTTGTCCTGTTTTATCCTCTCCTTGATAGCTTCCTTTGAGCTATTATTTCTTTCTCCCTTGGTTTTTGCTTTATATTGTTTTTACTAAAAGTTTTCTGATCTCACCTGGTTCAAAGATTCGATGGCCTTTCATCATCTCCAATGTGCCATTAGGATGACCACCATTGTTGATGAAGCACGTGTAGTGTCGATGATTGTGTTGTGTGCTTGTTTTGCTTGATGTGTTGTTTGTGTGTTGTCCTTATTCTCGTGCTTTGAAGGTGGCCGGAAGGTTTTGTCTTGAGAAGTAGCTCGATCTATGTTAAGTGGGGTAGTGTCATCTTCTATTCTACTTAATTTTTGATCAATCCTAATTCTTGTTGTCTTTTCCCTGTATCGTCCTTGCTTACTCTTGGTTTCTATGCTTTCTCCTTTATCTTAACCCAATGGAGGATCAACACATGAAGGACTCATCAATAGTAGTAAGCCTTAAAGAAAGTGTTGCCTTCAATGACATCGCCACGTGGAACAAGATCTTTGTTAAGTGGGGTAGCGTCCGCCACCATCATCAATCTCAAGTCACGAGATAAGAAGACCCAAAGACCAATCTCTATCAAAATATCATCATTTGCTAGTCCTTGCCCCTTAACCAGTCTCACTTTCTCGCCATCAATCTTTATCTTTCTTATCACCTTTTTGTTGATCTTCGATGGTCGTTCTTACACCTCATTAATCTCGAAACAATCTTAAAGAGCTATCTTCAATTTCTTTATCCAACTTTGTTAATCCTTAATCTCTATATTATATCTCGACAAAGGTCTTAGAACAACCTTGATAATCAGCTTTATCTTTCTTCCTAGTCTCTCCGAATCTCGGGACGAGATTCATGTTAAGTGGGGTAGAATTGTCACACCCCAAAATTTTTGATTTTGGGTTGTGCGTAGAAAACACTAATTAAAATAAATGTTTTAATATTCGGATAAAATTTCCTAAGTTTAGTTTATGATTTCATCAATTAGTTATAAAAAAATAATATCTTTCTTCTCCAGCACGTCTTTATTTTTTTCCGCAATCAATATTCCTTGTTTCTCAGCTCAAGTTTTCATTGGGAGTTTCCTAAATATTTTCTTTGCAACCCAAATCACTCCTTTCAGTTTCTCGTCCATCAATCAATCTCTACAAACTTCTCGGGAATTTTTCCGACTTTTTCTGTACCTTCTTTCCACTTGTCTGTGAGCATAATCTAATTTTTAGATGCTCCAAAATATCTTTTCATGAGCTCCAAATACTTTATTTGGGTTCCTCATGTTCCATAATGTCTCTAGAAAATTTCCATGAATTTTCGGAGCTTTCGGAGTATTTTTCGCGGCTTAGATAATAATTCTGGACTTTTCTAGAATTATTTTATCCACGAAATTAATTAATTCCGAAAATAATAAATATCTTATTTTCCACCAAAGCCTGTGTGCAATAATCCTAAATGTCCATTCATTTATTTACTAATGGGCTTTAATAATTAATTAGGCCTATTAGTAAAGATGGAGGGTGCAACGTCAATTAGCACCATATCGCTAGTTGACATGGAGGTGGAGAGTTTTTCTCCCAATATATACGCACCTACCCCATGGGCAAAGCACACCAAAAACTACCGTGGAGGAGCCCCTAGTTTGGGAAATCTCTCGGGTAGTAAATTAGAATTTTCTCCCTTCTTATCGTGTCGCCGCCGCCGCTGTTTCCGCCGCCGCCGCTGTCGTCGCCGCTGTCGCCGCCGCTATTGCCGCCGCCGCCGCTGTTGCCGTTCGCCGCCGCCGCAGAAGCCTTGCTCGCCTAGCCGCTGCGGCCGCCCGCGTTGGATATCGCCGAACCAGGAGCCGACGCCGCCGCAGCCATGCACGTCGTCTGAAGCCTCTCCGCCGTTCACGAATCATTACCTAGCTCTTTGTCGAGGAAGCTGCAGTCCGCCTGCCGCCGTCGTACGTAATCTGCCGCCGCCTCGTTGACCTAGGATCTCACCGAGAGGAAGAATTCGCCGCCGCTGCTGTCCAGCTACATCCGATGGGTACCTCCGATATGTGCTGCCATCTTCACCAGCCTCTTTGCAGCTGCTGAGCCTAATTGTTCGTCGTCTCGTCGACTCTACCTTTGTGCCATGTATGGTCGAATTCGTCATCAAACTTGATTGGTGAGAACTTCAGGCACAAGTTCATCTCTCTCCATCACGTGAATTGCACCGGCTAGATGTTCTGATTTTCTGCTCTTTCCATTCACTGTTGCAGCCTGCTGACCATCCTCCGTCTTCGAGCGAGCAAAGGCATGCCTGCATACGTATCTGCTTAGCAGCAGGAATAGTAGGACTTGCACAACACGTACGTCTGCCTGGTGCTGCATCCTTTGCCGATCTTCACAGGAACCACCGTCCGCCCTGCGGTGCCCTGCGTCGCCTCTGCTCCGTGGCCGTCCATGCCAAGTGACCATGGTGAGAATTGTCGTCCTCCTATGCATCTTCCAGTGCCAGTGCTCTTCTCGTAGACATTCATAGCTTTTTCGCTGAATTCCAACAAGAAGCCGAGAGCCGAGAGCTCCCATCCATTGCGGCATGGCGCCACCACTGGCACCCGGTCCCAAGTCGCACGCCAGCCCTGCACCCTGCCTTCTGTCTTGCACGAACGAGCGTAAGCACGAGCGAGCAGAGCCAGCAGAACGGCCTGCCACCCATGCGTGGCCATTTTGATCTTTGCTAGCTTGATGACATCACAATGGTGTCATGCTCACCTTGCACACACATTATTGCCGTTTCCTTTCATAAAAACAAATCAATAAATACAATAGAAATACGTATACATACATACAATCTTGTTTAGGTCATAACTTCTACGTTTTAACTCCTATTTGACCCATTCAAGTTGCGTTAGGTTCGTATTTACGAGCTCTACATGTTAATATAACTGTACAATAGGTTTGGGAAATTTAATTTTCGAGTTTATATTAAAGTAATTATTTATCTATAGGAAATCTTAGAAAATTCATAACTTTCACGTTTTAAATCCGAATTTCATGATCTTTACGTCTGTGTGATCGTAGTAACGTGTAGAAGAGTTTTACAAACTTGTTATATTGTTTTGCTACTGTTGGTATACTGTTTTAATTATGTCTCTTTGTTTGATTCGTGTATGATTGCTCGGATGATTGGTGTGTTTATGATTATAATTTAGTTAGTATCGATGTTTTTCATATCACTTGACCATGAATTTATTAACTTGAATGCTAATTAGATTAATATTTATTTAAAAGTTTTCTAATTAAAAGTAATCTAGTCTTATAATTATGTTTTCGATAAGTTGCGATCGTGCTGACATAATCTTCATGTTAGTGGCGCTGTTCACCCTTTCTTGTGTTTTTGAATTTAATCATATTAATTTGATTAATGTTTATGGAATATCTTTTTAACTAAAAGTGGCTTAGGTCTTAATCATTGCTTTTTCATAGAGCAAATGTTAACTTGAATAACACCAACCTTAACATGCCTTTGTTAGTTATAATTATTTTAGTAAACGTAAAATATATAGTTGATTAGATTAATGCTTATTTAATGTTTTTTTGAATTAAAAGAGACTTAGGTTTATATCACGACCTTTTGTAAATAAAAAGCTAACTTGATAAATAACAACTTAAATGTTTCGTTGCCAATTATAACTTGCTTAATTTAATTACAAAACATGATAATCGATTAGTTGTTGTCTCATGATCGGTGCTTTCTAAACTATAAATGTTTAAGTGGCTTAAATACTATAAAATATATATTAATAACATATAACTAAGATTTAACTTTGGTTTTATAATTTGATTAATTCAACTTTGGAATAATTTTCTGAAATGTCGATCACCTTAATTTATTAACCAAAATAAATCAAACGTATAGTTTGTCTTCTCCGCGAGTCCTCTTTGATGGTAGTTCCATTATCTGTCGTTCTTGCGTTTTAGCGATCGTAGCAACGTACCGTATTGTTTAGTACGTTCTCTTTTAAAGTGTCCCTTTTGTTTGGTATGTTGTTCTTAGTTGTGTTTATTGTCTGTTTGTTCTACTTGATTGCTGCGAGTAGAAGAAAGACTATCCGTGAGCGCCGAAGATCCGAAGATGAAGACCAGAAGCTGAGTGCCAGAAGTTGCAAATGAAAGATTAAGTTGAGGTTTTTCAGAGCAAGTTGTTTTGGGCATAAAGCAAGTTCTAAGGCAAGTATAACATGGGATTTCCTTGTTGTCCTATTCACAATATGCAAATAATATCATTATGCATCTATTCCCTTGTTAAGGATGACTTAGTGTTGATCTTATACCTTGATACCTATTATATTGCATTGGGTAGTATGGCTAGTGCTTAAACATGGACTATGATCATGTAAATTGATTAATGGAATATGCAACAAACATTAAAAGATGATCTTGATTAATGTTTAAAGGGGATTAGAGCATGGGGGTTACTTTTGATGCTCTAATTACTCTCCATAAGGACTCATCTGTAAGCGAACATCCGGGACTTACAGTACAACTGTGAGGGCTATATGGCTCTGGCTTTAGTCAAGTATGAGGACCTTTTCTAGCTTGTTAGTGGTAACCTTCATGGCGTAAGAATGGCTTGACGAATCGGGTATAGTGCGGCCTCTGTCCTCATGTGTATAGACTGCGTGTTATTGTGCCATTTGGAAGGGGGGCTCTACATCTGTTTGCCGAGTGAATCTAATGGCCCTAACTTGTTAGACGAACCTTTGAAAGACTTCATAGTGAACCCTGCCGACCTTCCTTGGAAGTGGGTCAAGAGATTAGCTACCTCGGGCGAAAGGGTAAATCACGACTCACAGTGAAAGTGTACAACCTCTGCAGAGTGTAAAACTGGTATATCAGCCGTGCTCACGGTCACGAGTGGCCTTGGACCCTTACGGAATAGATGATCACTGATGACTATAAATGTGTTTTTGCTGTTCATTATTCATCTTTACATTGATCATATGTTTATTGTGGGATTAATGAAAACCTGATGCTACTCATATGATAAAATTGTGACAACTAAAAGCTAAATGCAGTAAACCAGTGTCTATCATTTTTGAGCCTCATGAACCCCATGTTATATTTGTTGAGTTCGACATGGACTCACTCTTGCTATTTCCACCACACTCCAGTGTGTAGTAAGGTGCTACTTAGAAGAAGGATGAAAGTGTAGTAGAGTTTCCAGAAGTCTTTTCAGAAGTGCCTGGCATACGGAGCCCCCAGTCAGCCGTCCCTGAGAAGAATGGAGCATGAGCAGAAGTTTAGCTACCGTTCTGCGATACTCTGATAGTTGTAAGTGTTAATATATTATGTTTCCCGCTTTATATAAATATTGTTTTGATATCTCTATTCTGTTGTTGTATGTGTGGACTTCCTGGGCACACATATGACGAGTCTAGTTTTGTTCTTTGCAAAACCGGGTGTGACATAGCCGCATCTCCCCGCTCCACATTCACCCATAAACCGCAGCTCCAACGCCCTGTGGTGGCCACCGCCGAAGCTCCGCCCTAACCGTCCGCCCCTCCGAGCCGCACGCGCTCCTCACTTCATCCTCGGCCACGGTTTTTCCCTAGGTGAGATCGCGTTGAAGTTATCTACCTGTAGGTGCTCTCCGTTCGCGATTTCGTGCACCGTAGCACGGGATAGCCATCTCCGGCCATGGCGCCGCCGCGGGATGTCGCCGTCGATACTGTTTTTGGCCAGAGCGCCGCCCGGATCTCCCCCGATCCACTCCGAGCCGTCCACTTTAAATCTAACGGCCGAGATTCAAAGATACCGGTTCGGCCGGTACTTTTGCTAAAGAGACCCTGAAGTTTTTAAGATCTTAACCCGCAGTCCAAAGCGCATTCTCAGTTTACGTTTTCTTTTTTGTAAAGCGTATTTTGATCGCGTAACTTCCAAAAATACGTTATCACTTATTTACAAAAATGCCATTATGTTAATTTGAGCGTAGAATCTCCGTTTTAACTCCGATTTGACCTGTTCAAATTGCGTTAGGTTCATATTTGCGAGCTCTACGTGTTGGTAGTACTGTACAGTAGGTTTGAGATAATTTATTTTTGAGTTTATATTAAAGTAATTATTTTTCTATAGGAAATCATCGTAAATTCATAACTTCGTCGTTTTAGCTCTGTTTTTCGTGATCTTTGCGTTTGTGTGATCCTAGCGAGTTGTAGATTCATTTTAAAGACTTTTTATATTATTTTCTTACTGTTGGTGTACTGTTCTAATTATAGTCTTGTTTGTTTATGCATGATTGCCTCTGGATGTGTGTTGTTGCTGTTGTTGATCGAGTATAGACGGTGAGCAATTCGTTGGGGATCAAGAGTCATTCTACGAGCAAGATCTTTAGGACCAGTTTGAGCAAGGAAAGTATAGCATGTGATTATCCTTGTTGTCATATTCACAATATGCAAATAATATCATTATGCATCTATTCCCTTGTTAAGGATGACTTAGTGTTGATCTTATACCTTGATACCCATTATATTGCATTGCGTAGTATGGCTAGTGCTTAAACATGGACTATGATCATGTAAATTGATTAATGGAATATGCAACAAACATTAAAAGATGATTTTGATTAATGTTTAAAGGGGATTAGAGCATGGGGTTATTTTTGATGCTCTAGTTACTCTCCATAAGGACTTATCTATAAGCGAACATCCGGGATTTACAGTACAACTGTGGGGGCTATATGGCTCTGGCTTTAGTCATATAGAAGGACCTTTTCTAGCTTGTTAGTGGTAACCTTTTTGGCATAAGAATGGCTTGACGAATCGGGTATAGTGCGGCCTCTGTCCTTATGTGTATAGGCTGTATGTTATTGTGCCATTTGGAAGGGGGGCTCTACATCTATTTGCCGAGTGAATCTAATGGCCCTAACTTGTTAGGCGAACCTTCGAAAGACTTCATAGTGTTTCCCTGCCTGCTCACCTTGAAAGTGTTTTGGGAGTAATTAACCCGGGCATATGGGCAACACGACTCACAGTGAAAGTGTACAACCTCTGCAGAGTGTAAAACTGTTATAACAGCCGTGCTCACGGTCACGAGTGGCCTTGGACCCTTATGGAATAGTTGATAATTAATAATGGTTATGTTTTTGCTATTTGTTAATCATTTCACATGGATCATATGTTTATTATTTATGATGAGACACCTTGATGCTATTGATATGCTAAAATTATGCTAACTAAAAGCTACATGCTGATAAACCAGTGTTATGCCTTTGAGCCTCATGAACCCCATGTTACACTTGTTGAGTACGAGATGTACTTACGCTTGTTTATTTTTCTTACTTGGATAAAAATCTCGGATGGGTAACAGATGGTGCAAATAGTGACTACTACTCCTACTTCCCTGAAGATTACTAGACTTGCAGTCAACCAGTCAATGTGCCTATGATTAGAGCTACCACGAGAGATTTATATTTTTACTTCCGCTATATTTGTGTAAAGACTGTGTTAATTATCGTGATGTAATAACATTTGTGATGATACTTCCGTTATAATTTGTTAACTAATGTGTGATTGATCTCTGGGCACATATAAGAGTATGCATTCCATTTGGTCTTTAAATGGGTGTGACAAATTGGTATCAGAGCTTTTGTTGACTATAGGACGCAAGCCTAGCTAGAAATGGTTGATTTAGTAACTTCTTTACACTATTTTTATGCTTATTATCTTGCTCTTTTTATTTGATAAATTTTTATGCTTCTTATGTCTCATTCTATTATGAAATTTTGCCTCTATTCTAACTACATCTAAAAAAAATTCTATAGATGGTTCGTGGCCGTAAGACTGTCCGCATCAGCTCTAGAGGATACTACCCACCTCGTGCTTTGCTTGCACCTGAAGAGCCACAAGAGCAAGCACCCCAGGAACAGGAGCAGGCCCCTGAAGCACCAATCCAAGCACCAGCACCTCCCTAGGAAGAGCCCAAGCCTGAAGAAGATCCAGAGATCATTGAGATTGAAGATGATGAAGAGGAGGAGGCTAATGGAGGAGGTCAACCCCCGTATCCACCGCATCATGAAGCTACTGGAGATGTGCCCCCTCCTCCAATGGGGTGGACTCTGAAGATCTACCACAAGAATGGAGGGAATGCTGTCTCTTATCTTCGACTTGTGGGAATGCTCACTGCCTACTTCACTGATTGGCATCCAGCTGTGGAGTACGTTTGCTGGGAGTACACTCATCTGCTGGAAGACACTTACTGGAAGGCAAGGGCGAGTATTTTTACACATAAACAAGAAAAAGGGGCGTACCAGCTGGACAAGATGTTTTCTCACATGGGTCGTGGAGCTACCATGGAGGATAGCATTGAAGATGCCACTTTTGAAGCATGTATGGGCCTCCGCTACCTTCGCTTTGACAGCATGAAGCATGACATTCATCGCTACTTCCCTTGTACACACCCCGACCTTGGATGGGCTATGACGGATCCAGTGCAGCTAGAACCACTACCTCGAGTGATGGTGAACCTTGTCTATGATATGATGGAGAGGAAGCTGCAGTTAGAGGAGATGGTGAAGGCACAAGGGAAGACCATCAAGAGGTGCCAGGCAACCATTGATGAACTCCGAGCAAACCAAGGCATGACCAAGATTTATGAAACATTAGAACATGAGCCACGTCCTTAGGAAATAGGAGTCCTTTATGTAATAAAAACGTTCTTAGTAACGTCAGTTGAGTCATCGAGTTTGTCGTGTGGTTTGAACTTTGGTGTGTTAGTTGCTTTATTATTATGCTTATGTGTGAGTTGGATTTTTGTTATGAGTGTGGGGCTTGTAGGCATGTCTACAAGTTCCATTTTTAAGAATAATAAGTTTATTAGTCAAGGGAATAATAGTTGGGTTTGGTATTATCACGTTTCTGTCCCTGCTGTTTTCTGGAGCAGTCTGCAATGTTTCTGCTATAGTTCAAAAACGGTTAGTGAAATATTTATAAAATTTTTATGAGAGAAACTAGACTTAAGCATCTTTCAAATGCCACTAAAATCACCTTTTTATCTGATCTGATTCGAGAGATATAATTATCACAAGTTACCCGATTTTAAGGACGAAACCAGATATGCACTATATGTGAAATAAAGGAGTCAAATCTCACATATAGTTACAGATAAGTGTGATACCAAGAGACAAATGCTTAATAAATAACGTACTTAGTATATAAAACATAACCTCAGAGTGCAAACAACGGATAAACAACTTCGATCTTCGGGTGTAGACTTTACTCCGCAGGAACAAACTGACTGGTTGATCACAAGTCTAATAACTCCAGAGACTATCCTGAGGTGTGGGAAATAGCAAGAGTGAGTCCATGTCGAACTCCGCAAGCATTGCAAGTATAGATCCCATAAACTCATGATCAATGTAACATAATCAATATGAAGTATAATCGATAAGTAAATGAGCATCTTAACAAACACAAGAATCATCATCTTTAATGTAGATGTCTCCAAGGCCGCTCGTGTCCGTGAGCACGGCTAGTATACCAGTTCATTAAACTCTGCGCGGAGGTGTACACTTTCACTGTGAGTCGTGATTTACCCTTTCGCCCGAGATAGCTAATCTCTTGACCCACTTCCAAGGAAGGTCGGCAGGGTTCACTATGAAGCCTTTCAAAGGTTCGTCTAACAAGTTAGGGCCGCTAGGTTTCCAAAGTCAGTCTGTGTGATACAACCAGTCCCAGGGATCCACAGTCTGCTTTTCCCCATTTGCGCCACAAGGGTAACCTCTAACAAGCTAGAAAAGGTCCTCATACTGAGCTAAAACCAGAGCCATATAGCCCTCACAGTTGTACTGTAAATCCCGGAGGTTCACGTACAGACAAGATCTTATGTTGCTAAAAAGTCATTTCTCAACCATCATAGCTCTTACATTAATTAAGTCACAAGATCATGGTCACAGAAAGAATACCCAAACTATACTTGCCTTAGTTTGCACACTCCTGCTGGTCCTGCTGGTCTTCGAAGTACTCCTGGCTCCCAACGTACTCCTCACCGTCTGACTCGACCAACACGGCAACATACACGTTTCAGGAGCATTCATGCATAGCAAACAACCTATAATTAGAACAGTACACCAGCAGTATAAAAACAAGATAAAAAGTTTATGAAAGTATTCTACGTCTTGCTACGGTCACGTCAACGCGAAGATCACAAAAATCGGAGCTAAAACGCAAAAGTTGCGAATTATTTAGGGTTCCAAAAGCTAGTTATTAAACTAGACTTAATCGAGAAATTCAAAAAACTTCTAACAGGTCTAACAGTAGCACTAATGCGTAGATTACAAAATTATGAAACTAACGCAAGTTGAACGGGTCAAATCGGAGCTAAACGATGATTTTATACGCGTTTTACTACGGTGGCAATTCTATAAATAATTCAAACTATTTTCGGATTTAAAATAAATCAAGGAAATTGGATTTTGAAATCCGGCCAAGGACTGCGGGCGAATACCGAAGAAACTCGAGGGCTCTTTAGCAAAATGAACCCCGAAGGGGTATCGGCCATTTCTGACCTTTGATCTCGAGATGGGCGGCTGAGATTAGATGGAGGGGGAAGAGGGGAACATGGGCCGCCGGAGTTGGGGGAGGACGCGGCGGCGCCGCCATTGCCGCGGCGGAGGGCTCGCCGGAGTTGCCCAATCGAGCACTACGGTGCATGGTTTTCAAAACCGAGAGCACCGGGGTGACGCGGGGAAGAAGGCGAACTCGACCATGCCACCTGCGCGGTCGAGGAAGGGTTGCACGGCCCTCGCCATGACCGGCGGCGGAAGAGGCTCACCGGAGCTCGCGAAAACGGCCCTAGAGGCAATGATTGAAGAAGATAAAGGCATGGGGAGGAAACGGGGAAGAAGGCGACCTCACCGAGCGGAATCAACGAGGCGGAGGCGGCTCGGGTACGACGGCCGACGCGGTGGGGTGGACGGCTCCTCCGGTGAATCGCTGCCGTGCGGTGGTGCAGTTCCGCGAGTGGAAATGGAGTGGGGAGGGCAGCAAGGGGAGGCGGTGGAGGGGTTCAGCTCTCTTTTGAAGGCCGGGCGCGGGGGAAGAACGCTCCCACGACGCGGGATGGTGGGCGCGGGGCGGCAGTTGCCATGACTGAGTGAGCAGCGCGGGAGGTTGGGGAAGAGGAGGATCTGACGAGCGGGCCCCGGCTGCCAGCGGCTCAAGGGGGAGAGCGGGGCGCAGCAGCGGCTGCCTGGCCGAGATGGGCCGGCCCAGCAAGGAGTGAGGAGGGAGGGGAAAGAAAAGGGCGCGCGGGCCGGGGGAAAAGGCAAGCGGGCCGGTGGGCTGACTGGGCCAACAGGCCGAAGGTGAGTTAGGGAGTGGGAAAATGAAGTTTTTTTAAAAAATTGATTTTCCAAATCCAATTTCAAATAATTTTTAAACCTTTTAGCATTGGAATAAAAAGCAATCACCACAATAAATCAAAATGCATCGACATGCGTGCATCAACATGTAACTAACCTTATGATAAATTTTAATTTCACAAAAAAATTTATTATCTCCTATACTTGAATGCACACTCAAATACATAAATAAATCAAATTTATCTATTTTGAAACAATGTAAAATTTAGGGTGTTACAATTCTACCCTCCTTAAGAGGAATCTCGTCCTCGAGATTCGGATGACGGTGATCATAGAGATAATGACACTCTGTCTTTATTCGATCCTCATTTTCCAATTTACATCTTTCGTTGAGATTCATGAGGCAGTTTCTCAGATCCTAACTGACTAATCTGCCTAAACATGATCATCTCTCCTATTGAGCTCCTCCAAAGTCGCTTGTTCCTCTACTCTAACTTCTGTAAACTCATGGTCCACTTTGCTATCCTCGGTGTACCTATCATCTAATTGGTCATTCTCGTCTTCCTCAGGTGAGAGTCGACCACCTTGATACTCAATTCTTTTCCCTGACAGTGTTGTTAAGAGCATTGTGCATCGAGTACCATGAATCACTCCTTTCTGCGCACACAACCATCCATTACCAAGAACCACGGGGATATTAAGTGACTCTAACACAATGAGGGTTACGGTGAAGTTTTCCTTGTTTATGACAAGACTGACGTTCGGGCATATCTGATCTGCCTGTATTTCTCCCACTGTAGTTTGAACTAGCAAAGGCCTCCTCGTTGGACGCTTCACCATCTTGCACGTCTCTACCATGTCGGCGGAAATGAAAGAATGCGAAGCACTCGGGTCAAATAGAACAAAAACTTGTATTGAGCTTACTTGAATATAACCACCCACTGCTTTGGTAACTCCATGAATGTTATCCATATTCACGTTGCTCAGTCTTCCATTGACATAGTTTCGCTGCGCTTTGCTTCCTTGAGCAGGCTTCTTATGGGCTTTCCTTTTTCGCTTTCGTCGTTGTGGATTCTGACTCAGTTCACTCCCAACTCGCTCTTCAACATTGTTGTTTTGATAGTGCTCAGCTTCATCATACCCATAACATCCTTCAATGGCAGAAACATCAGCCTTTTCCCACATATCAGTGCGAGACGTCATATAGGGCTCCTGAGTCATGGGATACTACACTTCCTGTCATCAAGTGACCAACATCAGCAACACGAGCAAGTATAGATGATCATAATCATGAGCTATCTAAAGGGACAACTCTCGCCTCCATGGATCCAAAATTATCAACCTTGTACACAGGACATTTTTGCTTGAGAGTGGCAACTCAATCATGGAGACTAACCAATACTTCCAAATAAAGAATTAAATCTTAATAAACCTTCTTTACATTGGCTACCCCCCTTAAAATAAGGGACACCAATTAAGGTAGCTTGAACATTTTGCTAGATGAGCTAACTAGCATCCATACCTTCTAATATTCTAATGATTCTTTTGTGCATAGGTAGAAACAAGAGATCTGAACTTCCCCGCGAGCAGAAAATCAGCAACGCGGTAAAACTGCTACAACTCTCGTTTTGTAATTCCAATGAAGTTCCACCTTATACCGTTGGAAAGCTTATGAAATTTCCTGAAACTTTCTTATAGAACACTTTTCCAAATTCTGTAGATGACTTGGTCGAAAACAGCACATAACAGATTATGTTCCAATTTTCAGACAGCACAGTTGCATCGTCTTGTGATTTTTGTATCTCCCAAACCAAAATAACTATGAGCGTGGTTCTTGCGGCTAGGTAAAGATCTCGAAGCCTAATATTGTCCAGAATTTTCTCATGATTTATGATCGTCCAAAGACAGATGTATAAGCCAAATGAGACAGACTGCTCTAAAAGGATAGGATGTAGAGAGTCAAAATAAACCAACCCATCTACCTATTCACTAATCCTTATATCTTAAGCCTATGTCTAAATGAAATTGTGGGATCCACAAATTCATTGCAATCATTACAAAGATCCAAAACAAGCATAGACATAAAGACAATCCAACAAGGCAATATAGGAGCACACTCAACAATGACTCAACTTGCGATGCTATCGTTTTCTTCGTATAAAGGGAAAAGATCTTAACGCTTCTCTTTCGATGTCGCAAGAAGATGGTAAGATAAGGTTCTAAAAGCATACCAACTCAAGGAGTGAAGATGAGAACAAAGACGTTTAAAATAAGCAACAAGGCGGGGATAATATCAAGGGCAAGGATACGGTATGGAAGAAATACCAAGGTTTATAGAACAAGGATTGTTATAGCAGTTTCAAAACCTTAACACGACCAATTTCTAACTAGGCTTGCGTCCTACAGTCAGCATTGCTCTGATACCACTTTGTCACACCCGATTTTAAGGACGAAACCAGATATGCACTATATGTGAAATAAAGGAGTCAAATCTCACATATAGTTACAGATAAGTGTAATACCAAGAGACAAATGCTTAATAAATAACGTACTTAGTATATAAAACATAACCTCAGAGTGCAAACAACGGATAAACAACTCCGATCTTCGGGTGTAGACTTTACTCCGCAGGAACAAACTGACTGGTTGATCACAAGTCTAATAACTCCAGAGACTATCCTGAGGTGTGGGAAATAGCAAGAGTGAGTCCATGTCGAACTCCGCAAGCATTGCAAGTATAGATCCCATAAACTCATGATCAATGTAACATAATCAATATGAAGTATAATCGATAAGTAAATGAGCATCTTAACAAACACAAGAATCATCATCTTTAATGTAGATGTCTCCAAGGCCGCTCGTGTCCGTGAGCACGGCTAGTATACCAGTTCATTAAACTCTGCGCGGAGGTGTACACTTTCACTGTGAGTCGTGATTTACCCTTTCGCCCGAGATAGCTAATCTCTTGACCCACTTCCAAGGAAGGTCGGCAGGGTTCACTATGAAGCCTTTCAAAGGTTCGTCTAACAAGTTAGGGCCGCTAGGTTTCCAAAGTCAGTCTGTGTGATACAACCAGTCCCAGGGATCCACAGTCTGCTTTTCCCCATTTGCGCCACAAGGGTAACCTCTAACAAGCTAGAAAAGGTCCTCATACTGAGCTAAAACCAGAGCCATATAGCCCTCACAGTTGTACTGTAAATCCCGGAGGTTCACGTACAGACAAGATCTTATGTTGCTAAAAAGTCATTTCTCAACCATCATAGCTCTTACATTAATTAAGTCACAAGATCATGGTCACAGAAAGAATACCCAAACTATACTTGCCTTAGTTTGCACACTCCTGCTGGTCCTGCTGGTCTTCGAAGTACTCCTGGCTCCCAACGTACTCCTCACCGTCTGACTCGACCAACACGGCAACATACACGTTTCAGGAGCATTCATGCATAGCAAACAACCTATAATTAGAACAGTACACCAGCAGTATAAAAACAAGATAAAAAGTTTATGAAAGTATTCTACGTCTTGCTACGGTCACGTCAACGCGAAGATCACAAAAATCGGAGCTAAAACGCAAAAGTTGCGAATTATTTAGGGTTCCAAAAGCTAGTTATTAAACTAGACTTAATCGAGAAATTCAAAAAACTTCTAACAGGTCTAACAGTAGCACTAATGCGTAGATTACAAAATTATGAAACTAACGCAAGTTGAACGGGTCAAATCGGAGCTAAAACGATGATTTTATACGCGTTTTACTACGGTGGCAATTCTATAAATAATTCAAACTATTTTCGGATTTAAAATAAATCAAGGAAATTGGATTTTGAAATCCGGCCAAGGACTGTGGGCGAATACTGAAGAAACTCGAGGGCTCTTTAGCAAAATGAACCCCGAAGGGGTATCGGCCATTTCTGACCTTTGATCTCGAGATGGGCGGCTGAGATTAGATGGAGGGGGAAGAGGGGAACATGGGCCGCCGGAAGTTGGGGGAGGACGCGGCGGCGCCGCCATTGCCGCGGCGGAGGGCTCGCCGGAGTTGCCCAATCGAGCACTACGGTGCATGGTTTTCAAAACCGAGAGCACCGGGGTGACGCGGGGAAGAAGGCGAACTCGACCATGCCACCTGCGCGGTCGAGGAAGGGTTGCACGGCCCTCGCCATGACCGGCGGCGGAAGAGGCTCACCGGAGCTCGCGAAAACGGCCCTAGAGGCAATGATTGAAGAAGATAAAGGCATGGGGAGGAAACGGGGAAGAAGGCGACCTCACCGAGCGGAATCAACGAGGCGGAGGCGGCTCGGGTACGACGGCCGACGCGGTGGGGTGGACGGCTCCTCTGGTGAATCGCTGCCGTGCGGTGGTGCGGTTCCGCGAGTGGAAATGGAGTGGGGAGGGCAGCAAGGGGAGGCGGTGGAGGGGTTCAGCTCTCTTTTGAAGGCCGGGCGCAGGGGAAGAACGCTCCCACGACGCGGGATGGTGGGCGCGGGGCGGCAGTTGCCATGACTGAGTGAGCAGCGCGGGAGGTTGGGGGAAGAGGAGGATCTGACGAGCGGGCCCCGGCTGCCAGCGGCTCAAGGGGGAGAGCGGGGCGCAGCAGCGGCTGCCTGGCCGAGATGGGCCGGCCCAGCAAGGAGTGAGGAGGGAGGGGAAAGAAAAGGGCGCGCGGGCCGGGGGAAAAGGCAAGCGGGCCGGTGGGCTGACCGGGCCAACAGGCCGAAGGTGAGTTAGGGAGTGGGAAAATGAAGTTTTTTTTAAATTGATTTTCCAAATCCAATTTCAAATAATTTTTAAACCTTTTAGCATTGGAATAAAAAGCAATCACCACAATAAATCAAAATGCATCGACATGCGTGCATCAACATGTAACTAACCTTATGATAAATTTTAATTTCACAAAAAAATTTATTATCTCCTATACTTGAATGCACACTCAAATACATAAATAAATCAAATTTATCTATTTTGAAACAATGTAAAATTTAGGGTGTTACAAGTGTGGGGCTTGTAGGCATGTCTACAAGTTCCATTTTTAAGAATAATAAGTTTATTAGTCAAGGGAATAATAGTTGGGTTTGGTATTATCACGTTTCTGTCCCTGCTGTTTTCTGGAGCAGTCTGCAATGTTTCTGCTATAGTTCAAAAACGGTTAGTGAAATATTTATAAAATTTTTATGAGAGAAACTAGACTTAAGCATCTTTCAAATGCCACTAAAATCACCTTTTTATCTGATCTGGTTCGAGAGATATAATTATCACAAGTTAAAGTTTCTGCACAGTCTGGAATATGGAACAGTTTCTGTTACGCCTTATTTTTCATTAACTTAACAACAGAATCTGATCTTGAGGTCTGAATAAAAGTTGTGGATAATTTCATAAGATTTCCAACCATATAAAGTACGCCTCTTTTGGACTTCTATAGCTCAAGATATGATTGAAATAATGAACTGTCAATATTGCTACTCGTCTAGAAAACTTTCAGATCTCATTCTTTATCTTATAAGTAGTTGATAATAGGGAATTTTTAAAGTTTGCATTTTTATGGATGGCAGATGGCCGGAAGAGGAAGAGGCAGGGGTCGTAGAAGTGTTCCCCCAAATCCACCACCACCGCCACCAACTATTGAGCAACTGTTGGCAGTGCAGACGCAGCTTATGCAACAACTGGTGCAGAATCAGCAAAATCAGCCAGTTGCTGGGGCTCAACCACGTGATAAGCGTGGTGAATTTTTGAAGGGTTGTCCCCCAGTGTTCACACATGCCGTTGATCCTTTGGAAGCCGATGATTGGCTTCGTGCTGTGGAGAAGCAGCTTAATATTGCACAATGTGATGACTAGCAGAAGGTGTTGTTTGCTTCTGGACAACTCCAGGGAGAAGCTCAGGATTGGTGGGAATCATATGAGTATGGTCGCCCCGCCAATGCTCCCGCAATCACTTGGTAGGAGTTTAGAGAGAACTTCAGAGCTTACCATATACCTGAAGGAATGATAGAATTAAAGGTGGAGGAATTCAAGAACTTGACCCAAGGGTCAATGTCTGTAGCTGAGTACCGTGACAAGTTTGCTCAATTGTCACGATATGCTCCACATGAAGTAGCTAATGACAATGATAAGCAGCACCGCTTCCTGAAGGGATTGTATGATGGGCTACAATTACAGTTAATGTCCTAATTTTTAGACGCTTGTGAACGCGCGCTATCGTGGTGGATAACAAGCGCAAGGAGATGGATGCTAAGAGGAAAAGGTTACAGGGACAAGCCTCCGATAGCAACACTCGTCCACGTACTGGTTTTCAGCAGAATAATCAACAGAGGCCTCCTTCTGGTCAGTGGAATCGTGGCCAGGTCCCTTTCCGCGGTCAGTTCTCGCAACGTCCCCCATTCCAACCGCAGAATAGCAACCAACGTCCTCTGCAGCAGAATGGGAATCAAGCACAGCGTCATGGCTCTTCCAATAATACTCCCACGAAGACTAGTGCTCCCAGTACCCCCAACAGGTGTTTCCGATGTGGGAAAGAAGGTCATTTATCTTACAATTGTCCTGAGAAGCCCAACCAGTAGACTCCCCAGAGGCAGAGTAGCCACCAGAAGCCAGCCCCTAACACTGGAAGGCTGAATCACTTGTCCCAAGAGACCGCAGTGGAGGAGCCAGAAGTTATGCTTCGTACGTTCGATGTCCATTCCACTCCCGCCACTGTTCTTTTTTATTCTGGAGCATCACATTCTTTCATATCACAATCATTTGTTAGAATACATAGAATTCATTTGTGTGCCATGAAGAACCCTATATTAGTAAACTCACTTGGTGGAAGCATGCCAGCATCCTATCGTTGTCTTCCGATTAGTCTCAATTTAAGGGGGGTAGAGTTTACAGTGAGTCCTATAGTATTGAGAACAGCTGGGATTGATCTTATATTGGGAATGGTTTGGATGATGCAACAACAAGCAGAGATTCAGTGCAAGGATAAATCAATAGTGCTGACAATGCCAAAGGGAGATAGAATCAAGGTTGAGGTGAAAGTGCAGAAATAGGAGACCGCTACAGTGAACCAGCTTAATGATGGTGCCAACCAGGAGGACCCGGTTGTGGAGGAGTTCCCCGATGTGTTTCCTGAGGAATTGCCAGGTATGCCACCAGACCGTGACATTGAATTTATTATTGAATTATTACTTGGAACTGCACCCATAGCTAAGCGTCCATATAGAATGGGAGTAAATGAATTAGAAGAACTTAAGAAACAAATTAAGGAGTTGTAGGATAAAGGTTTTATTCGTCCTAGTTCTTCACCGTGGGGAGCACCAGTGATTTTTTTGGACAAGAAAGATGGAACTCAGAGGATGTGTGTAGATTATCGGTCTCTCAATGAGGTTACTATAAAAAATAAGTACCCATTGCCTAGAATTGATGACTTGTTTGATCAGCTGAGAGGAGCTTGTGTATTCTCCAAGATTGATCTTCGTTCTAGATATCATCAATTGAAGATTCGCGCCAGTGATATACCAAAGACAGCTTTTACCACACGGTATGGTTTATATGAGTATACAGTGATGTCTTTTGGTCTGACTAATGCCCCTGCATACTTCATGTATTTGATGAATAAGGTGTTCATGGAATATCTGGACAAGTTTGTAGTGGTATTCATTTATGATATTTTGGTATTCTCCAAGACTGAGGAAGAACATGTTGAACATTTGAGGTTGGTCTTGCAAAAGCTCAGAGAACACCAACTATATGCCAAGAGGAGTAAATGTGAGTTTTGGTTGATGGAAGTTTCTTTTCTGGGTCATATTGTCTCAAATGGAGGAATATCAGTAGATCCTGGCAAGGTGAAAGATGTATTGAACTGGAAGCCACCAATCAATGTGAGATCCGTAGTTTCTTGGGATTGGCTGGCTATTACAGGAGATTTATAGAGGGATTTTCCAAGCTTGCAAAGCCAATGACTGCATTATTAGAGAAGAATGCCAAGTTTGTGTGGTCTGAGAAGTGCCAGGCTAATTTTGAGGAACTAAAGAAAAGATTGACTACTGCACCAGTCTTAGTCTTGCCAGATCTGAATAAAACCTTCTCTATCTACTGTGATGCATCTCGATTGGGTTTGGGATGTGTTCTTATGCAGGAGGGTAGAGTTGTGGCATATGCATCGAGACAATTGAGGAAGCATGAATTGAATTACCCTACCCATGATTTGGAATTAGCTCTAGTGGTTCATGCACTAAAGATATGGAGACATTATTTGATTGGACACAAGAGTGATATATACACTGATCACAAGAGTCTAAAGTATATCTTCACTCAAACAGATCTGAACTTGAGGCAGCGTAGATGGTTGGAGTTGATAAAGGACTATGATCTAGAGGTGCATTATCACCCAGGAAAGGCCAACGTTGTTGCTGATGCTCTTAGTAGGAAAAGCTACGCTAATGAAATACAAGTAATGCCTATGCCAAAAGAGTTGTGTGCTGAATGTAAGCATCTGAACTTAGGGTTTACCACCAATGCAGTGGAATTAGTACTAGAGCCTACTTTGGAGCAAGAAATCCGCAAGGGTCAGTTGAAAAATGAAAAGTTGAGAGAGATAGCGGAGAACATAGCGAAAGGCAAATCACCAGGATTCCGTAAGGATGATAATGGTACGCTATGGTTTGGAAAAATGTTGTGTGTGCCTGAGGATAAGAATATCAGAGGGGCAATTCTGCGTGAAGCTCATGAGTCAGCTTATTCCATATATCCGGGGAGTACTAAGATGTATCTGGATCTGAAAGAGAAATATTGGTGGTATGGTTTAAAAAGAGATGTTGCTGAATATGTTGCTTTGTGTGACACTTGTCAAAGGGTGAAAGCTGAACATCAGAGACCTGCAGGATTGTTACAGCCTATGCAGATACCCGAGTGGAAATGGGAAGAAGTTGGTATGAATTTTATAGTTGGCTTGCCACGTACTCAGAGAGGGTATGATTCAATTTGGGTGATAGTGGATCGTCTGACTAAGGTTGCTCATTTTTTGCCAGTTAAGACTACATATAGTAGTGCAAAGTTGGCTGAGTTGTATATGGAAAGAATAGTGAGTCTACATGGAGTTCCTAAGAAAATTATGTCTGATCGGGGTACTCAGTTTACATCTCATTATTGGCAAAAGATACATGAATCACTGGGAACCAAGCTGAACTTTAGTACAGCTTACCATCCACAGATAGATGGACAGACGGAGAGAATTAATCAGATATTGGAAGATATGTTGAGAGCTTGTGGTTTACAATATGGTACTAGCTGGGATAAGAGCTTGCCTTACACAGAGTTCTCTTATAACAATAGTTATCAGAAGAGTCTTCAGATGGCACCGTTTGAGGCTCTGTATGGACGAAAGTGCAGGACCCCGTTGTTCTGGAATCAGACAGGGGAAAGTCAAGTGTTTGGGACTGATGTACTTAAGGATACTGAGAAGAAAGTGAGGATGATTAGAGATAATATGAAAATAGCACAGTCTCGACAGAAAAGTTATGCTGATACTCGTAGAAGAGAGTTGACTTTTGAGGTAGGGGATTATGTTTATTTGAAAGTATCACCCATGAGGAGTGTGAAAAGGTTCAACATGAAAGGTAAATTGGCACCAAGATATATTGGACCTTTCAAGATCATAGAGAGACGTGGTGAAGTGGCATATCAGTTGGAATCACCCGAGAGTTTGGCAGGTGTACATGATGTGTTCCATGTGTCTCAACTTAAGAAATGTTTGCGAGTACCAGAGGAACAGATTCCGTTAGAGGAACTCACTATTAAGGAGGATCTTACATATGAAGAGTTTCCGGTTAAAATTTTAGAGACTGCTGACAGAGTCACGAGTTGAACAATCAAAATGTGTAAGGTATAGTGGAATCGGTACACTGCAGAAGAGGCTACTTGGGAACGAGAAGAGGATCTGAGGAAAACCTACCCGCAACTGTTTGAGTAAGCACCAGTCGAATCTTGGGACGAGATTCATCTTAAGGGGGTAGAATTGTAACACCCTAAAATTTTGAAAGAATTAAAAATAGGAAAAATATGATTTTTATGTATTTTTGTGAGCATGCAAACTTAGAATAATAATAATTTTTATAAATTTAAAATCAAATATAAGGGTAGAAACATGATTGAGCATTCATGTTGCTGCATTTGAAATTTTGTATTGAGTGGTTTGAATTAAATTCAAAATGGATTTCAAAATCTTTTGGAAAATGGTTTTGAAAAACTGGAAAAGAAAAAGAAAAGGCTTTTTCCTCTCTTTTCGGTTTTCGGCCCAGCTCAGCCCGCCAGTGCCGCCTCGGCCTGCCCACACGCGCGGCCCGTCTCCCTTTTCCCCCTCTCGCGCCCCGCTTTGCTTCGCGGGTCGAGCCCAGTCGCGGCCACCGGCCTAGTATCGCGCACGTGTCTCCTTTCCATCTCTTCCCGTCACTGACGACGCGGGCCCACATGTCAGGGCTACCTCCTTCCTCAAGCTACCGCCGGACTCCTTTCCTTTGCTCCACCGATCGAATCCGTCACCCCAATCCTCCCTTTCCTTGTTTAGCGCTGCCTTCGGGCTATAAAAACGAGGTAGCCGCATCTCCCCGCTCCACATTCACCCATAAACCGCAGCTCCAACGCCCTGTGGTGGCCACCGCTGAAGCTCCGCCCTAACCGTCCGCCCCTCCGAGCCGCACGTGCTCCTCGCTTCATCCTCGGCCACGGTTTTGCCCTAGGTGAGATCGTGTATAGTTATCTACCTATAGGTGCTCTCCGTTCGTGATTTCGTGCACCGTAGCGCGGGATAGCCATCTCCGGCCATGGCGCCGCCGCGGGATGTCGCCGTCAGTACTGTTTCCGGCCGGAGCGCCGCCCGGATCTCCCCAAGATCCACTCCGAGCCGTCCACTTTAAATCTAACGGCCAAGATTCAAAGATACCGGTTCGGCCGGTACTTTTGCTAAAGAGACCCTGAAGTTTTTAAGTTCTTAACCCACAGTCCAAAGCGCATTCTCAGTTTACGTTTTCTTTTCCGTAAAGCGTATTTTGATCGCGTAATTTCTGATAATACGTTTTCACTTATTTACAGAATTGCCATTATGTTAATTTGTGCGTAGAATCTCCGTTTTAACTCCGATTTGACCCGTTCAAATTGTGTTAGGTTCATATTTGCGAGCTCTACGTGTTGGTAGTACTGTACAGTAGGTTTGAGATAATTTATTTTCGAGTTTACATTAAAGTAATTATTTTTCTATAGGAAATCATCGTAAATTCATAACTTCGTCGTTTTAGCTCCGTTTTTTGTGATCTTTGTGTATGTGTGATCCTAGCGAGTTGTAGATTCATTTTAAAGACTTTTTATATTATTTTCTTACTGTTGGTGTACTATTCTAATTATAGTCTTGTTTGTTTATGCATGATTGCCTCTAGATGTGTGTTGTTACTGTTGTTGATCGAGTATAGACGGTGAGCAATTCATTGGGGATCAAGAGTCATTCTACGAGCAAGATCTTCAGGACCAGTTTGAGCAAGGAAAGTATAGCATGGGATTATCCTTGTTGTCCTATTCACAATATGCAAATAATATCATTATGCATCTATTCCCTTGTTAAGGATGACTTAGTGTTGATCTTATACCTTGATACCCATTATATTGCATTGCGTAGTATGGCTAGTGCTTAAACATGGACTATGATCATGTAAATTGATTAATGGAATATGAAACAAACATTAAAAGATGATTTTGATGTTTAAAGGGGATTAGAGCATTGGGTTATTTTTGATGCTCTAGTTACTCTCCATAAGGACTTATCCATAAGTGAACATCCGAGATTTACAGTACAACTGTGGGGGCTATATGGCTCTGGCTTTAGTCATATAGAAGGACCTTTTCTAGCTTGTTAGTGGTAACCTTTTTGGCGTAAGAATGGCTTGACGAATCAGGTATAGTGCGGCCTCTGTCCTTATGTGTATAGGCTGTGTGTTATTGTGCCATTTAGAAGGGGGGCTCTACATCTGTTTGCCGAGTGAATCTAATGGCCCTAACTTGTTAGACGAACCTTCGAAAGACTTCATAGTATTTCCCTGCCTGCTCACCTTGGGAGTGTTTTGGGAGTAATTAACCCGGGCATATGGGCAACACGACTCACAGTGAAAGTGTACAACCTCTGCAGAGTGTAAAACTGTTATAACAGCCGTGCTCACGGTCACGAGTGGCCTTGGACCCTTATGGAATAGTTGATAATTAATAATGGTTATGTTTTTTCTATTTGTTAATCATTTCACATGGATCATATGTTTATTGTTTATGATGAGACACCTTGATGCTATTGATATGCTAAAATTATGCTAACTAAAAGCTACATGCTGATAAACCAGTGTTATGCCTTTGAGCCTCATGAACCCCATGTTACACTTGTTGAGTACGAGATGTACTTACGCTTGTTTATTTTTCTTACTTGGATAAAAATCCCGGATGGGTAACAGATGGTGCAAATAGTGACTACTACTCCTACTTCCCTGAAGATTACTAGACTTGCAGTCAACAAGTCAATGTGCCTGTGATTGGAGCTACCACGAGAGATTTATATTTTTACTTCCGCTATATTTGTGTAAAGACTATGTGTTAATTATCGTGATGTAATAACATTTGTGATAATACTTCCGTTATAATTTGTTAACTTATGTGTGATTGATCTCTGGGCACACATAAGAGTATGCATTCCATTTGGTCTTTAAATGGGTGTGACATTTAAACACATACAATATATACTAAGAACACAGAAAATACGTTTTCAGAGAACAAGAAGTTATATATATATATATATATATATATATATATATATATATATATATATATATATATATATATATATATATATATATCGTGTCTCGTATCATCGTAGCACGAACAAGTTACATGTCCCCAGATACTTCAATTGTTTTCTATTCATCAAAAATCTCTGTCATCTTGTAATCCCCTAACTATAGCTGCTCCGGCCAGTTTATAAGGTTCTCGTACTTGTCATCCCATGCGTAGTAGTTGTCACGGTTAAAGAAGTCTCCCTTTTGGCCTTTTCATTCATGCAATGGTGCATGACCAATCCACATATGTCCGCTATGGTTCTTGTGATGGAGTTGGCGTTGAATTTTCTCCTTCGCCAATTTTTTTCATTGTTAACTAGCTTGCTGCAGTTGATGCTAAATTTCTCAGACTCTCTAAGGTACACGGTGTAGTATAAGCATAATAGTGTCTCGGGCGGTTGTTTGGTGCACTACATGATATATAATACATAATCGATTAAAACATATAGAGAGCATGCACGATATAATACCACATAGGACTATTGATATGTACCAGGAAATCATGCCTGACAGTTACTCTATTGCCATGCTTTTTCTTTTTCTTCTCAATAAAGAGATCGATGGATTCAGGATCCTCCATGTACATGCTGCAAGCGCTGCATGAGAACCATGGGAGTTAATAACAAATTTACCACGGTTGTTTGTCTAAAAGAATAAGTACTGTCATTTACAAGCTCAATATGCTTTCAAAGTCATTGTACCCTTCTTTTGGAGTATCAAAGAGTCGAATACAATGGCATGTCCATACTATAGCTATACAATATGTTTGACCTTAAATTTATTTGGGCAGCATAGTATATTTGTCTGTTAAAAAACAATTTGAGTAGATATGGCCTTTTTTTAGAGGCGGAATTTTATTGGGCCGTCTCTGTAAATAATTTTGGGAGACAAAAGATTACAGAAGATGCTAAAATGATATACCTAACTCTTAAAAATATATTTAGAGGCACTCTTATTAAAACATTGGTCTTTACAAATGTACTTATTTACATAGATAGGTCTCCTAACAAGCCTGCCTCAAGAAATAATGGCATCCCACTAAGCCACTAAATCCATTAACAGCCACCACACATCCCTCTCATAGTCGTTGCATGACCCTAATTCTTTGGTCTCTCACCTTCACATATCTCTCTCCTAGGCCATGGTCAGGTGGGCTTGGGGGGTGTGATGGAGTGGGGATGAGGTGCCTACATTGGGCCAAGACCTTGTGAGCCCTAGAGATGAAGGCGAGGACAAGGTCGTGATTCAGTGGCAGAACATTGAGGTTCAGCGGAGGCGCATATAAATCTGGCAACAATGTGAGGGCCGAGCCCCACTTGAATCGGCGTCAAGGCCAATCCCTTTCTGTGCTGATGTATCCTGCACGGACGGGTCTCTCCCTGTCCTATCCACGGTGTTGGCGGCTAGGATATAGGCACTAGTGGCCACAGACGACCCAAGGAGGCGGTGGTGGACAAGGATGATCCTAGGAGGAGGCAGCGACTAATGCTGATTCATGTCCACACATGTCCCATGTGTTGCTCTCTAGCTATTCCCTTCTCAAACTCCCCCTTTGCTCAAGAGATGTCAATGGGGTAGGTGTTGGATGACAATGCCAACAACATTGAGGAACTGACTGTGACATGGACCAGTAGACCGGCATCCGTAGTATGGGTCTTCACCACATGGGATCCAGGGAGTGGAGATCTCCGTAGGGTGCATCTCTAGTCTGTAGAGTGTGGCGGCATAGAGGGCATGGTGATGGCTCCATGGTGGGTTGGACAATGGGCTCTATGGTGTCATTGGTGTGCAGGGCGATGAGCTCGTGATTTTTTTCCTCTAGTTTCCATAGATGGACAGTGTAGTCGCTTCTGAAATATTTGATTAACACAAACCATGAATCAAAGACGATGTTGCTTCCACCTCTGATGATCATTTCTTGCTATCTCAAAAATTGGTTACTATATTAGTGCTTGGCCTTTCATTTATTTTGGTGGCATGAAAACATGGTGAACCCCTTCAATAATCAAAAGGTCAATCACCGTACTATTGCGTGACATATACTCATATGTTTTGCTAGTTCATCATTACCTAGAAAAGACATCGATGTTCCTTTAATTAGCTGTTGCATATAGTTGTTTATTTATTATAGCAAAGATATATGCCTGTTGGTGATAACGAGAGAAATAAAATTGAGCAACCTAAAACTTCTACAAAGCTTGAATTTATTGGTCTCGCTAAGGAAGTTGTAACATGTTTCATCTAGTAGTATAGGTTTTTAGTTGATATATATACCTAGTTAATCATTTTGTTGAAAGAATATGTGGCTCTTGAATTCAGTGGCCACTCTATGCCAACTTCAACCCAAAAACTAGGGTAGTTTCTATAAAACTAAATAACTTGTCACTTAAACAAAAATCCTAATGTGACAATGGATTTAACGAAGAAAAAGAAGAAAAAGATGGGAAACAGTTTTTCTGATCGAGAAACAGTGTCGGCTCAATATCTAAAGCACGAGGAAACCGATGGATTTTGCGTTGGGCCGAACATCGTTTGCATATGGTAGGTGCTGCAGAAAAAAAGATGAAAAATCGTGGTCCTGGATAGGCTTGAAGAGCGGATATGCTGGATCTGATGGCCTCTCACTTAGATGTTTTGATTGGTGCTGCCATGCTCTGGGGCCCACGTTAAGAAATCAGGCATTTTGGGTTTGCTTCTAAAATAGTTTCTTGGTTGGGACTGCTTAAGGACACCAATAGTTCAATGAATGTTGGCTACTACTCTGCTCCATGTTACCATGTCCTCAGCTCAAAAACTTATGTTTTAAGATTTTATTTTTTTAAGGGAGATGTAAAATGACTATAAATATCCCTAATAAGTAATGGTCCTTCCATTTTCAATAAGGCTAGTCTTAGTGTCGGTTTCATTTAATTCAATACTGTGACACATCGGCAACTTTAATGACTTGGCAGTTTACAAAGAGAGGCATTGAGAGTTTCATAAAGTTTTATCTGGATAAAACCCCTTGGCACAGTTACTAATACAAAAACTGACGTGGCAGTGTTAGTAATTAACTATGTCACGGAACTTCCCATTGAGACAAGAGAGAAGTTAACTTAAATGTACATAGGCCTCATTGAGTATCTAAGAGTTGGAATGACATATTTTGTTTGATAAAATTTCATTCCTCCAATGTATAAGTTTTGCGAATGAGCACATAGCTCGATGGTAGAGCTTACTAGTGGCCACACTGCCCACCCGTGTTCAAATCCTACTCTGGGTTTGGTGTCGTCTTCTGAGATTGCTTAGACAGTCTATCCACATTTGATTGTATGTGCCTATCAAGTTCTTACACGATACGATAGTATTTTTGGTATAAGTCTGTCTATATAAATATATATAAAAGAATGTTTTTAGGATGGAGGCAAGTCATTACTCATTAGTCCCTATTTTAGATTGAATGGATCAGGATGGATAAATTAAATGTAAGGACGACTGAGAACCACCAATTCGGCGACAGAGTTGCAACACTGACACATTGTGGGCCTAAGGTTGGTAAAAAAAAAACACTATAAGCCATTACTGCGTCCCCGTCACAGTATTCTGCTGCGTGTGCTCCCTCGCGTGCTATACTTCCGTATAAGATGTATTTAACATTGAAACAAATTGCTCTTTCGTGTATAGCGTTCAAAAATTTAAACTTTCTTATCTAGAACCAACTTGAAAGTTCCTTCAGTAAATGACACTGCTGTCATCTTGTCCGTTTGTTTGGAGGGAGATGAAAATATTCCTAAGTTAATCGCACAGTCCCATGCGCCAGGAAGGCACACTTCCTCCCGCAACGTGTCACTTTCTAATTGGACGAAGATGCTAACTAGGCTGTCTTCCTTGACTTTGTTGACCGGTTGTCAATAGAGGATATGGACCACCCATCGAGTGGCCGAGGGAGCGGCTTCCATCTCAGGCCAAGGCGCAGCGTGGGAGGAGAGCTTCCGACGGTGGCAGCCTCACCGGAATTCCCCCGGATCGCGCTCTAGTGGCTAAGTACAGTCGACGATGAGCGATGGAACAGGAAGAGGAGGTCACGACTAGTTTGCTGGTGGGGGTTTTGTCGGCGGGAGGCAGCGAAGATGGGGATCAAGGCAGCGCAGCAGCTTGCATGGGATGGCGAAAGGATGCGAAATGAGTTTTCGATCTAGCTATTGGCTTACGAAGGAAATACTAAGAAATTTTCAATTCCTAAAGCACTTCAAGATTATTTAGGCGTGTCATAGACAAGAATCGGCCCCCTTTGGTTCACAGGAGAAGCATAGGAAAAATGGAGGAATCTAGTTCCTATGGGTTTACTGATGTCATATGGTGTTTGGAATGGAGGAAAGCATAGTGCTGATTCCAGAGGAAAGGATTCGTTCACTCACAAGAACGCAGTAAATAAAACATCTGGTTCGAGCTCATGTTTTGGCGGAAGTCCGAGGCAAATCTCCGACCAACCTGACTAGTCGAACTGCATTGCACTATACTGCGCAAGAGTTGGCCAATGATTTGCGCAAATCACTACACTGCAGAAAGAGAAAAGTACTACGAAGTGATGTTTTGTCTCCTAACAAATAGGCATCTCACTACAGTATTCTAGAGGAAAGTTTCCTCTATTCCAAACGACCACGACGCTTCCTTTTCTATGTTTTTGTATTCCTTCGTTTTTCCTACGCTTCTCCCATGAGCCAAAGGGGGCCAAAGTGATAGAATAGCTAGATAGTCATAATGAATTATGTTCTCACGGTATAAACTTGATTGTTTCAGTTTCACATGAAAACTTGAGTCATATTTTAATTGTCTATCCTTCATGAAGGCTTATCTAATATTGATGTCTCACGGACATGCTCATTGTATTGTTCTTTTTAACAATCCTTTATACTTATATTATCATGACATTATTTTTTCTCATTGCAACGTGCCGTATTTAACATAAAAATTTGAATTATATTCTGATTATGGATCATGAAAATGGTAGACGGACCTAGCTACGAAAGGAATGTGGTGAATATCTTGCCGCTTAAAGTATGGTTTTTTTTTATTTTTGAGCCTTTTCCCCGTGTACCATTAAAAAAGATGGTCTTTTCCTACAGCCATTAAAAAGTTCAGACTTACCTAGGTGCCATGACACTTTATTTCTTAGCCCCCCAAGCCATTCCGTCCACGTTCTGTTTGGTTTTGACAGTTTGAAAGCCGTAACAAGTGGGACCGGGCAGGAAATTTGTCCATCTTACCCTTTTGAGACAGAGGGGCATATGAGGGAGAGGCCTTGTCGACCGACCTTGACCGCCATCGCATTCTCACTCTCGCTTCTCTGTCGTTCTCTTCCCCAAACCCTAGCTAAGGCGGGCGGCGGCGGCGGACGAGGAACCCTAGCGGCGGCAGTGGATTGAGAAGAAGATCAATCCCTCGTGCTTCTAGCGTCGAATGGGGTAGTGGAGCTTGGAGTTCACCGTGGATTCAGAGGATTGGCCGCGTATGGCGGCGAAGAAGGGTGCAGGCGAGTGACCGGACTTGCGAGCTACCGGGTGAGTGCTATTCCCCTTGGATTGCGTGCTCCTCGGTATGGATCGATTAGGATGGGTAGCTGTGAATGTGGATGCTTAGGGTCCGTCTTGATGATTGTGGTGTTGTTCCTCGTTGTTTGCGTTCTCCTTGATTGTGTGCTCCTTGTTGTTCATCTGTAGGATGGACGCATACAATAGCTTCAACCTAGAAATGCGGATTGTTACTCCCAATTCACATGCTCGGTGGTTTTCTTTGAACAAAGTTGTGGATGCTAAGCTTACTAACTTCGAAGATCTGGTTCGTGATGTTGTTGACAAGTATCCACCTGATTTTGGTGAGGTAGCTCGACTATTTTATTTCTTCAA
Organism: Saccharum spontaneum; assembly: GCA_022457205.1. NCBI lineage: Eukaryota > Viridiplantae > Streptophyta > Magnoliopsida > Poales > Poaceae > Saccharum > Saccharum spontaneum. The sequence continues at coordinate 15,919,436 of CM039606.1, forward strand.
CCAGAGTAAGGTCAACGTTGAAGTAAGGAGTGACTAAGATATGTGTGAAATGTTTGCTAAAAGTAATGAATCAAAGTGCTGCTTCTTGACTGTTGCCTATAATAGGCCAACTAGTGAGCCTCAGATTCCTGATTGGGATTTTAGTCCGCCTGCCAACTCTGTTCAAGCCTCATTCATCCCTTCAGTCCACTGTCCTAGCAAAGCAGAAGCAAGCAATGCCTCCCAGAGTGCCACCCAAAGTGAATGTGTTGAACCTGAATATCTGGCTAACCCAAACCCATCCAATGAGCATGTGGGTGTTGATGAGGAAGGGTTGTACATTGACCTTGGCCCCCAACATCCCCCACCTACCAAACCTGACAGTCAAGTTTGCAGTAAGCAAAGGCAGCCTAAAAGTTCTGATGGTGAGGCATCTTCTGGTTCAGACAGTGATGACTCTGACGATGAATCCTTGTCTAATGATGATGATAGTGAAGTAGAGGACTTAGATGACATTATTAAAGATAAAGAACCTGAACAAATGCCTGATGCTGATTATGACAAGAAGGACCCTCCTATGGCTATAGGCACTGTTTATTCAGACATTACTTCCTTTAAGCTGGCTTTAGCTACACATTCTGTGAAACATGGGTACCATTATAACATTGAGGCAAGTGACACAAGAAGGTATAGGGCAGCCTGCACTACCAAGAATGATGGCTGCCCGTGGAGAATCCATGCATCAACTCTGAAGGATGGTGTAACTATTAAGGTACTGTGTATGTACTTCTTGTAAATGCTGGTAGTAATTTGGTTCTGTTATTACTTATTGCAAATGCATGCAGTAACTGTGGAATGTACATTTGTTTTGCAGATTAAAAGGAACCCATTTCCCATCAGTGCCAGAGCGCCAGGAGGCAAGGAGTCTATGTAGGAGTGACTCAGTTTTGGGTCTGTCATCAAGTGCTTGATTGGCTCAAGGAAGATCGGACTGTGGGTGCCACAGAACTACAAAGGAGGTTGAAGGATGAGCACAAGATTATGGTGCCCAACAAAAGAGTGTACAAAGGTAGACTACTTGCCATGGATAAGATTTATGGCCCATGGCACAAAAGTTTTGATAATCTTTTTAGATTTAAGGCCTAGATAGAGGAAACCAGTCCTAGTTCATGGGTTGTGATTGATCACCACACCATCAACAACAGGATAAGGTTTAATAGGCTCTTTTTTGCACTTAAACCTTGTGTTGATGGCTTTCTTAGAGGTTGTAGACCATATCTTGCAGTAGATAGCACATTTTTAACTGGAAGGTTTAGGGGCCAGTTGTGCATTGCCTGTGCAGTTGATGGGCACAACTGGATGTACCCAGTAGCAGTAGGTATCATAGATTCTGAAACCAATGAAAATTGGGTATGGTTCATGGGGAGGTTGAAGGAAGGAATAGGCAGTCCACCTGGGCTTACTTTCTCCACAGATTGTGGCCAGACAGTGATGAATGGAGTCAGTGAAGTGTTTCTAGAAGCTGAACATAGGGAGTGTATGTATCATCTAGTATAGAATTTCAAGAAGAGGTATAGTGGTAAAGTTTTTGATGAGCACTTGTGGGCTTCTGCATATTCTTGGAGTCCATATATCTTTGAAAAGCATTATCAGGCAATGGTTGCTGCAAAAGTAGAAGCTATGAAGTACCTTCAAGAGACTCACAAGAAGCTATGGACTAGGAGCCAGTTTGGCACTGCCTCAAAAGTTGATTATGTGACTAACAACTTGGCTGAGTCTTTCAGTAACTAGATAAAGGGTGAGAAGCAAAAACACCTAGATGACTTAGTGGACACCATTAGATAGAAGATATTGATCAAATGGAACCATAGGAAGAGGGTGGCCAGGAAGTTTGAAGGGGAAGATTTTGCCCCATATTGTGCAGAAGCTGAAGGATGATAGTTACAATCTTGATATTGAAGTGATCAAAAGCTCTCCTGAAGGAGTTGCAGAAATTTGTGCTAAGGGGGGGTCTGGGTTTAGGTTTGTGGTGGACTTAAGAAATAGGACATGTTCCTGTAGAGTTTGGCAGGGGTCAGGAATACCCTGCAAGCATGCTATTGCCTACATCATCTCAATTCCAGGTTCAAGACTAGAAGATCATGTAGATGATTTCTTCTCTGTCCAGAAGTTCAAGGATGCCTATGCAGGCTCTATCCCATGCATTCCTGACAAGTCCATGTGGCCCAAATCAACACATGGCTTCTTCATGCACCCTCCATGTCTCAAGTCCACTGGTGGTAGGAGAAAGAACAGGATGAAGTCAGCTGTTGAGGGAGGCAGTAAGAAGAAGTCGAAGAAGCATGAGTGTCCTATATGCCATGAGTTAGGCCACCACTGGTACACCTGCAAGAATGGGAACCTAGAAGACATTGCTGCAATGGAGGCTGAAAGGTAAACATGTACTTCTTTATTTTCATTTGTCCTATAAATTAAATACATGTACTAACTGTAACCTTGTCCTTTGCAGAGGTCTCCCAAAGAAAAGGCAGAAGAAAGTAGCAAGCTGCAATACAGAGACTAGCCTTGTGGTGAAAACTCCTGCATCAGGCATGGTTTTCCCACACAATGAGGAAGTGGCCAATGCTACACACCAGAAGAGGAAGAGAAAATCATCTTCATCAAAGGGCCCAACTACTAGTACATCAGCTACCAAGAAAAGCAAGGGCCCAGCTACCAGTACTTCAACTACCAAGAAAAGCAAGGGCCTAGGTACCCGTACATCAACATGTCATACAAATTCCCAGACTAGCAGGTAAGCATGATCCAATTCTGCATTTCCACTTTTTGATGAAACTGTGTGCTTGTCCTTTCCTAGTACTTGACTATAACAGGTCTGGAACTGGTTCCAATGACCCTGTTCCCCTCCAGGCTGTGCATCTTGCCCCATTTCATGAAGAGACTGTGCAGACAGAACCACTGGAGGATGTTTTGCCCCAGCCTTCACCAAGGAAGAAGATAGGGTTGAAAAAGAAGCTTACACCAAAGAAGCTTCCAATTGTGCCAGCCTACCCAGCCAGCCTAGCTTTTAATACCAGGAGCAAGAAGAAGGTAGGGTTTGAATGAAAAGCACCTGTGTTTGGTTGTTATTTTGGTGATTTGGCTGCAAAAACTACTGCTGCTTTGCTATCACTTTATTTTGGCATGACTGTGATGTAAGATAAAACTGTAATGTGAGATGAATGTCTATGAGTTGGCACGACTATGAGATGGAACTCTATTGGTTAGATGAAACTTTGTGAGATCAAACTCAGTTTAATATGGTCTGTAATATTTAGTTGGTAAGATCAAACTCTGTTTGTTCTGAGATGTTATTTTTTTTAGATGTCAGAGTTACTATGTTATCATAAATTAGATCATAACTCTCTAATAAAAACCATTCATTCATGCATCACTAGTCTTCATTGAAACACACACACATACACAATCTGCATACATAGGGCCTTACTTCTTCATGATAACATACAAAGCAAGAAAGATGCACACAAACACCAGCTTTTCAATCCACCTAAGCTGTTGAAGAACCCTATCTTCCACTACTGCATTGCCTACAACTCTAGCCTGCTGGGAATCTTCCTGGATGATGGCCAGAGGAGCTACGGTAGAGATAGGAGCTGGTGATGCCATTGCCTGCAGAGGAATGGCCTGTAATGGAGCAGGTGTTGTAGGTGGGTGCACAACAGTGTCCTCCATTTCATCCTCCCACTGATAAAACTGGCACCCTCCAGCCTATAAACAACAACATCAACAGATTAGCACCAAACAGGGAATAAAGAACAACTTATGAATGAATGAGCAAGGAAGAGAAATGAATTGCAAAGTATGGGCACTTGTGGAAAGCACGGTTGCGTAGTCATCGATATGAATCGATTAGCTAGTACACTACAGTTGGGGCACATGACCCGCCTGGGCCTCCTCCCATAGCTGCTTGACGCTTGAGATATGGCATTGGCAGCAAGGTAGCAGGAGAGACAAATGGAGAAGAATAAGTGGGAAGAGAGGGCTGAGGGCCTATTTATAGCACCAAGGCATGGGGGGTCTCTTTGGCGCCAAGGCCAGTGCCGTTGGCACCAAAAAACTTGCCCACGTCAGCCGTCTTGGTGCCCAAACACTTGGTCAGGGAATGGGCAATTTCACTCATCCTCCCTGGACTGAGGGCACTTTGGTCTTTTCTCCTCACCGTTACACATCGTTTCCAGTGAAAATTGACAGAATGGCTTGGGAGGCAAAGAAATAAAGTGTCATGGCACCTAGACAAGAATGAACTTTTTAGTGGCCTGTAGGAAACGGACATCTTTTTTAATGGTATACACATGGAAAAGGCTCTTTATTTTTGTTGACACTACAACACCCCCGCTTGAAATCATTTACCTAGTGTAGAAACTATTTATATATTTATGAAAAGCACCGATCTGGCAAGACCGATTGGTGGTTCAGCCGTCAACATGTGGAACGTGGTATGTACTCTACGTGGCCGTTGAGAATTTATTGGTCTCCCAAAGGACAACGATACCATATTTAGACCTTAACTGCTGCTGTACTGTAGTCAATATTGGATATTGACACATTGTGGGTCTCTTTAATGCGTCCCCGCATGCTTCTGTCTCTGATGCCTCTGCCTGCTACTCCTATATATATAGGAGGAGGCTTTCTTGCTCTCTGTGCTAATAGCTAAGTTGCACTTACGCGTGGGTACGTACAATCAGTTTGGCCACCTCTCCCCAATTCGCTGCACCCGGCGATCATGTGGAGGCTCAAGGTCGCCGAGGGGGCCGGGCCATGGCTGAAGTCGTGCAACAACTTCCGTGGGCGGGCGGTGTGGGAGTTCGATCCTGAGCTCGGCACGCCGGAGGAGCGCGCCGAGGTGGAGAGGGTGCGCCGGGAGTTCACGGAGCGCCGCTTCCAGAAGAGGGAGTCCTCTGACCTCCTCTTACGCATGCAGGTAACAGCTTATCGTGCTTTTCTACGGTGAACAATAATTGACGCTTAGCCAGGCTTTCAAAAAATACTGGCCTATGCAGCATGCTTATATGGGTCCGTACAACTCGTGTATGTTGTACGGTGCTTCAGGATCTACTAGCAAAGATGGCAATATGTTGTAACGCAGTATACTTTTCGTTCCTTGGTTACTTGAATAATATACAGTTTACTAGAGATTTATTTATCAATCGTTACATGGGTTCATTATTGATTGATCGTCTTAAAACAATAGACATTCTGATAGCACGCTACCAAATAAATTTGACTGTCCTGAGCAGTAGAGACGAAAGCAAGTAAAGTAATCCATAGTTCATTTTATGTATTTAATTTTATTTATTGGTAAATGTGTATATATATTGAAAAATTATCTAAGATTTTATTATTTTTTTATAAATTTGATTATTAAAATATTGAATATTGATTAATATATATGTTATTTTTGGAAGTTGTCTTTATGTACCAGTTTATATAGTTATAGTTTAATTAAAATTAAATCCTTACAGTTAATTTACTCTACTATAAAATTACTGATGAACAAATACACCTGTTATCTTCAAAATAAAGTAGATATGTGTATATGAGTAGAATTTGAATTTGAGATATACATTTTATATTTTTATCCGATAATATTTGTATCCGTGTGGAGTAGAACTAAAATATAATCAACAGTGCTATCCATTTTCAATTTCATGGGAATCCGACCCGCTTGTGTATCTCTCTTCTCGCTAGAATAGGCGAGCGCATGGAAGAAGCGCGTGAAGGTGGGCATGTGAGGGGGGAGGGTCCCCGGCGCGGTGTGGGTGATACCGACCTGCCTTGGCGGGCTGGTGGCCACCTGGCAGGATGATGCCACCGCGTGGCCACACTACACACCATGAGCACGGCAGGGGCAGTCATGGGATGGGCGAACTGTGAGCCTCCCCATGCTCCATCCGTGATCCAGCAGCTACCACGTCACGGTGTTTCTTCTGCCTTCCGCTTCCGTGCCGGATCATGGGCATGACACTCCTGCCCAAACATTTCTGGCCCTAGTCTACTACTGTGATCGTGAACTCAGCAATCAGCATGGCCCTGATAGGAGGGCTTAGGACAGAGCACATGGAGCTGGGGATCGCTAAATCGGGAAGAGAAGGCCGATGGAGTGTATACGCTCCAAGAATAGATTTGTGTGACGCCTTTTCTGTGCAGGGAGGGTGGAGGGCGGTTGTGTGTGTGGGGAGATCGACCGAGCGAGCGAGAGTTGGTCTCATACTGTTGGGGCTAGTGACCGAGTTAGAGCAAATATAACTAGAGACTTTTAGAAGGCTATGAGGTGAAGGAGAGAAATGAGAAAAGAGAAGAGAGGTGTGCTTTAAATTTTACAGCTAGCTCAAGCACAAGAATCAAGAAATATATTGTGAGAAAAAGGGGTGAGTCATTATTGAACCAACTATTGATAAGCGGGTTATAATAAGTGTCGATGAAGCTAGCTAAAAGTTGTATTATTAACCTTGCTTTTAGACGAACGATATTTAGGAAGAGATAAATTTTCACTCATCAATATTTAAGTATATACTTGCTCTCACCGATTCCATTAAGGGGAAAAAACATGTTTTGAATGAAAATTCGTATAGATGGCCACACGGGTGGTCCGGCCCTAACCTGGCCCTAGCATCATTTCGCACGACACTATTTGGCACTATGCCCTAGTTGTGTCACGTCGTGTCGGGCCGCCGTGTCCAACCGTTGGCCTATAGGCATGACCTTATGAGGACTTATCCGTGATGTACCGTGCCGATGGGCACAATGGCTTGCCGGCCCCCTAGATCTCTGCGCCGAGGTGTCGCACCACCACACAAGGGAGCCTAGCTCCACGGCTGAGGCCACCGGGGAGCCCACCAGCTCCATGGCCAAGGCCGTCGCGCCGCTGGGCGACGCACAAGAGGGAGCGGGTGTCGCGCGACAAGGATCCATGGCCATCGTGACTCATGCGAGAGGCAGCGCGTCGCGTGGAGGATGCGCACGTATTTTGATGAGAGACAGCAGGATAAGGAACTAGCATTTGGCAGCTAGGGTTTGGGATATTTATATACTCTCTTATCTATATCTAACATTTCTAAATTCCCCTAGACCATCCAATGGTCAGCCCAGTAGGCGTGTTGTGCCCATGCCAGCACCGCAGGCTAGAGTCACGGCCTAGGCACAGCCTTATGGCCGCGCCCATGCCAGCACTGCCACTATGGGCATCGTGCTGTGCCGGGCAGGGTCTAGCCCGTTATTTGGCCATCTATAAAAATCCTTGTGCTTTTAATTTGTTACTCGATTCCATTTTTGGCCTACTGAAAGTCCCCTTTCCCATATTGGAATATTTTGTGTCTTTATGGGGACTATCATGGGAGAGACATGGGCCTTCATCTTTCATTTTCTCACCATGAATGATGAATGGAGCCGAAAATACTGTTAGGCGTTAGTGTGCGTCCCCACCACAGCATGCTGTCAGCTGCCTCTGCCTGCTATATAAGAGGAGCTTTCCTGCTCTCTGCTACCTAAGCTGCATTTACGCGTAGGTACGACGTACAATCAGTTTCTCCACCTCTCTCTAATTTGCACCGCCCAGCAATCATGTGGAGGCTCAAGGTCGCCGAGGGGTCTGGGCCGTGGCTAAAGTCGTCCAACAACTTCCGCGGGCGGGCGGTTTGGGAGTTCGACCCTGAGCTCGGCACCCCGGAGGAGTGCGCCGAGGTGGAGAGGCTGCGTCGGGAGTTCACAGAGTGCCGCTTCGAGAAGAGGGAGTCCTCTGACCTCCTCCTGCGCATGCATGTAATAGCTTATCCTGTTTCTCTAGTGCTCAATGAGATCTAAACTTTTGTAGTTGAGAATCTTTCCATTTAAGATCGTTTACGAGTCAAAATATTAATTACAAGATTTATACACATTTTCAAAAAAGGACTATATCATATCTATAGTCACAGCTGACAGTAGGGTGTGGTGGTAGGAGGTGGTACGTGTGAGACCAGACGTTGTGAGTTTGAGTCCACGCTGCTGCAATTGTGTGAAACGAGCTGAAAATGAAATCTTGTGAGATAGGTAGTATGGTCGGTCTTTTAGGCTTAAATTTTTTAGGGCGGTGAAAAATCGATATTTAGGAACGGTTTTAAAACTGCTTTTAAAAATCAATTCTTTTTTCAATCGATGACATAGTAACGGTCTTTAAGAACCGGTCCTGATGATTGTTTTTGACCGCGGACAAAAAACTTTTCTATACTAATGATATTTGTTTGTTGCACGGCTACTTAGATATTATACTCTTATATATATTTATATAACTAGTACGGAACAAACCTTACCGACCCTTTCAAAAAAGTTGGAGAATAAAATTATTGAGGAGCAAATCTACATGTTATCTTCAAAAATCAAGTAGATATCCAAATGCGATTTTGAACTCAGAGATATCCATTTTGCATTCGTATCCAATGAATCTGTATTTGTATTCTGATTCGGTATAAAATGTGGTCAATATTGATATCCAGACTCGGTTCATGCGAATCGATCAGAATCCATCCCTAGTAGGGTCCGAGCCTACAACGCCTCATGTCTATTCTCAAATTCTCAGACTCTCGGTGTTGGGACCGAGCGGGAGAAGGATGCAACTGGCTGATTCGTGCTCTTCCTCGGATTCGGATATATATTCCAATTCGCTGGATGCTAGCTAGCAGGAGTTGGTTTGGCACTGACGCACTGTTGGGCCGGCGAACGGTTAGATGGCGAAATTTATGTTGGGAGAAATTTTTACTTTTCAATATTATATAAGAACTAGCAAATGTGTCCATACATGGCAACGGAACCCAATACAAATATGAATCAGACTATGTATGATCAGACTCCGTATCACTGCTAAGCGTGAGTGTTCTAACTTGTATGAGCATGGGTCATAAGTTCGGACCACATGTATCTATCATCGCATGCAAGTTGTTCTAACTCATATGTCAAGAGAAAAAAGTATGATAGAAGAAACTCATCACTATACAGGTAGTTAGGAGAAGACCGGATGAAAAAAGGATAAAATTTTTATATGTTTGTGCGTTGCGACAGGAGAAAAAACAATCAAATATTCACGGAGAACGACAATAGGAATGTACATATTGTTTAGCATATAGACTTAGCTCTCGCTACTGTTCTCAATGTTTCTTCTTAAATAAAAAAAGGAAAAAACATATTTTGACGGAAAACCTGTTGTGCTTTCAATTCGTTTATTCGGTTCGAAACAGTGGGAAGTGGAACCTAATCTTAGATGGTTTTGATACTGAAAGTCCCCTTCTTCGTATTGGAAAGGCCCTGTTTGACACGGCTCTACTTCACTAGCGAAGTTTTTTTTTTGCTTCAGCTCCATAAACAACTCTATCGGTGGAACTAGAGCTGTTTTAGTAAATCATTTGGCCAAACAGCACCACATGTAGATCTTTTTAAAATATACTCATAGAGCCCCATGCAGGGTCTATCAGGACGAGGTAAAGCTAAGTGAAGCCACTATTTTTGGTTCCATCCCACCTTAAACCTCTGTGAGAGTATGATTTAAGGGGCTTTCTAGGTAGCGTTGTTTTGTTTTACCCCGTGTGGCACAAAACGGCTACTGAAGCCGATGGAGAAGCCATGCCAAATAGGCCGTTAGTCTTTTTATCGGGACTAGCATTTTCAGAAGCGCTATATATAGGCTGTGTTTAGATCCCTGAAAAGGGGTAAAAAAAAATACTGCAGCACGTTTTGGTTTTATTTGACAAATAGTGTCCAACCGTTGACTAATTAGGCTCAAAACGTTCGTCTCGCAAAGTACAACCAAGCTGTACAATTAGTTTTTGATTTCATCTACATTTAGTACTCCATGCATATATCGCAAGTTTGATGTGACGAGGAATCTTTTTTTCGCACAGTGCTTTTTGTGAGGAACTGAACACAGCCATAGTGACAGTGATCGAGATATATAGTAAGATCAGGAATGAGAGAGACATGAGCCTTCATCATTCATTTTCTCACCAAGGACAAGTACCAAATTAAATACTCGCTCACTGTACGCCTGTACCAAATCAATTTGGTGCATGGTCCCAAGGTGTAGAATTGAATTGAATTGAATTAGTGGCGTCCATCATCAACCGGTTTGCTAGGAAGGATATACTTATATATAAGGCTATATATTATACGTGGCTCTAGCTAGGACAACGACCCATATTTATGAGCCCGCAACAGTGGTTGTTTTATATCAGTGCTAAGGATAATGTCAACTCAGAAGCTATGAGATAGTTCCTATATTTATCAAATCATGCAGACACTACTTATGCAGACACTAATTATAGAAACCATATTTGCCGATGGATAGTTTTTTAAAAAAATAAGAATTGTTCAACCACATGTCTTATTCTACATTGTCTATGTATCACATAAGTATCTTCATATCTTGGTTCCCGTGTAGAAAAAATTTCTCATGTAAGAAACCCTTTTCTCATCTCTCTTGGTTAATTCTAACATCATTATTTTGCTTTGTTGGCACCCTAATTAATGGACATAGAAACCATCTTAGTTTTGGGGGCTTTATGTTACAGTTTCCAAAACTCCCATACGTTGAAAACAATATAGACTAGTTTCATCCACTTGAAACTTATTTTACTCACATGAAACTTTGATCATCTATCTCTTTGTTAATATTGTGCTTTGTCAGCATATTTGCCAAGGGCAATTCCAATGCTAAAAACCGCATGTAGTTTCTATATATACCTATTAATTTATATGTAGACACTACACATATAAAAATTATGTTTGCAATTGATAGTTTCTATAGAATATATTTTGTGTCCAACCACGTCTTGTCTCTGGGTTATCTACCTATAACCTCTCTCCTGTCTTCTTATCTAGCTAAGGAGCTGTTTGGTTTTAGACCATCATTTACCACGCCTCAGCTGCGGTGAGCTAGCTATGACAGCGCTGCAAGTGTGGCAGCTAAATCGAGCTGGTGTTGTGGCTGTCTAACCTGCGTATACAAACCAAATGCTAGCCTCGTGAATGGTGGCGGGCCAGCTGAGCACCGAAGGCAGAATCATTAGTTTTCAAGTAATAATTGCCAGCTTAGCTTAACGTTAGAGCAAGATCCCAGAAATAGTTTTCCTGTTTAATTTTCTTTGTGTGAAAGATTGTTCTAGTTATATTAATTGTATGTGTACAAGTGATTTTAGTATATTCTTCATATACTAAAATGTGTATTCTACTGCAGTATGCAAAACATAAACATCTTGATGTGGATCCTCCACCCGCCAAGCTCGCAGAAAATGAAGAAGTCACAGAGGAGATCATGTTAGTAGCATTGAGGCGAGCCCTCGCTCAACATTCAAGTCTGCAAGCAGACGATGGGTGCTGGCCAGCAGACTATAGTGGCATTTTGTTCATTATGCCTCTCCTGGTACACATTTAATTTGAAACTGACACTGTCATTTGACTTGAATCAGATAGTTTCTGCGTTCAAAGAAAAAGAATCAGGTAGTTTATGTTCGATGCTAGGCCTGCTAGTTCATTATTGATTGGCATATGCCATACAGAAGTATCATAAACTTGGAGTGAAAAAGATTATGTGTTTATGCTATTGTCTACTTGCTAGAATAAATATCAGAAATATAAATAGGAATTCAGCTTAATCCTTTCTTCTAAGTCATCCTTAACGAACTGTGAGCTGTGAAGGAACTGTATACCTTAGTTGACCTGCATGCAACACTATGAGAATTCTAAATCATTTCAGGTATTCGCTCTGTATACCACTGGATCACTCAATACCGTCCTATCTAAAGAACATCGGCGTGAGATATGTCGCTATATTTACAATCATCAGGCACGTTTATGACTTACTTTCATATAATATCATTTGGTCTATTCCTAAGGGAAATTATTATAAATCTTTTATGTAACATATGATCCTTGTAGAATGAAGATGGTGGTTGGGGTAAACAAGTGTTGGGACCGAGCACCATGTTCGGCTCATGCTTGAACTATGTTGCCTTAAGACTTATTGGTGAAGAGCGCACGAATGCTGCATTGACCAAAGGACGTCAGTGGATTTTATCTCATGGAAGTGCAGCTGCAATTCCGCAGTGGGGAAAGATATGGTTCTCGGTATGATATTTAATAAAATATTTTTTCATATATATGAATACATGAGTATTTAAAGGCCACTGGGTTCCATATATAATATTTTGCAATAAATCTATGCAAATATGAAATGCCCTTTCAAATAAATTTTAAACTATATGTATATTCCAGATTTTGAGTACTAAACAATCCAATTTTTTAATCCTTTGATACTGGTATTAATCATAACATTCTTTTCCTTTTAAATTAGGACGCTAAAGTACCTTTCATTTTTTTGCAAAAGAAAATTATTACTTTAATTCGAGCTGAATGTGGTAAATTGACAAGATTTGACCTGGTCACCAAGTATCCATATCTTGGTTTATCTAGAATATAAACATGGTGCTATTAATCTATGAAAAAACTTTTTTAAATATAAACTATTGTTACAAATTTTAATATTTCTATGTTTCTTATACCTCTTCTTTGAAAAAAGATCTTACCAGAAACAGGATGCATAAAATTGCAATTGTAGTTACAGACTTTTTATGAAACTTACAATCTGAATAATTCAATAATGATCTTATCTTCTTAAATGAAGGTGATGGGTTTGTATGATTGGTTTGGAAATAATCCAATAGTTCCTGAATTATGGCTTGTCCCACACTTTCTTCCAATTCATCCAGGTACTTGTTTCTTAGTCTCTCAATATAATTACCTGTGAACCTTGGATTTAGGTAATATAATGTCCCTCATAATTCTGAAGGCTTTGAGGATAGCCTGCAGAACTTTTGGGGACTGGGAGAAAGGGAGATGTGGCGGCCTGGGAGGCCAGCACATAGGGCTAGGAGTGTGGGTAGACGACAGGATATTCCTTTCTAATTCCATTCCATCTCTTCATAGTTAACCTACCTTCTAATGCAAATGTCATAATTAGTTTAGAAATTTGCTCAAGCAACTTATGGAAGTTTTTCGGTAGGTGTTACAGTTGTGGAATAACAAATACAGGGAGAGAGAACTGTCATGCACTACTCAGCGCAGGCATAAATGTTTACATGACTATGTTGTTGGTGCAATTTTGCAAAGCTCACAATCCACATATATCTTGTTTTCTCAGTTTTCCATATTTGTGGCCACCTCCGGTTGCCTCATCTACGGACCAACCCATTCATATTTGCAACAAAAAGTACTAATCAAAGATATATTTTGGAGACTGTGTAGATGTCCAAGACATCACTTATTTATAACTAGAACAAGTATAACTACCTGCTAATAAGAGCATCTCTAGAAGATTGAGAAAAAATAGCGAAAGGGCCTCTACTTGGGTTGATTAGATGGCTTGAGTTCGACTCCCTATGGAAGCGAATTTTCAGGCTAGGGTTAAAAAAGATCGCATCGTTTGTCCCATGTCAAAGCATAGGTCTAAGGCTGACCCAAATAATCCCCTCCTCTATACCACGCCAGAGCACTAATCATCTAAGGCCCGACCTTGGTCGTGGTCATTCTTACATGCGCTATGGTGCCACTGTATATGGGTGGGCTGGTGTTCATGGGTTTTCTCGACCTTCGAGAGAAGGTTTTTTTCTTAATGCAATGTCTGGGGCTGTCTTAACTCTGCAGGCCAAGTTTTAATATTAAGAAAAAATGGTTCCCCGAAATGAGTTTTAAAACTATAAATGAAGAGGCCTTGGGGACGAACCTAATGGAATGATTGTACCATTGTAAATAGCATCTCACATTTCTTACTGGTTCAGGACGATTTTGGGTATTTACACGTATGGTGTATCTACCTATGGCTTATCTCTTTGGTAAAAAGTTCGTTGGAACAATTACTCCAACTATATTGGAATTAAGGGATGAGCTCTATTCCGTACCATACAGTGAGGTTGATTGGAAAAAAGCTCGTGATACTTGTGCTAAGGTTCGTATTTACTAAGATTTGCTTCTTAGTTCCCTATACAATTGTTATTATTTTTTTTCTAAAAGAAATGTATATATAAATTGTCTTACTTTAAATAAGTGAAAGCAATCTATGTATTTCAATTGGTGTAGTATAACAAATCAATTGTATAAGTCTGAAGTTTCTCAAAATAATCTAGAAAATAGGTGAGGTATGTTAAATTAAATGGCATGCGCAAATAATAACTTTTCTATTGAACTTCTCAAAAAGTCTTTAAATTCACACATGCTTTGTATAGTACAAGAGGATGGTGTTGTTACGAGGGGAAACTTTTTTCCTCGCTTCTATAGTGTTCTGATTTAAACATGTTAAATCCTTGCATAGAGAATGAGTACATTTCTTCTCATAGTACCTTCAGTGATGACATTTAGTTCTTGAAACGGAAGCCGATACTTATATGCATTCAGTATTATTTTTTGGATATGTCACATAAAAAGTGTGTGGGACTAGAATTTAGATAATAAAAAAAGGGGTCAGGGCATATTATAAGTTTGTGGTAACAAAATAGAACTTCCACAATAAATGCTGTCCATCTTACGCTTTGGAAGTAAAAAAAGAAGAAAAATATAAGAACGGGGAGTACAAAACGATGATGGGCATATTTGATATACTTAAGTCTCTCTCTCTCTCTCTCTCTCTGTGTGTGTGTAAGAAACCTGAATATACATTGCATTATGTAGTATTTTTAGCAGCAGCAATGAAAGCTGCACAAAGTTTAAGTGTTTGACTCATTCTATTTATGTTATGATTTTCTATTTCTTTTGCATACAGGTGGACCTTATATATCCACGGACAATGGCACAAAATCTTGTATGGACCTGCCTTAATAAGGTTATAGAGCCAATGCTGAATTGTTGGCCAGTAAATAAGTTAAGAGATATAGCATTGAAAAACATCATGGAACATATCCACTACGAAGATGAAACTAGTAAATACATTTGTACATGTCCGATAAACAAGGTAATACGCATAAATGCTTGATAGTGATTTTAATGCTTATTTGTAACAAAAAGGAGGTCTAACTCCATTTTATACTATGTGAGCAAAGTTTAGCTCACATAGCTAATGCTGGGAAAGGAAAAACCCTTCTGTGTTGACATATTTAAAATAGTATGATATCGAGGTACTCTTTAAGGATCTCAACATCACCTGACACCAGTTCATCTATTTAATTTTGTCCTACAAACTTGTATAATGATGCATTGCTTCTTCAAATTCAGTAGCAGTATATAAAATCGATTGCCAAGGATAAATGTAATTTTTAGCTTAGTATAGCAATTTGCCAAATCCTCAAGTGGACTTGTTTCAATGTTTATAGGGAGAAATGTATGGATTCATGAAATAATTTGTTATAACTAAATTAACTTGACTTCTCTCTCGTTACATGTAACTAAAATTATTTGGAATGTAATATTATACTAATTATTTTTTTAGATAAAAGGTTTCCCCTGCTTTTGTATTTCAAAAAGCACAAAACTCTTATACTAATTAATATATAGCTACTTGTCAACTTTTTGCTACTAGGCACTAGATATGATTTGTTGTTGGGCAGAAAATCCAAATTCAGATTCATTCAAAAAACATCTTCCAAGGATATATGATATGTTATGGCTTGCGGAAGATGGAATGAAGGCACAGGTACTATCTTGCTTGCTTTGTGTAGTAATTTACCACTCTTCATTTTTATTGTTGACAAAGGCTTATAACTTGAAAAGCTTTGATGGCAAATATTGTCTAAATGATTTGTTAATTGTAATTTTACCACTTTCTGTTTTGTGTAGTAGTTTTACCACTCTTCACTTTTCATTGTCGACAATGACTTATAACTGTTATTGAAAAGCTTTGATGGCAAATATTGCATATTCTAGATGATATGTTTATTGTAATTTTACCACTCTCCATTTCCATTGTTGGCAATGGCTTATAACTGTTACTAAAAATCTTTGATGGCAGATTTTGTAGATTTTAGAAGATTCGTTTATTGTGAACTAGTGTAACTAATAGCATGTATGTCTAGATATAATTTTTCACAAGTTCAAAATATAATTTATTTAATGTTTTAAAACATTTTTGGCAATTGATCAAATTATCTAAATTTTGGTAATATTTGCACTATTTAGCAAGTGGCTGAAATGATAATATTCAAAATTTTACATACTTTCTTGATAATATTACTGACTTCTATGCTCATAGAAAACATTTGTATCAGTTTATTATGTACAGAAAATTGGCCACAAATTCTTTAGTTAAACATCAAAATATACAAGAGACAATCACTATCTTCTAATATTCTTACATCTTTGGTTCATTCCTACACAAGAATCAGTGAAGACCAATCCCCTTGTGCGCTCTTACTTCTATGTACGCAATTCGGTCACATAAGAATTACTTGGAGTAACTATATCCTTGTATCCTTTGTGATTTTTCATGAAGAAGGGTTAGAGATCTAACTAGATAAAACATTTTTCATTGCAAGTTTTCGAACAGATGGTTCTATTGAATACTTTGGTAGAAATTGGTTATTGTTTGTCCACTGTGATGCTTTTGGAAAAACAACGCAAAATTATTGCAAGAAATGTAAAGTCACAGATTTTTTGAGGAAACTAGTTATCCCTATACTAGAATGTTCACCTAAACAAACAAGATGTTTTGGTAGTTAGTTGACAAGCCAATTTAAATTGGTTCTCCCTAAAACGGGTTACCCAATCAATCCCTTGGGTTTTCATCGGGCACCAAGTGTCCTCTTCCATAGTGTAGGAGACCCCCTCCTCCAAGCAAATAAGATTAGGAATTGAACCAGACAAGCACATCAGCAATTAATATCTTGTCTCATTTCCATTGAAGCCTGTTCTATACCCTTTTCTCTAATTTCTACAGTCACCCAACTATATGTCACACCCATTTTTAAGGAACAAATGGAGTGCATACTCTTATGTGCGCCCAGAGATCAATCACACATAAGTTGACAAATATAAATAGTATCATCACAAATGTTTATTACATAACGAATAGAATCACAGAGTCTTCACATAAATAAGCGGAAACTTAATATAAATATAGTGGTAGCTAGCTCCATAGCACAGGCACGTCAACTGGTTGACCACAAGTCTAGTAATCTTCAGGAAAGTAGTAGTAGTCACTATTTGCACTTTCGGGATTCCATCCTGTGGTGGGGGAATGCAAGGGTGAGCACAAAAGTACTCAACAAGTGTAACATGGGGTTCATGTAGCTCAAGTAGGCTAGACACTGGTTCAACTGCATGTAGCTTTTAGTTGATCATGTTTTAGGCAATTGAGTAGCATCAAGTAGGTATATTCCCGAAATAAACATATGATCATGTAAAGAGAATAATGAATAGCAAAAACAAGTATATTAATAGTGATCTCTATTCCGTAAGGGTCCAAGGCCGCTCGTGTCCGTGAGCACGGCTGATATACCAGTTTTACACTCTGCAGAGGTCGTACACTTTCACTGTGAGTCGTGATCCCCAAAAGCCCGAGGTCATGACTCCCCATTGGACAATCAAGATTCACTATGAAGTCTTTCCAAGGTTCGTCTAACAAGTTAGGGCCGCTAGGTTTCTGTGGCCTGCGAATGTAGAGCCCCCTTCCATATGGCACAATGACACGCAGCCTATACTCATAGGGACAGGAGCCGCACTACACCCAACCCGGAACACACCCCTTTTGTGCCATAAAGGTAACCACTAACAAGCTAGAAAAGGTCCTCTTATATGACTAAAGCCAGAGCCATGTAGCCCTCACAGCTGTACTGTAAGTCCCGAATGTTCGCTTACAGATAAGTCCTTACGGAGAGGAATCTAGAGATAACTCTAGCCCTCTTGTTCCCTGTTGCTAAAAGCATCTTTTAGAGTTATTGCATATATCATTAGTCAAATTACAAGATCATTGTTTATGTAAGCACTAGCCACTACCCAATGCCAATAACCCTAGGATTCAAGGGACAGGATCAATACTAAGGCATCCTTAACAAAGAGACACATGCAGCATGAAATAAGTAAATTAAAGTGAATAGGTAACAAGGATGATCCCATGCTATACTTGCCTTGATCTAGCTGATCTTGTTGATCCGACTCGTAAAAGTACTCTTGATCACCAACGAACTGATCACCGTCTATTCTCGATTAACACGTCAACAACAATCATCCAAAGGCAATCATGCAAAGCAAACAAAGCTACAATTAGAATAGTACACCAACAGCAGTAAAATAAGATGAAAAGTTTTTAAAACAAATCTACATCGCTCTAGGATCACACAGACGCGAAATTCACGCAAATCGGAGCTAAAACGGAAAAGTTATGATTTAAACAAGATTTACTTTATTAAAGTAATAGATTAAATCTAACCTCGAATTTTAAAAGTGTAAAATCTACTATACAGTAGTACTAATAGATAGAATATGAAATTATGAACCTAACGCAACTTGAACGGATCAAATCGGAGTTAAAACGGAGATTTTATGACCTATTCATACCTAGTGGCAATTCTGTAAATAACTGAAAGCGTATTTTCAATTAAACCGACGAAGATTACGCTTTCTAATTAGCAAAGCGTAAACCGGCAAAGGCGCTATGGACCGCGGGTTTAGAAGCAAGAAAACCTAAGGACTCTTTTGCAAAATTGACAGCCGAAGGGGTACGATTCAATCTGAGCCGTTGGATTAAAAGAGAACGGCTTAGATTAGATCGGGGAGGGGAGAGAAGAAGAATCCGGCCGGCTACAGTACCGAACGCGGCGGTGGACATGGCCGGCGGCAAGGAAACTCGCCGGCGCTCGCGGTTAAGGCCCTAGAGGCCATGATTTGGCTCGGGAACAGCACGGGAGGAATGAGAAGCTCAAACCGAACTCACCGGAGGGGAAAAACGGAGTCGGGGAGGACGATTTGACGACGGGCGGCTCCAATGGTGACGGCGGAGCTCCTCCAAGCTTGAGCAGCGGCGAAAACGCGTTCCGAGGGCGTGATGAGGCTTGCGGTGGCGTGGGGGAAGGCGGTGCGGCTGGGCGCTATTTATGGGCGGCTTGTAGGCGTGCGGCCGAAGAAAAAGGGAGGAGGCGGGGCGGCACCGGACTCGGTCGATCGACCGGTGTCCGACTCGAGCACGACGCGAGGAAGGAGAAGCCCCTGTCGTGTGGGCCCGGCGTGTCAGCGAGACAAATGGAGGAGAGGCGCGACGGCCCGGTGCGGCAGCTGGTTGGGCCGGCCCATGACGCGGCTGCGGGGGAGAACGGCTGGGCCGCGGGTGAGAAAACCGATCGGCCCAAGAAGAAAAGAAAACGAGGCTGGGCCGAAAGAGAAGAGATGGGCGCGGGAGAAATGGGCTTCCGGCCCAAAGCTGAGAGAGAAATTTCTCTTTTTTTTTCCTTTTTCTTTTCTAACACATTCAAATACATTTTCAAATGATTTTTGAAATAATTTTCTTCTAAAAATAAAAACCAATCACCAAATAAAATATGCATCGGCATGTATGCACAAACACTTATTTAATCCCTATATTTGATTTTAAACAAAAATATTATTTCGCTAGATTAAGATGCTTCACAAAATTGCGTAAGTAATTCAAATTCCCTATTTAAAAATATTCAAAAATTTAGGGTGTTACACTATATAATTGCATTTGATCCATGCATGAATGAGTTGTATGAAGTCCTTTATATGGACAAAAAGTCTCTATTTGCCCTCATTAATCTCACTACCAACCTAACCAGAAAAACAAAATACATGTAAGTTGTCTTCAGTACTCATTGTTATTCACTCTACTTTTTAATCCCCTGTTTTGACCTCAAACACTATAACGTCAAAGACCAAAACAAAAATTTCAGAATCTCAAAACTAGTTTTTAACACGCCAAATGCTCGAAATCATACCATTCTGAACATCCACACATATCCTTCCACTTTTCCAAGTTGTAGCAACATTCTGATGAAACCCTTAAGAATTCATAATGGTCATCATACACCAATGGTCATCATACAATGATAGTACATACAACCAAAAATTTTCTTGATAGCACATAACCTAGGCCCTTCACCCCAAAACTCATGTTCATTGTGTATGCTTAACTTTTTGTGGTCATTTCCAATCATAGTTATTTGAACTAAAGAGTGTGTATCATGGCATTGAGGTGTTCATTCTATTTCTAAAGGAATTATTTTGTTCTATTAAGACTTGAGAAGCATTGCACAAACTCTCTCTATGATAGGTCTATGATGGTAATCCAACATGGGAGGCTTCTTTCATTGTCCAAGCTTATTGCTCCACAGGTCTTATTAATGAGATTGGTTCAACACTCCGTAAAGCCCATGAATTTATTAAAAGTTCACAGGTTCAAGTTCCCCACCATTTGTTCATATTATTGTAAAATAATGTTTTATGGAAAATTTCATTTGCATTCTTATATGTAGATTCGTGAAAACCATCCCAACTACAAAACTTACTACCGTCATAAATCAAAAGGTTCATGGACACTTTCAACAGCAGATAATGGGTGGTCAGTATCTGACTGTACTGCTGAAGCATTGAAGGTTACAAATTTTTTTTTTATGTTTCTCATTCATTTAAAACTAGATTGTGTTCTTCCCTAGTAAAGTTATAAGTGATTTGCTATGATATAATGGCATATATTACTATTTCGGCAAGTCCATCAGAAAATAGTTATGTTACAATTTGCATAGTGTTGTGTTGTAGACTTGTATAGTAAATGACAGAGGGATAAATAAAACATGTGTAGTACATAAGTACTTACATGAATAACAAACACTATTGCTCTTGATTTATCTTCTCTATAATGCATATACTATATTATTTTTTCAAACAAATTAACAAGTGCAGGCAAATATGCAATTATATCATAAATCATGATTAAATGGAACCCTTTTGAGTGCCCATATGTGGAAATATTTATGATACCTGATTTTTTAGAAATTTCTCATTGAAACTTTCTTCCATGAACACTCAACTGCATTTCTTTAGGCATTGATGTTGTTATCAAAGATCTCCCCGGATCTTGTGGGGGAACCCATAGAAGGACAAAGTTTGTATGATGCAGTGGATTGCCTACTTTCTTATGTGGTATGACTATCTTTACATCATTTGTCATGTTGTTATAGTTTTATGAACTATTAATCTTCTACAAGATGACACAATCTATCTCAATACTAGCTCCCATGTTTGCAACAACCTTTCACATCATACACATATTCATATGGTTTTAACCAATTCAATCACTATTCTTCCATTTTTAAATTGAGGTGATTTGGATCACAAATGCTACCTCATTTTCCATCTTTGTCGACCTGCGTGTGTAGAGGTCTAGGCTACACTTTGGCCCAAATCCGTGTTAGCAGTTATATTTTGTCACAGGATTTGTATGAGTTTCAACTGATAACGAGGGAAGTCCTGTCCACCCAGTAAATGTGAAGGGCCATGACTTATAGATACACATCCCAAAAAAATCAAATAAATCTAAATAAATCTATGTGTTTGGAGATAATATTTTTTAACAATTGTATAGCAGGTTTTTTGCACTTATTTTTATCTATGCTTATTGATTATCTTCCTATTGTTGAAGAACAATGATGGCACTTTCTCAACATATGAGTGTAAGAGAACCACACCTTTATTGGAGGTGAGAAGTTAAGCTGCAATATCTTTTTGTTAACTACTAAACTTCCATGATAAATATAATGGATTCCAATGAGGAGAGTTAACTAGATTAATTTTTTGTCATTGACACTAATCTTATTATTTTGTTGGAAATAGGTTCTCAACCCTTCGGAGAGCTTCATAAATATTGTTGTTGATTATCCGTAAGAAATAAAATATTTTTCTTAATCATATAAACACAATTGTTTCATGTTTTTCATATTAATAGGAGCTGATTTGTTGTCTTGAACCAACTGTCAGATCTGTTGAATGCACATCATCAGTGCTACAAGCTCTGATTATGTTCAGAGACCTAGATCATGGGTATCGCAAAGAAGAGATACGGAATTGCATTGAAAGTGCATCCAAGTTTATTGAGAAAGAACAACGAAAAGATGGCTCCTGGTCTCTAAAATTTTACTGCTTGTTGTATGCAAATAATTCTCATTTTTACATGGTATAAATAACTAGATTACTTATGATATAATAGGTTTGGCAGTTGGGGTGTATGTTTCACATACGGGTCATTCTTTGCGATAAAAGGGTTAGCTGTTTCTGGAAGAACTTACGAAAATAATGATACCATGAGGAAAGCATGTAACTTTTTGTTGTCAAAGCAACAACATACAGGTGGATGGGGAGAAACTTATCTTTCTAGTGAAACTGAGGTAAGTGTTATGTCTCATTATATTACTTTGTGCATGATTTTCTCAGTTCATGTTATATTTCTATATTTGGTAACTTGATATACAGGTACACATGATATTAATTAACCCATGGCAATTCTTAAATATGGTTTTTATTAGATTCAGTCATTTGTTTTCCATGAATCCTTGTTTACAACAACTAGTATCCTGTTTAGTACATCTAGGAAGACAAGTAAATTTCACGGACTGGTGCCAATTCAATTTAGCAGTAGTAGCCTCTCATTACTTGATAGTATCAAGTTATTCTAAATAACAACTAGTTGCTTATGGTCCTGTTTGTGTTAAATTTTTGTTTGATGAAACATTCTTTACAAAACTTAATGGATTCTATCAAATACATGTGACACCATGCAACTGACAAAAGTATATATTTATTCTTTTGTACCCTATGCTTTGTAAATGATCTTTCTAGTCACAAAGTTTCTATATGTGATGCATATGGGTAGCTCCTCTTCTTGTACTTATTTTATCCTTTCTTTGTGTAATATAGTTAACATAATAAACATGTTAGGATGAGATTACAAAAGGCTTATAAGTTGGTACAACCTATCTAGATAACATGAGACTAAACCTAGAACCAGAACAGTTGGGACAAACTACAGTGGGGGTTTCCCCTGCTGTATTCTCACTCAAAATAAAAACACTTGGGACAACCAAGCCGAAGCAAAAATAGTAATGGGTTAGGATTTTACAAGGTTATTGGTTTCTTGATGGTAAAACAATCAATGTTCAGTTCATTCTTTACTTATTTTTGTGGAGTTTTTCTAAAAATCATATATTCAGTTTTGTATAACATATAATTGTGTTATAGTTACATCATGATAATAGTCTGGATAAATTAGGGGGCACATACTGTCCATCCAATCTTTTTTTATATAAAGAATCCTAGTAACAAACTCTAGTGTTTCATGAAAATTTAGGTAATTACATGACTTATGCTGATTTTTTTGGACCTCATTTAGTTGTCACACCACATGGTTAAGTGAAAGTATTTCCTGTAGACAAGCAGTTACGTACTCAAGTACCTGTGGTTAGTATGCTACAATTGCAAACAGCCTACTTTTACTTCTTCATATACAATCTAATGTTAATCTATTTTTTGGTACTCAAAATCTGGAAATTAAATAATCTGTTCTCCTCTTGTCTTGGGTTTCCACGTCCAATGTTCAGTTATATATAAAAGTTGTACAACCTTCCAACTTTAGAATTAATATAAATTGGATGATTCATTAACTGCGCTTAACTAACTGTTAAGCAATAATTCAATGTTATGGGATGCATTATATATCAAACATTCTTCTCTTTTCTACTGAACATAGTGATACTCTATGTATCAATGAGTTTTATCATGGTTTAGACTTAACTATTTTGTAGGAATATGTGGATGCTAGTAGACCTCATGCCGTGAACACTGCTTGGGCAATGTTAGCCTTAGTTTATGGTGGGCAGGTATATATTTTGCAAACTGATTAGAATTGCCACAGTTACATTATTTAGGAAATTATTATAGTATATGCTAATTGTTTCATATTATGGGCATGGTATGTAGGTGGAACGTGATCCAGCACCATTATATAAAGCTGCAAAAGTGTTGATCAATATGCAACTAGAATCTGGTGACTTTCCCCAACAAGTAAGTTATTATTTTTTGTTCTTATATAAGAGTTAGAACAAAATTTTGATTCACGGTTATTATATTATTCCTTTTTCTTTCAGAAACAAATATTTATCAATATTGTTTTTTCATGGTCTCCAAGGGATCAGAACTTGATTATATAAGAGTTAGAACATAATGATTACTGTGATTTTAGGATAGTTTAAACCGGATAGGAAAAGACATATATACACCTCCCTATGAGAAATGTAAATCACAGTGATGCAACAAAGTCCTACCGTTTCCAACTAAAGGATGTCGTAAATGATGGCTAACAACAATCATTTATGGATGAATTTTGAATCACAAAAGTATTCGTGTTGTTGCTATAGAGAGAGTATACAACATTTTCATACACCCTTTGTAGACTGTTCTCGACATCACTACAAGAGTTTAAATGCTTCCTAATATTTTCCTACAAGTGAGTTAAAGTATTAGTACATATTAGTCCTTTTGATGGAGTGGCTAATTGTTGTGTGGTAGATGCCGCGGCAAGCATCGTTGTTTGTTGGGTGTCACTGAGTGTGGGTCTTTGGTGGCTCGGGTAGACTCAAAAACACAAAAGAAAACATGGCAATGTATCCTAGTTCAGGCTATCAGAGCCCTACATACAGTAGTGGTTGTTCTTTGTATTCAAGAGCACCTAAATCGGAGAGTTACAATGAGTGTGTAAGAGATCTGGCAGGGGATCGCTTGGTGCTATCCTATGGCTCGTCGGTGGTGAGGTTGGTTCCCCGATGAGGAAGAAGAATGCTTCTCTCTCGCCGGATTGCCGTGGGGTCTCTGCTTGCTCTGTCTCTAGGTTGAGCTCAGAATGTTGTCGTCTGTTCTCGGTTCGCCCTCTCTATTCTGTTTTGTCCTCTCCCTCGATAGGATCTGACCTCTCCCTTATAATCCGAGGAAGGTCAGGTACAAGGTAGCTCAGGGGGTTTGAGTCTATGGTCTACATGTGTCGGAGTTCAGGAGGGTGCTGCTGCGGTGTGGACGGACCCTGGCATTGTCGTGGAGTCGAGGGAGCCTCGGGCGCCGCCTGGCTCTTCTGGACCTGACGCTCTGACCGTCAAGGGCTGTCTGCTTGCACTGACCTCCACCGGGTGAGCCTTCTCGAGGCTTCTCGAGGCTACCTTGGCGATGAAGGCACCTGGCTCGGGAGGCTAACGAGTGGGCCTGGGAGCCTCTGCGTCCATGGAGTTGGTGGAGGGGTTTCTCTCCTTGTGTCATGCCGCCTGCGTGACTTTGTCGGAGGAGTGGGCATCAGCGTCGCGCGCTCGTTGGTCGGGGCAACTCTGGGGAGCACCCGAGCGTTGGATGCTCGGCGGTCCAATCGATGGTCGAGGCGAAGGAGTTCAGCCCGGGCACCTAGCTCAGGCTAGGGTCGAGTCCAGGGATCAGGCCCAGGCTACTGTCGGTTGGGAGCCAGGGGTCGCCGATCCGCCGAAGCCTGAGCAGAGGCCAAGGGCATTCTCGGGTTCCGCCTGATCCTTAACCGAAGGGTGTGTGCGAGCATATCCAAGGGGTATAGCCCCTGAGCGATCCAAGAGGGGTCGGTCGGGGGGTCTCTCGGTCGGGAGTCTCTCTCCCAAGGACTTGACATACCCCTATGTTTGACTCTCGTCACTAATTGTTTTCTTAGTATCAATCTTATATTTTCTAATAGTAGTGGCAAATGGCCAACAACATAACACTCTAAAAACTTGTCCACGATTTTTAGGTAGTTAGCCAAATATACAATATTTTTTGACACTTACAAATGTTGCATATATATACTTGTGTATTTTACGTAGACCACAGGGTGTTTCGTGCACTTTGTACATCTCCAAATTTCCATTTTGGGAGCATGTCAATAGAGGTGAGTTGCATTTTATAACATTGTATACAAAGCCAAGTCCTCACCTTGCAACCGTCGTAGTGCTATTGACGAAGGTGGTGAGGAACTCCGTATTTCCCCCCTTGCCTCCATTTTCTCACATGCCACTGCACTTGTGTTGGCCATGTCCACCGCCCTTACACCTTCTACCACACAAGCCGACACTTGCCTACTCAGCCGCAGCCCCATATGCCCCAAGCCACCACCGTGACCATGTCCCTATGGGTGCATGCTCCTGTGCGGCTGCTGCTCTACACCCACATGCCCCACGCGAACTTTGCTCCTCGTGCAGCCCTCCCTTCGGTTTGTTGTCGCACTCTATTTTAAGGACAAGATAAAGTGCATAAATATTATGTATGCCCCAGGGACAGTCATACATATAAGTCAACAAATTACAGTAAGTATCATCATAGTGTGTTTTACTTCACGTTTAATATAACACTTAGTCTTATACAACACAAACGGAAATTAAAGGATATCTCTCAAACGTGGTAGCTCCAACATAGGGACGATCAACTAGTTGACTCAAACCTAGAAGCCTTCTGGATAATCCTCATACCAACTACCATCTATTACCCATCCGGGATTCTTATCCAGAAATAGAAAATGAACAAGCGTGAGTACATTTCGTACTCCACAAGCATAACATGGGGATTCATGAGGCTCAAAGGTAGACACGGTTTACTACAGTTAGCATTTTAGTACGTCAAGATTTTATCATTGATTAGTATCAAGTTCTTCTTAAGCTCCCAAATTAACCCACATGATCATATATCATAATGAAATAGAGTCATTGAACATCATTATAACAGCATCATCATCATCATGAGTTAATAACATAACAAGTATCCATTTATTCTGTGAGTTTTCTAGGCTGCTCGTGACTGTGAGCATGGCTGTTATAACAATTTTTAACACTCTGTAGAAGTTGTGCATCTTTACCCGTGAGTCATGTTGCCCAAATGCCTGGGGCTCGTCGACCCCCTAACACTCCCAAGGTGAGCAGGCAGGGTACACTGTGAAGCCTTTCATAGATCTCTCTAACATGTTAAGGCCGCGAGGTTTCCTCGACAGGCAGATGTAGGAACCCTCCTTTCTATGGCACAAATCCTTCGCGGCTATACATATAAGAACAGGGGCAGTCCTATACCCAAAGTGGCAAGCCCTCTTGCGCCATAAAGGTAACCTCTAACAAGCTAGAAAAGATCCTATTACTGAGCTAAAGCTAGAGCCATGTGACTCTCACGGTCGCACTGTCAATCCAGCTTTTGCCGACAGATAAGTCCTTACGAAGGGTTTAGAGCACCATGATCAACGTCATTTGTACTTTCACCCTATAGATCAGTTGTTATAAAGCATGTTTTACCTTTTGTTCCATAGAACCATTAACCATTGTATAGATCATGTTGAGTTAGAGCACTAGCAATCTACCCTTGTGCAATTAACCCGCAGGAGTCAAGGAGCATGTCATCAAATAACTAAGATGTCCTTATGGTTGTCAAAGTTAGACACATGCAAATGAGTAGATGATTAAAGTGAATAGGACATCAAGGTAGGCCCATGCTATACTTGCCTTGGTTCACAAAGTCCTGTTGGTCCTGTTGTTCCTCGAGGAAATTCGGGTTCCCGAAGTACTGCTCACCGTCTGTACTCGATCAACACGGACCAACAACACACTTTCGAAGACAGTAATGCAAACAAATAAATCCTATGGTTAGAACAGTACAGCAGCAGTAAATAAATCAAGATAAAAGTTTCTGAAAATCATCTACGTCTCGCTACGATCACATAGATGCGAAGTTCACGAAAAACGGAGCTAGAACACGAAAGTTACGAATTAAACAAGATTCCCATAGCTAATGAACTAATTAACTCAACCATGAAATTTAAATACTGCAAACATGTCTAACAGTAGCATCATCGCGTAGATTACAAATTTACGAACCTAACGCAAGTTGAATGGGTCGATCAGAGCTAAAATGACAATTTTGTAAGAAAAACATTGCAGTGGCAATTCTGTAAATACTATGAAGTTTTAACAAATTAGAATAAATAAAAAGAAATCGGATTTGAATTCAGCCGAGAC
The DNA here is from genome assembly GCA_022457205.1 of Saccharum spontaneum. NCBI lineage: Eukaryota > Viridiplantae > Streptophyta > Magnoliopsida > Poales > Poaceae > Saccharum > Saccharum spontaneum. The sequence goes on from CM039606.1 coordinate 15,947,455, forward strand.
TGCGGGTTCTAATTCTAGGAAATCGAGGGTCGCTTTGAAAAAAGACCCGCGAAGGGGTATTGGGCGATCAGGGCCATTGGATCCGAGATGGATGGTCCTGATTAGAGCAAGGAGAAAGAGAGAGAGGGGCACCGACCGGGAACAATGCCGATGCGGCGGCGCTGCCATGGCCGGCGGCATGCAGCTCGCTGGAGTAGGCAGCTAGGGCGCTACGGGCCTCGGCTCGCCAAGCCGAGAGCACCGGAAGAGAGCGGGGGTGGAGGCGAATTCACGCCGGGCATAGCACAGTCGGGGAAGGTCCCGTGCAGGGCTCGCCATGGCCGGCGGTGGAAGGAGCTCACCGGTGATCACA